>JASFXZ010000063.1:600000-969757 GCA_032209605.1 Mactromeris polynyma | reverse complement strand
GTATAGTAACGGGTTTGGATACATATGGGATAGGCAGAGCATTAATAATGTCAAATTATTTTTATTTACTTATGTCAATAGGTTGAAAGATCAATATTTACAAAATTGGAGAGCAAGATGTTTAAAAAATAAAAAGCCGTCTTTATATGTATACTATAAAACAGATTTTACTATTGAACAATATGTGAGTGTTCTAGATGTAGCGAAGTTTCGCAAGTGTTATGCGTCATTTAGATGTTCTGTTCATAGTCTCCTTATTGAAACCGGTAGGCATTATGGTCTAAATAGGGAAGAAAGCATATGCCCATATTGCGAGACCTACACTGAAGACGAATATCATTTTATGTTGATTTGTCCCTTGCATACTGATTTAAGAATTTTTTATATACCTAGTTACTACATGGAATTCCCTTCACTAGAAAAATATTACTCTTTAATGTCCAGTTCACATGACATAACTATTCGCAATACAGCTATGTACTTATATTACGCTTTTGAAGAAAGGAAACGGTTTTTGGAGGCTTTTAATTAGAAAGTGTCCACGTATCTATTATACAACACCCTGTTTATGTCTATGTCTATGTCACTCACTTACAACTATCATGTTTGTATATATAAATATATGAGGTTATGTTTTGTGTGTATGAGTCGGAGGCCTTTATACAATGAAACTTTGAACTTTGGAGAGATGCTTTGCTATGTTGATTACACTAAGATAATATGTGTTTATTCAGTTTTGGAGCATGGTCACTTACAAAAGTATTTAAATTCATGCGTATTTATTTTCTGTTTGGTATGCAAATATATACAACACATTGTTCGTATTATATATTCTGTCTTACACTCCAAACGCATCCAATGATTGTGAAAGAAAACAGTACATTTGCATTATAATGTACTATATTTGAACAAACAAACGAAATGACTATTTTCTACAAGTTGAAACAGTTCAAGCATTAAGATAAAATATTTTCTGTATAGTTATTTAAGTTCAATAATGGTGGAAACGTTTGCATAAATGAAAAGCCAACGAGTATTGTAAATATGCCGGTAATTTTACAAATACGCGATACGTTGTCAATGTGGAATAAAGTATCTGGGACAAATATATATAGTGGTCCCTTTGGTCCCAGATATAGCTTAAAGAAGACAGGTTGAATTATTATAGATAGATATATTTATTTGCACATTGGACACTGAAAAGGTTTTTTTACAATGCGGCATAAATCTTTTTTACAGTAATAAGCAGCGTGACAAATGGCGAGAAAGCATGTATTTAGGTTTGTGAATTTTATAAATGTCATTATTTCGAGATATAAATCATGTTTTTGTATATTTGTTTTCTAAATACTCGTAGTCATAAAATATTACAGATATTTTACATGCGTTCTTTTACATGCGTTCTCGGGAGAGACAGTGAATGCAATATACCGCAAAATTATGGCATACTTATATTACATATAACCATTCTAAAACAACATATTTAAGTCAAAATAATATGACATATAATTATTATAATGCAATACAACATACTGTTGAGCCATACAATTCATGTGCATATATTTACTCATTCATACACATACATTCTCACACATACATACAGTATATAGATATACACGTTTATAATACTGCAAAGAAAAATCCAGTAATTTCATTGGTTAAAGGCTCGCGTATAGGATTCTATATACACGGCGCTGACAGGGTATATGACGTTTTTCCCTTCATGCGCCTCGTGACAATTTTCGCTGACAGCTCAACTCGAATACTTTTATCTCTTTATATCCGCAAGTTACTAGAAATTGACAATTGATCTTCACACATGATTCAATAAATATTGAACAGATTACACGTGTGCTAGTATTAATATTCAAAACGATAGATTTTTTAAGGTTTGAGCCAAATTCAGTTCGATAAAGTCCATGAGATCAGATGCTTGGAAATAAAAATTAGAGTGCAAGCGCGCGCATAACCATGTGTATTGAGGTACCTTCGGGGTAATGCAATTAATTTCAGGCAATATAACGTGTGAGTGAAATAACAATATTTTGATCTACAACAAGTAATTCCCGATATCTTTTTAAAGGAATACGTTTTAATAACTGATATTTTACAAAACCAAAACACTCTAAACAATTTTATGAACCAAAAACACCAAAAATACACAGATCTAATTATTAAATGTAGAGAGCTAGGCATCGAAACATTGCTTGTTTATCTAAATTCGTTTGAAACACGGAATTGCAGTATTATAAATTCGTTATACAGGTTGTTGACAGGGTATATGGGGGGAATATAACCAGTCTGCGATTCATATGGCACACAAACTGGTTATATTCCCCCATATACCCTGTCAACAACCTGTATAACTAATAATATACATATATGCATATACACCTACACACACACACACATACATATATACATACATGTACAAACAAATGTAGGACAATCATTTAGGATATGCAAAACAGCATTGCATTTCAACATCAAAGAATAAATATGATTAGACAAAACATGTTTAAGACACCATTGCATGCATGTTTTGTCATTCAGTGAAAGCGTGGTGTACGAAAATGACTGGGTTTCTAATTTCGGTAACGGCATTTTCACTAGTAATTAATTGTAAAAAATTGCACATATTTGGATTTTGCCAAAAAAGCGTTTAATTAATTTGTTTCGACTTTCTTTGTAAATAGGACATAGTATGACAAAATGATATTTATCTTCCAACACGTTGCATCCAATACATAATCGTTCGTTAAAAGGTACCGGGCGAGGTTTTTTCCATCATCCTGTTTCAACATATGAACGATGTGAAGACATTCTTAATTGGGACATAGGTATTCTATATTTTTTAATGTTGATAACCTCAAGATATTTATTGAAAGTAAAAGTAGTAAAGGATTTAAAGAAAATAGCTCTGGATGAGTTTTCCAGTCTTGAGTTAAAATCCTGAATCCAGGTATCGCGTATTCTTTGTTTTACTAATGATAAAAATACTCTCGATTGACTACTCCTTGGTTCCACCAAACATCATTAAAACCAAGCTTAGACAAAATAGACTTATCTCTTGAGACAGAATTAATCTTACGCGGGTTTACTTCAAAATCACTTTTGAGTAAAAGATAACGTTGTTTAATGTATTTCTAATCTGGGACAAAGCATATTTTTAGCCAGTATTTAATAGTGTTGTACATTCTAGTAGCTTCCATATCATACCTGCCTAGTTCTCCATACACAAAGTCATTTTGAGTCGTCAGTTTTACTCCCATAGACTTTTACAGAAATGTAAGTGCGTTTTTTCTATTTCGGTCGCCTTATAAAAGCCCCCATACTTCGGATGAGTAATTTAATATAGGTGTGATTAATTTATCGAATAGTTCAAGTGTATGTTAGGTGATAAATCTGTAAACTTTTACAGATGTTTGTTCATTTCAAAAATTCCTATTAGCGCTTGGCCTGCTAACATATATATTTCTTCTTTCTAATTTCACTCTTATACTCACTTCTCGCCTTACTAAGATTATGCCGATTTTCGTTGGAATTATCTCTATTGAATGTATTTAATTGGACATTAAACATGTTTTTCTTTATTCGAGCAGTCTTCATCAAACCAAACTTTTCCGATCGCTTATTTTGTAGTTTTTTTGGTATGTTTATATTAACCAAACAATGTTTAACATATTTTGTCAATTGTGTTGGAACATTCTGTAAGGCAGTTATGGATCACTTGCATTTATAAATAAGTGGTAACACGAATCTTAAGTGAAATTCGCGAATTTGAGTTATTAAGTAACATAATAAGTGGTCAACTAGATAAGATTCGTGTTACCACTTAAATCTAGTGTAATACATCATAAAAAGGTAAGAGGTGGCAGTTCTGGGCATTTTCAAGCCTGTTTCTAGTTGCATGATATTTACCTTACCGAAAATGTATCACGAATATTAACTATATAGCTAGATACTTATCGTAATAATTAAGTGGTTGACACGAAACAATTCGCGAACGCTATCATGCTAACTGGTGGCAGTAATATGCCACCATAAGTTTGCACCGGTCATCTTTTTAATTTCTTGTTTATCTTTTGTATTTAACAGTACTCTTGTCAAGACCCCTGGGCACAGTTCGCCAAGTCGTGTTACCACGTACCGGACAATTTGTATTCCTCGACAGATTGTGAGACTTATTGTCAAGGTCTGTCGTCATACATGGCAACAATACATAGCGAGCGTGAAAACGAGTTTGTAAATGGTATCATTGATGTACTGCCACTGGGCGACAAGTGTTTTACTTATTGGAGGCAAGCAGAACGCTGATAACTATACATGGAGTTGGAACAATGGAGAACCATGGGGTTACACGAAATGGTACCCAAATGAACCATCAACCACGTCTGAAACCTGCCTTTCTATTTTCCATCGCAACGCACACAAGAAGCTTTGGAATGATCTGTATTGCTCTACTGTAGGCTATTGCCTTTGTGAGAAATCGGCTGTCACAGAATTAATTGAACCACCAGCAGCCTGCGTCCCAATCGATTAAGATCTTAGATTGGATGGTCACCGGAAATCAAAGTTTAAAGACAGTTTGAAAGCTTTGAAACTATAAAATTCACAAATGAATATACATTAAGCTATATTTATGCATATCTAAGGCATTTAACATGATCGCATTGGTTCAAAAGTAACTAAATTGTTAATGGTCCCTTCAGTGTAAAATATAGACACACACACATACACATGCACGCACGCACAAATGTACAGGTACAACATGCATTGATTTGGATTTCTAACAATATTTCGTGGACACGTTTTATCCGACTATCGATTCCAGGTTATATATGACCGTGACCTTGTATCCCCGGGCAACCGGCGAGTCGGGAAAGGAGATTAGGTACCGGCGTGTTGACAATGTGTCGCCTTATAATAGGTTCAGCTAACTGCCAAAACATCTATTTTGAGAAAATCGACTTCAAAGTTCAGAATGCTGTCATTTTGCCCTATTTAAAGACGAGGTTTTATGCTACGTGTACTATATTTAGGATATATGGTTAATGCCACAATAAATAGGGTAAGGTGGGGGCAAAATGCCCATACGAGGTAAAAGGCCTATGCGTAAAAATCTGAAATCGTTAGATTTACCGTGCCGCGCGATATTCTTTTTGTGACGTCTTACGCAGATTTGAATACTGCGAAAAATTTAAGCATGTATCTTCAAAGGAAATATTTTAATTGTCATTTTTGTAATTTTACACTATTTTGTGTAAATGCTGATTAGTTAATTTTACAGTATTGCCTCGTACACGTTGTATTCTCGATTTTTGCCATTCGTGCGTTTGTTTGACAGTATTTATGCAGTGCTTACATGATCACGAAATTGTACTACGTCTTACCCGAAGTAATATCCTCAACGTACCGACCCACTTTGGCACTATAGTCCAGTTAATGTGTACTTTGACCTCAAACCAATTGCAAAAGAATTGTTTAATGCACCTTCATTTTCCAATGCACTCCCAAAACAACATATCAAGTATAGAAAGATCAATCATGGCAATATTATAAAAGTCTGATTTTTAAAGACGCGTATTTCACGAGTACCCAATATAGCAGAAAGGCGTTCCATAGACAATGTATACTTAAAGGCCTCTTGTAACCGAGATGTTACAACTCGGTGTTGACGATATTATCATTGAAACGGACAATAAAAGCACAGTCATGTAAATCACAGATGGTTTAATTTTACAATAAAACTATGCAAGACAATGTGCACGCAAAAATATGTGGACAAGTCCATTGTTCATAAATCTTTATTTTCACTGGTTTTCGCGATATTTCGTCGATTGAAATATTTCCTGCTATGATGGCCAATCTAAGCGCAAATACGTGGCAGAATGTTACGAACCTTTATATGTGTATCCGAAAAAGTTGTATTGGACGGATTATTATAACCATATACTCAGAAATAATGAAATGGTAATGACGCTTATGAGATGATGTCTTTGTCGGTTTTAAACTATGGAAAGCCGTTTGGGTCAACACCTTATCAGCTGTGCGATATTTTGCTTTGCAGTTAGGTACACAATAAGAAATAGTTTGAACTATAAAAGCTTTAAGACGTGAATAAATCATTCAATTTTTAAGACAAAGTGTTTATAAATACTAGTTGAATGTTTTTTTAAGGATCTTGAAATGATTTCACAGTGAAGTTGACCCTTTGCAATATTTACATTGACTGATTCCTTGTTGTAAATTATGGTGGCATATTTCTGCCACCATTTAAGTACTTAATTAACTACATGTAGATAATTATGTGGTTAACTAGATAAGTAATGGTTAATTTTTAATTAGAACTAATTGTTGATGAAAAAATGTCAAATAGTCCCTATACAGAATAAGTTAATCATAATTCAACCACATGTATATGAGGGAAGTCAAGTATGTAATGAACTAACATGCAGACAAAGTAGAATATTCAATAGGATTCTCGTGGATGACTTAACTTTTAAATAATTAGAACTGTGACAATTCCAACATGAAAGTATGGTAAGTTCAAATGATCAGACTTGGCAAGTTCAAACTTATAATGAACGAAATATATTAAGAACTACCCAACTTAAACTGCCGGACTAATGTGTATGTGTATGTAGCTTATAATATACATGTATTGTGTTACGAACTCCTTCATGCTTTTCAAATATTAGAGAGCAGCAACAAGAATGGTATGAGTCGATGTTCCAAGGTTCAGATTATCTATTGTGATTTGTGTCTAGATAATGCATGTAGAATTTCAAAGTGTATAAGAAAACCCCAAACGTAGCTTTTGTTGTATTAGCAACTCAAGAAATGGAAAGAAATATAGCATAGAACAGTTTGGCACTGAACACTTTGAAATTAATGCAAGTGACATTCAAAGAACATGGAACATTTGCATGAGTGTCCATGATGGAATTTCCTGTTGAAATAAAGGATAGGTGTAAATATACTCATTGTGTTGTATTTTGGCTTGTTACTACAGTTGTAGGAATTTTCTTCCATGTCTTCGTGAATTATGTAATCAAGGATTTTTGTTGTAGCAGTGTTCTGATATGTTTGTGTAGAACCGCAATGTATAAAGGTAAGCACCCTATAAGGGTTATCACACTCGAGGCCATCTATCAAGCAACATAAATGAGACAATCCCACAAGTCATGCATACTGTATATAGTTTTACAATGTCTTAACTCCAAACAAAATACAAACACTGTTTTGCTATGGGCAACACATGCGATAGTTTTATTTTATGTACAAGTACATCACCATGTAAAACTAATTATACATTCTACATTAAAATGAATTACAATATAATGCCACAATGACTATACGGACATATAGAATAGGAACGATAAAATCCTTTCCTGATAAGTCAAATGAGCGTAATGACAAACACTCACCGTAGAAACGATAGGTCAGGTTAAAAATCAGAGATAAAATTTCATTCTTGTGTATTGAATGTAAATTCTCTGGAAAACTGTACTTCTCGAATCTACGCTCTTAATGAAATAATACAGTGCGACATAATAATCGATGGAATTTTTTCAACAAAAACTATGAGCATGTATCGAATATCAACCCTAAAAATCCTAACTATCAATCGACTTAGCATGTCAAGAAAAATATCATGTATTAACCAAAAGTTGAATAAAATAGGTGTGTCACTATCAAAGTCAAGCGTAGAACTCCGTGCAAAATTCCTGCCTCGTCTTAATTGGACCACTCGTGATTCGTACAATTATACTTGTACTTCATATAGTTAAGACTACGGCTAAACTACGTAACGCGCAGCACTTAAAAGTATAAATAATACATAAACATTCATACAATAGTTAAAATTGTCAATATCAAATGACAGTTTCATTACAACATGCAGCAGTAAACAAATATATAAATGAATCTCTTAAATTTACTTCAATCTTACTAAAGCGGTTTATTCAACCATTACGTCGCAGATATAACACATAACATGGAAAAGTAACAATTATTTTTTTAAATGGCCTCCCCATCTCCCCTCACAGCCATACCTATTTCCCATCATTAAATGATTTTACGAGGGTCGTGTGGAAATTCGTGGACAACATTTATTGTTTCCTTACACACACTATTTCGTAACCGCGGCCGTGGTCCAGTGGTTAGTAAGCTGGACTTGTAACCCGGCGATCCATGAAAATTTGACAAAATCGACTTTCCTCGACATGTGGAGAAGTTGCCGGCTCTTGTGGAAGGGTAAGTTAGTACTGGTTAGAATTTTTTCTAGGAAAAACTGGTTAGGTGAACCGGCCGCCGTATATAACTGAAATATTTATGATAACGGTACCTGTGTTATTGTTTCCATTGTAACTTCATATGGGTATAACTGGAGCACGCTAAAATTGGATCTTTTACCTAATCTAGTAAAGTTGATAAAATGAGTTATTTTACATAATATTAGCAGGAAATGTTATAGAAATTACTTGATGACGTGACTTTCTTTACAGACGTCATGTTATGATTTTAACATCCTTGTATTTAAAATGAGCATTTTGTAAGATACTGGTTCATGAAGCTTTCATGAATGACAGTTTGCAAATCCTGACAACTTCGGACATTAGGGCAGAGCAGCTCTTTATAAAGTCACAACTTTGAGGTAGAAACTTTGATGAGTTTAGAGCCTCAACATCACAAAAAAATCCAGAATTGAGAGTAACTGGTATTCTCAGGTGTATAACAAATGGGTAGATCGGCAGATAAAATGCGATGGTGAATATTTTGAGTAATAGTAAGATTGATGTCATTTGTTTCATGTATAAGTATGTTGTTGCTTATATGGCTATACACAAACTGTTATAATTGTATAACTTGAGAAAGAAAATGTATGATTGTTTGCATATCCATGCATAATACATGCGTGCATACTTGGAATGGTGGTTCTTCTTTATAAATGATTATTTAAACCCGAGACAGTATATGTCAACGAACTTTCCGGACAACCTTCGTATAAACAAGAATAAATTCAAAACATATATAAAATACAACCTCTGTTCTCTTCAACAACAAAATAAACTTTTCCTATAGTAATAATTTACAACCAATTTAGTCTCTTTAGGTCAACAACCTCCCAACAACAGCCAAAATGTGTTGCTATGTAGAGGTTGTATTGTACAAACAATTCCAAACTGGACATAAAACATTGCAATAGTACAGATGACAAGTTAATAAACAGTACAAGTATTTTCGCTGCACTAAGAAAATAATATAACGGAAGAAATACTTCAACTTTATGTTGTGTTCAGTTCCTTCTTTCAAAACTTTTTCTGATAGTTAATGCGGACAATATCATTTTTTATCCTTAATTTTCTTTTTATGCCTTATTGTTTCAACGTAAGTGTTGTTAACATATCTATGAACACCATAAAAATATTATGAAACCGAAAGTAACGCAAAAATAACAGCAAACAGTATACATAATATTATGATTGTGCTAGTTGATGTACAAGTTAAATATACACTGTAACAGTACTAACATCAGTTTATTTCCATCTCCACAATGTGCGAACTCCTTAAAGCAATTTTCTCTGCATTCACATTGGTCCAAATATTCCAGTAGTTCTTATCATGTTGACATCATAAACATGTTCCAATAGATCTCATCAGTTACAAGAATATTTTGAAAGGTTTTGACAGGTTTGCATATTTATAATGCTCAAATAGTTGCTCATGCAAATTTTCTCAACTTTCTGACAGGTTTTAGTAACCTTCAAGTAAGTTTGTATTATTTATAGTTCACTATACAAGTTTCTGACACATCAGCTGAACCAGAGTACTACACATCATCCTAAACACATATATAAATATATCACTCCTAAATGTTCACTTGAGCATCTAGAAATTCACTTCAAAACTGCTTTGGTTCTCTAACACGTATGCCCAATTCACTGTCACCTCCACAAATACTCTATTGTACAGGTGTTGTGCCTGGAATTTACAGAAAATGATTGTCAGCTGTTGTCAACCATAATTGAGATAATGCTAAGCAACCAGCAACATGTCAACACAGACATGTGAGGGATTCAACAAAGCAGTACTGTCATCACTGCCAACAGACGTAAACTTGTCAAAAACCTTTGCTGGAAGTCGGACTTCCAAAACATCAGCTTCTGGCATCAGTGGGAAAAAAAGTAACCAGCCTCATTGGTAATCAGCTTTCAACAAAGGCAACAAGGTACATGTACCTAAGATTTACGTAAAGAAGGTCTTTAACGACCCAGAGAAGTTGAATGAAAAACAAAGTTCAAAACCCCTCTGCACGAAAACTAAGCCAAGTTGGAGTATTATGCATATTACCAAGCCATAAAAAGTGATAATGACTACATGAAAGGTCAACTTGATGAACCCGGACCCAGTACATAGTGTTTGCTTGAAACACGGTGGAGTTCATTAATAAGACAATGACAAATGATGTGCGCATGGCGATGAGCTCTGTCAAATTCATGGCAGAATGTCTGATGATGGCCTGGTGCGGTCGAAAGCTCGATCAAATAAAATATGATCCAAATGTATAACTGTATATTACCTTTTACAACGACAGAAACAACAGCAGCAGGAACAGCAGAATTTTTTGTCCTCACTGAACTCCTTTCTTGTAATACGTTTACAGCCCTGCAAATTTTAAGTAGAAATAAGCATGTCTTCGAATCATGATGACACATGTATTAGACAATCTGGTAACATAATTCCATCAGTGTTAAAATGCCAATAACTTTTAGAGAGGGAAAATAGCCCTGCTGCAAACTATAGGTACTAATCCACTCAAACACCATGTGAATTACATTTACACACAGTTATTAGTGCATCAATGCAATGCCTGCCTACATGCAGGAACATCAAAGTTTTCAAATGCACCATGAAAGCCGCCCAGAGACTGGTTTGAGTACTTGCCCTGTACTTGGCTGGTCTGTTGGATCTCTGAACATAAACAGCCCGTAACCTTCTTGATTAACGCGTCTGTGCCAGATAACCATATTATGTTTACAAAATGCTGTTCTGCCGTAATGTAGCAATGTTTAAAAAGCTCGTCTATTCTCAGAATTATTTCATCAAGTAATAACAATACGTTCAGCATAAAATGAGAGATTAATTTTTTTTTAATGGCATAAAAGTGTATTTGATATTATATCAACCAACCAAAATATTATTGCTGGCCCTTTATGTGGATTTGCACAGTAGCAGATGACAAAGTCAAAGGCAGATCACTCCAAACACATTTTGACTGAATTTGTTTTCATAATTTAATAATAACAAAATTTCCGTTAACCACTTATTTCTATTGCCATAAGATACTAGCATGTCAAGTTTCATTGATGTACACCCCACTCTGGTTGCTGTTATATCCAACTTTAAAACTTTGCCATCTAGGTGTTGGCCGGGTGCTTTTTCTCCCTCTTTATTCTGTAGTAAAACTACAAGTTGTGCCCTGGAATTGTGAACTCCACAACAAATTCCAGCTGTCATCTGGAGTATCTAGTTTTCATCTTCAACACTATTCCAGTGAATCCACACCAAGAAAACACCATTATGAAAGTTGAACATCTTTGCTATCATTCAATGTATACAGTCACTGTCCAAATGTTCAATACACAACTGTCAATATGGCCAGACCGGTGCACTTTTTAAATCCTTCCATGCAAAGAATTAATGTTGACCTGCAAATAATCAGAAATGACACAAAAGTTACACAGTAACAATAAATACAGCTGACATTGAACCAGTACAGCTAGAGACAGCCTTTAATGTGGGACTTTTCATAAGTGACCTCCCCTGATAATAAATGGAAGTGACAATGAAAAACTTAAAATTTAAGTTTTCAGAGTGACCTCCCTGATAATAAAGGGAAGTCACTCTTCCGACTTAAATATTAAGTTTTTCAGAGTGACCTACCCTGATAATAAAGGGTAGTTTATCAGAGTGACATCCCCTGATTATAAAGGGAAGTCACCATGAAAAACTTAAAATAGAAGTTTTTCAAAGTGACCTCCCCTGATAATAAAGGGCAGTTAATCTTCCGTCTTAAATTTTAAGTTTTTCAGAGTGACCTCCCCTGAAAATAAAGGGAAGTTACTCTTCCGTCTTCAATTTTAAGTTTTTCAGAGTGACCTCCCCTGAAAATAAAGGGAAATTACTCTTCCGTCTTTAATTTTAAGTTTTTCATAGTCACCTCCCCAGATAATAAAGGGAAATTACTCTTCCGTCTTTAATTTTAAGTTTTTCATAGTCACCTCCCCAGATAATAAAGGGAAGTTACTGTTCCGTCATAAATTTTAAGTTTTCAGAGTGACCTCCCCTGAAAATAAAGGGAAGTTACTCTTCCGTCTTAAATTTTAAGTTTTTCAAAGTCATCTCCCCTGAAAATAAAGGGAAGTTACTCTTCCGTCTTAAATTTTAAGTTTTTCATAGTCATCTCCCCTGATAATAAAGGGAAGTTACTCTTCCGTCCTAAATTTTAAGTTTTCAGAGTGACCTCCCCTGATAAAAAAGGGAAGTTACTCTTCCGTCTTAAATTTTAAGTTTTTCAGAGTGACCTCCCCTGATAATAAAGGGAAGTTACTCTTCCGTCTTAAATTTTAAGTTTTCAGAGTGACCTCCCCTGATAATAAAGGGAAGTTACTCTTCCGTCTTAAATTTTAAGTTTTCAGAGTGACCTCCCCTGATAATAAAGGGAAGTTACTCTTCCGTCTTAAATTTTAAGTTTTTAGAGTGACCTCCCCTGATAATAAAGGGAAGTTACTCTTCCGTCTTAAATTTTAAGTTTTCAGAGTGACCTCCCCTGATAATAAAGGGAAGTTACTCTTCCGTCTTAAATTTTAAGTTTTTAGAGTGACCTCCCCTGATAATAAAGGGAAGTTACTCTTCCGTCTTAAATTTTAAGTTTTTCATAGTCACCTCCCCTGATAATAAAGGGAAGTTACTCTTCCTTCTTAAATTTTAAGTTTTTCATAGTCACCTCCCCTGATAATAAAGGGAAGTTACTCTTCCGTCTTAAATTTTAAGTTTTTCAGAGTGACCTCCCCTGATAAAAAAGGGAAGTTACTCTTCCGTCTTAAATTTTAAAGGGAAGTTGATTTTAAGCGTAACCACATAAGATGGAAGAGTAACTTCCCTTTATTATCAGGGGAGATGACTATGAAAAACTTAAAATTTAAGACGGAAGAGTAACTTCCCTTTATTATCAGGGGAGGTCACTCTGAAAAACTTAAAATTTAAGACGGAAGAGTAACTTCCCTTTATTATCAGGGGAGGTCACTCTGAAAACTTAAAATTTAAGACGGAAGAGTATCTTCCCTTTTTTTTCAGGGGAGGTCACTCTGAAAAACTTAAATTAAATCGGAAGAGTATCTTCCCTTTTTTATCAGGGTAGGTCACTCTGAAAAACTTAAAATTTAAGACGGAAGAGTAACTTCCCTTTATTATCAGGGGAGGTCACTCTGAAAAACCAAAATTATGTCGAAAGAGTAACTTCCCTTTATTATCAGGGGAGGTCACTCTGAAAAACTTAAAATTTGAGACGGAAGAGTAACTTCCCTTTATTATCAGGGGAGGTCACTCTAAAAACTTAAAATTTAAGACGGAAGAGTAACTTCCCTTTATTATCAGGGGAGGTCACTCTGAAAAACTTAAATTAAAAACGAAAGAGTAACTTCCCTTTATTTTGAGGGGAGGTCACTCTGAAAACTTAAAATTTATGACGGAAGAGTAACTTCCCTTTATAATCAGGGGAGGTCACTCTGAAAAACTAAAATTAAGTCGGAAGAGTAACTTCCCTTTATTATCAGGGGAGGTCACTCTGAAAACTTAAAATTTAGGACGGAAGAGTAACTTCCCTTTATTATCAGGGGAGGCCACTCTGAAAACTTAAAATTTAGGACGGAAGAGTAACTTCCCTTTATTTTCAGGGGAGGTCACTCTGAAAACTTAAAATTTATGACGGAAGAGTAACTTCCCTTTATTATCAGGGGAGGTCACTCTGAAAACTTAAAATTTATGACGGAAGAGTAACTTCCCTTTATTATCAGGGGAGGTCACTCTGAAAACTTAAAATTTAGGACGGAAGAGTAACTTCCCTTTATTATCAGGGGAGGTCACTATGAAAAACTTAAAATTGAAGACGGAAGAGTAACTTCCCTTTATTTTCAGGGGAGGTCACTCTGAAAAACTTAAAATTGTAGACGGAAGAGTAACTTCCCTTTATTATCAGGGGAGGTCACTCTGAAAACTTAAAATTTATGACGGAAGAGTAACTTCCCTTTATTATCAGGGGAGGACACTCTGAAAACTTAAAATTTAGGACGGAAGAGTAACTTCCCTTTATTATCAGGGGAGGTCACTATGAAAAACTTAAATTAAAAACGAAAGAGTAACTTCCCTTTATTTTGAGGGGAGGTCACTCTGAAAACTTAAAATTTATGACGGAAGAGTAACTTCCCTTTATAATCAGGGGAGGTCACTCTGAAAAACTAAAATTAAGTCGGAAGAGTAACTTCCCTTTATTATCAGGGGAGGTCACTCTGAAAACTTAAAATTTAGGACGGAAGAGTAACTTCCCTTTATTATCAGGGGAGATGACTATGAATAACTTAAAATTTAAGACGGAAGAGTAACTTCCCTTTATTTTCAGGGGAGATGACTATGAAAAACTTAAAATTTAAGACGGAAGAGTAACTTCCCTTTATTATCAGGGGAGGTCACTCTGAAAACTTAAAATTTAGGACGGAAGAGTAACTTCCCTTTATTATCAGGGGAGGTGACTATGAAAAACTTAAAATTGAAGACGGAAGAGTAACTTCCCTTTATTATGAGGGGAGGTGACTATGAAAAACTTAAAATTGAAGACGGAAGAGTAACTTCCCTTTATTTTCAGGGGAGGTCACTCTGAAAAACTTAAAATTGTAGACGGAAGAGTAACTTCCCTTTATTTTCAGGGGAGGTCACTCTGAAAACTTAAAATTGTAGACGGAAGAGTAACTTCCCTTTATTATCAGGGGAGGTCACTCTGAAAACTTAAAATTTAGGACGGAAGAGTAACTTCCCTTTATTATCAGGGGAGGTCACTCTGAAAAACTTAAAATTGAAGACGGAAGAGTAACTTCCCTTTATTTTCAGGGGAGGTCACTCTGAAAAACTTAAAATTGAAGACGGAAGAGTAACTTCCCTTTATTTTCAGGGGAGGTCACTATGAAAAACTTAAAATTGTAGACGGAAGAGTAACTTCCCTTTATTATCAGGGGAGGTCACTCTAAAAACTTAAAATTTAAGACGGAAGAGTAACTTCCCTTTATTATCAGGGGAGGTCACTCTGAAAAACTTAAAATTGAAGACGGAAGAGTAACTTCCCTTTATTATCAGGGGAGGTCACTCTGAAAAACTTAAAATTGAAGACGGAAGAGTAACTTCCCTTTATTTTCAGGGGAGGTCACTCTGAAAAACTTAAAATTGAAGACGGAAGAGTAACTTCCCTTTATTTTCAGGGGAGGTCACTCTGAAAAACTTAAAAGTGAAGACGGAAGAATAACTTCCCTTTATTTTCAGGGGAGGTCACTCTGAAAACTTAAAATTCAAGACGGAAGAGTAACTTCCCTTTTTAACAGGGGAGGTCACTATGAAAAACTTAAAATTTAAGATGGTAGAGTAACTTCCCTTCATTATCAGGGGAGGTCACCCTGAAAAACTAAAATTAAGTCGGAAGAGTAACTTCCCTTTATTATCAGGGGAGGTCACTCTGAAAACTTAAAAAATAAGACTGAAGAGTAACTTCCTTTTATTATCAGGGGAGGCCACTCTGAAAAATTAAAATTAAAGACTTAAGAGTAACTTCCCTTTATTTTCAGGGGAGATGACTATGAAAAACTTAAAATTTAAGACGGAAGAGTAACTTCCCTTTATTTTCAGGGGAGATGATTATGAAAAACTTAAAATTTAAGACGGAAGAGTAACTTCCCTTTATTTTCAGGGGAGATGATTATGAAAAACTTAAAATTTAAGACGGAAGAGTAACTTCCCTTTATTATCAGGGGAGATGACTATGAAAAACTTAAAATTGTAGACGGAAGAGTAACTTCCCTTTATTATCAGGGGAGGTCACTCTGAAAACTTAAAATTTAAGACGGAAGAGTAACTTCCCTTTATAATCAGGGGAGGTCACTCTGAAAAACTTAAAATTATAAGACGGAAGAGTAACTTCCCTTTATTATCAGGGGAGGTCACTCTGAAAAACTTAAAATTTAAGACGGAAGAGTAACTTCCCTTTATTATCAGGGGAGGTCACTCTGAAAAACTTAAAATTTAAGATGGAAGAGTAACTTCCCTTTTTTATCAGGGGAGGTCACTCTGAAAAACTTAAAATTTAAGACGGAAGAGTAACTTCCCTTTATTATCAGGGGAGGTGACTATGAAAAACTTAAAATTTAAGACGGAAGAGTAACTTCCCTTTATTATCAGGGGAGGTCACTCTGAAAAACTTAAAATTTAAGACGGAAGAGTAACTTCCCTTTATTATCAGGGGAGGTGACTATGAAAAACCTAAAATTTAAGACGGAAGAGTAACTTCCCTTTTTTATCAGGGGAGGTCACTCTGAAAACTTAAAATTTAGGACGGAAGAGTAACTTCCCTTTATTATCAGGGGAGATGACTATGAAAAACTTAAAATTTAAGAAGGAAGAGTAACTTCCCTTTATTTTCAGGGGAGATGACTTTGAAAAACTTAAAATTTAAGACGGAAGAGTAACTTCCCTTTATTTTCAGGGGAGGTCACTCTGAAAACTTAAAATTTATGACGGAACAGTAACTTCCCTTTATTATCTGGGGAGGTGACTATGAAAAACTTAAAATTGAAGACGGAAGAGTAATTTCCCTTTATTTTCAGGGGAGGTCACTCTGAAAAACTTAAAATTGAAGACGGAAGAGTAACTTCCCTTTATTTTCAGGGGAGGTCACTCTGAAAAACTTAAAATTGTAGACGGAAGAGTAACTTCCCTTTATTATCAGGGGAGGTCACTCTGAAAAACCAAAATTATGTCGGAAGAGTAACTTCCCTTTATTATCAGGGGAGGTCACTCTGAAAAACTTAAAATTGTAGACGGAAGAGTAACTTCCCTTTATTATCAGGGGAGGTCACTCTAAAAACTTAAAATTTATGACGGAAGAGTAACTTCCCTTTATTATCAGGGGAGGTCACTCTGAAAAACTTAAATTAAAAACGAAAGAGTAACTTCCCTTTATTTTGAGGGGAGGTCACTCTGAAAACTTAAAATTTATGACGGAAGAGTAACTTCCCTTTATAATCAGGGGAGGTCACTCTGAAAAACTAAAATTAAGTCGGAAGAGTAACTTCCCTTTATTATCAGGGGAGGTCACTCTGAAAACTTAAAATTTAGGACGGAAGAGTAACTTCCCTTTATTATCAGGGGAGGTCACTCTGAAAACTTAAAATTTAAGACGGAAGAGTAACTTCCCTTTATTATCAGGGGAGGCCACTCTGAAAACTTAAAATTTAGGACGGAAGAGTAACTTCCCTTTATTATCAGGGGAGATGACTATGAATAACTTAAAATTTAAGACGGAAGAGTAACTTCCCTTTATTTTCAGGGGAGATGACTATGAAAAACTTAAAATTTAAGACGGAAGAGTAACTTCCCTTTATTATCAGGGGAGGTCACTCTGAAAACTTAAAATTTAGGACGGAAGAGTAACTTCCCTTTATTATCAGGGGAGGTGACTATGAAAAACTTAAAATTGAAGACGGAAGAGTAACTTCCCTTTATTTTCAGGGGAGGTCACTCTGAAAAACTTAAAATTGTAGACGGAAGAGTAACTTCCCTTTATTTTCAGGGGAGGTCACTCTGAAAACTTAAAATTGTAGACGGAAGAGTAACTTCCCTTTATTATCAGGGGAGGTCACTCTGAAAACTTAAAATTGTAGACGGAAGAGTAACTTCCCTTTATTATCAGGGGAGGTCACTCTGAAAAACTTAAAATTGAAGACGGAAGAGTAACTTCCCTTTATTTTCAGGGGAGGTCACTCTGAAAAACTTAAAATTGAAGACGGAAGAGTAACTTCCCTTTATTTTCAGGGGAGGTCACTATGAAAAACTTAAAATTGTAGACGGAAGAGTAACTTCCCTTTATTATCAGGGGAGGTCACTCTGAAAACTTAAAATTGTAGACGGAAGAGTAACTTCCCTTTATTATCAGGGGAGGTCACTTTGAAAACTTAAAATTTAAGACGGAAGAGTAACTTCCCTTTATTATCAGGGGAGGTCACTCTGAAAAACTTAAAATTTAAGACGGAAGAGTAACTTCCCTTTATTATCAGGGGAGGTCACTCTGAAAAACTTAAAATTTAAGACGGAAGAGTAACTTCCCTTTATTATCAGGGGAGGTCACTCTGAAAAACTTAAAATTTAAGACGGAAGAGTAACTTCCCTTTTTTATCTGGGGAGGTCACTCTGAAAAACTTAAAATTTAAGACGGAAGAGTAACTTCCCTTTATTATCAGGGGAGGTGACTATGAAAAACTTAAAATTTAAGACGGAAGAGTAACTTCCCTTTATTATCAGGGGCGGTCACTCTAAAAACTTAAAATTTAAGACGGAAGAGTAACTTCCCTTTATTATCAGGGGAGGTCACTCTGAAAAACTTAAAATTTAAGACGGAAGAGTAACTTCCCTTTATTATCAGGGGAGGTGACTATGAAAAACTTAAAATTTAAGACGGAAGAGTAACTTCCCTTTATTATCAGGGGAGGTCACTCTAAAAACTTAAAATTTAAGACGGAAGAGTAACTTCCCTTTATTATCAGGGGAGGTCACTCTGAAAAACTTAAAATTGAAGACGGAAGAGTAACTTCCCTTTATTATCAGGGGAGGTCACTCTGAAAAACTTAAAATTGAAGACGGAAGAGTAACTTCCCTTTATTTTCAGGGGAGGTCACTCTGAAAAACTTAAAATTGAAGACGGAAGAGTAACTTCCCTTTATTTTCAGGGGAGGTCACTCTGAAAAACTTAAAAGTTAAGACGGAAGAATAACTTCCCTTTATTTTCAGGGGAGGTCACTCTGAAAACTTAAAATTTAAGACGGAAGAGTAACTTCCCTTTTTAACAGGGGAGGTCACTATGAAAAACTTAAAATTTAAGATGGTAGAGTAACTTCCCTTCATTATCAGGGGAGGTCACCCTGAAAAACTAAAATTAAGTCGGAAGAGTAACTTCCCTTTATTATCAGGGGAGGTCACTCTGAAAACTTAAAAAATAAGACTGAAGAGTAACTTCCTTTTATTATCAGGGGAGGCCACTCTGAAAAATTAAAATTAAAGACTTAAGAGTAACTTCCCTTTATTTTCAGGGGAGATGACTATGAAAAACTTAAAATTTAAGACGGAAGAGTAACTTCCCTTTATTTTCAGGGGAGATGATTATGAAAAACTTAAAATTTAAGACGGAAGAGTAACTTCCCTTTATTTTCAGGGGAGATGATTATGAAAAACTTAAAATTTAAGACGGAAGAGTAACTTCCCTTTATTATCAGGGGAGATGACTATGAAAAACTTAAAATTGTAGACGGAAGAGTAACTTCCCTTTATTATCAGGGGAGGTCACTCTGAAAACTTAAAATTTAAGACGGAAGAGTAACTTCCCTTTATAATCAGGGGAGGTCACTCTGAAAAACTTAAAATTATAAGACGGAAGAGTAACTTCCCTTTATTATCAGGGGAGGTCACTCTGAAAAACTTAAAATTTAAGACGGAAGAGTAACTTCCCTTTATTATCAGGGGAGGTCACTCTGAAAAACTTAAAATTTAAGATGGAAGAGTAACTTCCCTTTTTTATCAGGGGAGGTCACTCTGAAAAACTTAAAATTTAAGACGGAAGAGTAACTTCCCTTTATTATCAGGGGAGGTGACTATGAAAAACTTAAAATTTAAGACGGAAGAGTAACTTCCCTTTATTATCAGGGGAGGTCACTCTGAAAAACTTAAAATTTAAGACGGAAGAGTAACTTCCCTTTATTATCAGGGGAGGTGACTATGAAAAACTTAAAATTTAAGACGGAAGAGTAACTTCCCTTTATTATCAGGGGAGGTCACTCTAAAAACTTAAAATTTAAGACGGAAGAGTAACTTCCCTTTATTATCAGGGGAGGTCACTCTGAAAAACTTAAAATTGAAGACGGAAGAGTAACTTCCCTTTATTATCAGGGGAGGTCACTCTGAAAAACTTAAAATTGAAGACGGAAGAGTAACTTCCCTTTATTTTCAGGGGAGGTCACTCTGAAAAACTTAAAATTGAAGACGGAAGAGTAACTTCCCTTTATTTTCAGGGGAGGTCACTCTGAAAAACTTAAAAGTTAAGACGGAAGAATAACTTCCCTTTATTTTCAGGGGAGGTCACTCTGAAAACTTAAAATTTAAGACGGAAGAGTAACTTCCCTTTTTAACAGGGGAGGTCACTATGAAAAACTTAAAATTTAAGATGGTAGAGTAACTTCCCTTCATTATCAGGGGAGGTCACCCTGAAAAACTAAAATTAAGTCGGAAGAGTAACTTCCCTTTATTATCAGGGGAGGTCACTCTGAAAACTTAAAAAATAAGACTGAAGAGTAACTTCCTTTTATTATCAGGGGAGGCCACTCTGAAAAATTAAAATTAAAGACTTAAGAGTAACTTCCCTTTATTTTCAGGGGAGATGACTATGAAAAACTTAAAATTTAAGACGGAAGAGTAACTTCCCTTTATTTTCAGGGGAGATGATTATGAAAAACTTAAAATTTAAGACGGAAGAGTAACTTCCCTTTATTTTCAGGGGAGATGATTATGAAAAACTTAAAATTTAAGACGGAAGAGTAACTTCCCTTTATTATCAGGGGAGATGACTATGAAAAACTTAAAATTGTAGACGGAAGAGTAACTTCCCTTTATTATCAGGGGAGGTCACTCTGAAAACTTAAAATTTAAGACGGAAGAGTAACTTCCCTTTATAATCAGGGGAGGTCACTCTGAAAAACTTAAAATTATAAGACGGAAGAGTAACTTCCCTTTATTATCAGGGGAGGTCACTCTGAAAAACTTAAAATTTAAGACGGAAGAGTAACTTCCCTTTATTATCAGGGGAGGTCACTCTGAAAAACTTAAAATTTAAGATGGAAGAGTAACTTCCCTTTTTTATCAGGGGAGGTCACTCTGAAAAACTTAAAATTTAAGACGGAAGAGTAACTTCCCTTTATTATCAGGGGAGGTGACTATGAAAAACTTAAAATTTAAGACGGAAGAGTAACTTCCCTTTATTATCAGGGGAGGTCACTCTGAAAAACTTAAAATTTAAGACGGAAGAGTAACTTCCCTTTATTATCAGGGGAGGTGACTATGAAAAACCTAAAATTTAAGACGGAAGAGTAACTTCCCTTTATTATCAGGGGAGGTGACTATGACAAACTTAAAATTTAAGACGGAAGAGTAACTTCCCTTTATTATCAGGGGAGGTGACTATGAAAAACTTAAAATTTAAGACGGAAGAGTAACTTCCCTTTATTATCAGGGGAGGTGACTATGAAAAACTTAAAATTTAAGACGGAAGAGTAACTTCCCTTTATAATCAGGGGAGGTCACTCTGAAAAACTTAAAATTTAGGTAGGAAGTGTAACTTCCCTTTATTATCAGGGGTTGGTCACTCTGAAAAACTTAAATTAAAAACGAAAGAGTAACTTCCCTTTATTATCAGGGGAGGTCACTCTGAAAAACTTAAATTTAAGACTGAGGAGTAACTTCCCTTTATTATCAGGGGGAAGTCACTCTGAAAAACTAAAATAAAAACGGAAGAGTAACTTCCCTTTATTATCAGGGGAGGTCACTCTGAAAAACTTAAAATTTAAGACGGAAGAGTAACTTCCCTTTATAATCAGGGGAGGTCACTCTGAAAACTTAAAATTTAAGACGGAAGAGTAACTTCCCTTTTTTATCAGGGGAGGTCACTCTGAAAACCTAAAATTTAAGACGGAAGAGTAACTTCCCTTTTTTATCAGGGGAGGTCACTCTGAAAAACTTAAAATTTAAGACGGAAGAGTAACTTCCCTTTATTATCAGGGGAGGTGACTATGAAAAACTTAAAATTTAAGACGGAAGAGTAACTTCCCTTTATTATCAGGGGAGGTCACTCTGAAAAACTTAAAATTTAAGACGGAAGAGTAACTTCCCTTTATTATCAGGGGAGGTGACTATGAAAAACTTAAAATTTAAGACGGAAGAGTAACTTCCCTTTATTATCAGGGGAGGTGACTATGACAAACTTAAAATTTAAGACGGAAGAGTAACTTCCCTTTATTATCAGGGGAGGTGACTATGAAAAACTTAAAATTTAAGACGGAAGAGTAACTTCCCTTTATTATCAGGGGAGGTGACTATGAAAAACTTAAAATTTAAGACGGAAGAGTAACTTCCCTTTATAATCAGGGGAGGTCACTCTGAAAAACTTAAAATTTAGGTAGGAAGTGTAACTTCCCTTTATTATCAGGGGTTGGTCACTCTGAAAAACTTAAATTAAAAACGAAAGAGTAACTTCCCTTTATTATCAGGGGAGGTCACTCTGAAAAACTTAAATTTAAGACTGAGGAGTAACTTCCCTTTATTATCAGGGGGAAGTCACTCTGAAAAACTAAAATAAAAACGGAAGAGTAACTTCCCTTTATTATCAGGGGAGGTCACTCTGAAAAACTTAAAATTTAAGACGGAAGAGTAACTTCCCTTTATTATCAGGGGAGGTCACTCTGAAAACTTAAAATTTAAGACGGAAGAGTAACTTCCCTTTTTTATCAGGGGAGGTCACTCTGAAAACCTAAAATTTAAGACGGAAGAGTAACTTCCCTTTATTATCAGGGGAGGTCACTCTGAAAAAGTTAAAATTTTAAGTTTTTCAGAGTGGACTCCCCTGATAATAAAGGGAAGTTACTTTCAATATACATTAGGCTGTCTTCAGCTACTTTTTCGATTGATGACAATTATAACAGTCACTCCAACAGGCGTTCTAATCAAAACACTTTTAAGACGAGCGTAATTATTAATGACATAATATGCCGAGTGACGTAAGCATATTTAACATGTATACACATATATGCAGCATCCAACGTGACGCGCCAAGGAAGATTCCATTGGCTGAGATTTTAGGGTTTTTTGCATGATCGGATTGGTATATTCCAACTCCAGTACAAATCAACTAATTAACATAATGTGACACATTTTGTTTGAAGGAGATTTTATGTATGGCAACGCGCTCGACTAGTAATCCAGGGATCACAGGTTCTATTCCCCACTCCATCACTGACAGTACTAACAGTCTTTCGGACGAGACTTTAAAAACTGAGGTCCCGTGTATGATGCTTTACATCGAGCATGTAAAAGAACCATGGGTGCTTCTGGAACTGGGGCATCTCCTGGGTCATGAAATATCCTCAATGTAATTATTTGATTAACCAAATCAATCTACTACCTGAATAAGACAATTATAAACAACAAGAATGAATATACAACTTTGGATATTTTATTGCTTATAATATAATATAACAACTTATAAAATACTTAAAATTATTTTATTACAAAAACAACAAAATTAACTTTTCCTATAGTAATAATTTCAGTGAAAATCTATTTTTATATGGCCTCCCCATCTCCACGCACAGCCATCCCTATCTCCCTTCATTGAAATGATTTTTGCAATTGGTTTTTATTTATATACAAGAATAATTTCAAAACATGCATACAATGCAACCTCTCTTAAGCAGCAACCTCTCTTCAACAACAAAATCAACTTTTCCTATAGTAATAATTTCAGTGAAAATCTATTTTCATATGGCCTCCCCATCTCCACTCACAGCCATCCCTATCTCCCTTCATTGAAATGAATTTTGCAATTTGTTTTTATTTATATTCAAGAATAATTTCAAAACCTGCATACAATGCAACCTCTCTTAAGCAGCAACCTCTCTTCAACAACAAAATCAACTTTTCCTATAGTAATAATTTCAGTGAAAATCTATTTTCCTATGGCCTCCCCATCTCCACGCACAGCCATCCCTATCTCCCTTCATTGAAATGATTTTTGCAATTTGTTTTTATTTATATTCAAGAATAATTTCAAAACATGCATACAATGCAACCTCTCTTAAGCAGCAACCTCTCTTCAACAACAAAATCAACTTTTCCTATAGTAATAATTTCAGTGAAAATCTATTTTCATATGGCCTCCCCATCTCCACGCACAGCCATCCCTATCTCCCTTCATTGAAATGATTTTTGCAATTGGTTTTTATTTATATACAAGAATAATTTCAAAACATGCATACAATGCAACCTCTCTTAAGCAGCAACCTCTCTTCAACAACAAAATCAACTTTTCCTATAGTAATAATTTCAGTGAAAATCTATTTTCATATGGCCTCCCCATCTCCACTCACAGCCATCCCTATCTCCCTTCATTGAAATGAATTTTGCAATTTGTTTTTATTTATATTCAAGAATAATTTCAAAACCTGCATACAATGCAACCTTTCTTAAGCAGCAACCTCTCTTCAACAACAAAATCAACTTTTCCTATAGTAATAATTTCAGTGAAAATCTATTTTCATATGGCCTCCCCATCTCCACCCACAGCCATCCCTATCTCCCTTCATTGAAATGAATTTTGCAATTTGTTTTTATTTATATTCAAGAATAATTTCAAAACCTGCATACAATGCAACCTCTCTTAAGCAGCAACCTCTCTTCAACAACAAAATCAACTTTTCCTATAGTAATAATTTCAGTGAAAATCTATTTTCATATGGCCTCCCCATCTCCACTCACAGCCATCCCTATCTCCCGTCATTGAAATATTTTTTATTTACAATTTGTTTTTATTTATATACAAGAATAATTTCAAAACATGACTTTTTGGTATACAATGCAACCTCTCTAAAGCAACAAGCTCTCTTCAACAACAAAATTAACTTTTCCTATAGTAATAATTAACAATTGATTTAATCTCTTTAGGTCAACAACCTCTAAACAACAGCCAAAGTGTGCATCTCCCAAAGTGTGATGCTATGGAGAGATTGTATTGTACAAACAGTTACAAACTGGACATAAAACATTGCAATAGTACAGACAACAACACTTAAAAAACACTACAAATTACAGAAAGAATAAAATGTTGAACATGTACTTCTCATACAGTCGCCTCAATTTGTTAAACTGAAAAAAATGTAGTAAATTTTTTTGTTCTACTCAACATATGTTTACAGGTGGCGGTTACTATGTTTCGAAAAAAAATTACATTTACAAAATTTACATACATGATAACATGCACTATGCATCACAATATATGAAATGGAAATGCCTTCATCAATAACTATAAATCAAACTCGTTGTTTGACTATTCGGAATGTGCAATCAATGGTTGCATCCATGTTGCATAACGGCGCCCGTGGATGCGTGGTATCATGCATTACTATAAAGTATACATCTTTTCGAGTTTGATTTACTTTTAGTCAAGTCAAGTAAACTTTATTTAGAAGTCGGTTTTTTATATCATAGTAAACACAAGCTCTATTGAGACTCTGTCCCGACTATTACAAAGAAACATTAAAACAGATATCAGAACATTTAACTAGGGATGTCAAAGAATATTCGGAATTGGAGTATTCAATAAAGTACATATTTTCAATATAAAAGCTGAATGCAAGTGTATTAAGTTTCAATGAAGGGCATTATAGCATTGAATGTAATTTTACAAGTGAAAAAAATATCTACAGGTGTTAATTGACATGTCTTATTGTATATTTGGGGTAAAGAGAGACATGGGATTCTAACTAAATTTAACTATTCATTAAAAAAACTCAAGCTGTCTACTTATGTTACTATCCAAGTATAAATATTTATACACATGTATATTGGATGGAGGACTGAGTGACTGAATGAGTTGAATGACTTGAATGACTGAAGGACTGAATGACTGAATGAAGGAAGGAAGGACTGAATGACTTGAATGACTTGAATGACTGAATGACTGAATGAAGGAAGTAAGGACTGAATGACTTGAATGACTTGAATGACTGAATGACTGAATGGCTGAATGAAGGACGGAAGGACGGAAGGACGGAATGAAGGAAGGACGGAAGGACGGAATGAAGGAAGGACGGAAGGACGGAATGAAGGAAGGACGGAAGGACGGCAGGACGGAAGAACGGCAGGACGGAAGGACGTAAGGAAGGAAGGACGGAAGGACGGACGGAAGAAAGGACGGATGGAAGGAAGGACGGAAGGACGGACGGAAGGACGGAAGGAAGGACGGACGGAAGGAAGGACGGACGGACGGAAGGAAGGAAGGACGGAAGGAAGGACGGACGGAAGGAAGGACGGACGGAAGGAAGGAAGGACGGAAGGACGGACGGCAGGAGGGAAGGACGGAAGGACGGACGGAAGGAAGGACGGAAGGACGGAATGAGAAAGGACGGAAGGACGGAAGGACGGAAGGACGGACGGACGGAAGGATGGAAGGAAGGACGGAAGGAAGGACGGAAGGAAGGACGGAAGGAAGGACGGAAGGAAGGACGGAAGGAAGGACGGAAGGAAGGACGGAAGGACGGAAGGAAGGACGGAAGGAAGGACGGAAGGAAGGACGGAAGGAAGGACGGAAGGAAGGACGGAAGGAAGGACGGAAGGAAGGACGGAAGGAAGGAAGGAAGGAAGGAAGGAAGGACGGCAGGACGGAAGGATGGACGGACGGAAGGACGGAATTAGAAAGGACGGAAGGAAGGACGGAAGGAAGGACGGAAGGAAGGACGGAAGGACGGAAGGAAGGACGGAAGGACGGAAGGACGGACGGAAGGACGGAAGGAAGGACGGTAGGACGGAAGGACTGAAGGAAGGAATGACTGAAGAAGAAAGGACGGAAGGATGGAAGGAGGGAAGGACAGACGGACTGAAGGAAGGACGAAAGGATGTTTGATTGATTTGTAAGAATTTTTCAGGCTTTTCATCTATTTCTTTTACTATTTTGTCATTTAACCATCTGAATCAATTGCTGCATTTTCATTCACACAATTAAATTTAGAAAAATGTTTTACTGTATTATTTTTCTTGGTGGAAAGAACTGGATTTATTACAACATCACATATGTAACTTTGGTTAACAAAATTGAATGCAAAACATTTAAATTAGTTCAATAATAGTATTCCAAAAATGAATATGATAACCAAATAATACTTAACCAATTCATTTTTGTTCTTCAAGTAAGCGATAAATTACCAAGAGAAAAATATTTTCACACAGCCCTGGTCTATACAATATATAAAGTGTGCATCGTATATTAAGCAACAATTACACATGTAATATATGACTCCAGTCCAGTACAGGCTATAAAACTCCAATTAGTGGCAAGCAGCTCCCAGCAGGGATGGGGTCAATTTGATTGTTTACAGTTATTACTATTATCGCAGATTAGTTCTGCTGATAAGCCCAAGCATCATGCTGAAGCTCAGGAGCGGTATAAAGTGTAGGACTGAATATTAAATAAGAAGGTCGAATGTTCAATATTCATTCGGAACGTTGACCGAATGTTCAATACCAAATTGCCATTCGTTGACATCCCTACCTTTAACATAACAGAATACATCTACATAAAACAAGGTAGCATGTGCATAAATAAATGTGAGACAGGCAAGCAGGGCATGAAACAAGGCAGCAATACAACTACATAAATATATAGGAGGTTAATTACATCTAAAATATCAATATGACAGGCAGATATTAAAAGATACAATCAATTAAGACATACATATACACTGCCATCCAAAAGTTTCTTCACACTTGAAAATAAGATAATTTATTACAGTACAAATTTATAAATACATACATTAATTGCATGGGAAATTGTCAGTGTGCAGGAATTTTTGGAGGGCAGTGTATATGTGAGACATCTACTTACAATATTCTCGGTACACAAAAGTTTAAACTACATTTAATCAAGGTTAAATATTTAAAAGCGAGTGGTTAAGTAAATCTTAAAAAGCAGAAGTTCACATATATAAATATACAGGTTATGTACAGGTAATAGACATTTGTTGCTCGCGCTGGACGCGGATAGCGAGGCACGGATAGTTGACTAAATTTTGGGGGGGGAGGGATCTTGTCAAAACATTATCGATACACATAATCCCTCACACAAACAGCACTTTTCAAATTAGTCTATATTATATCATGTGACATAAAAGTAGGGGCGGTACAATGTATGTACACCACGCACATTAAAGGCATGTATGCAAACATATTATGACATGAACAAATGAAATATAAATGTTACACTTTAATTACTAAAAATCAAGATCTTTTCGTCTACATACAAGTCCTGCAATAATTTTAATAATTCTTCCTAGACTAGTCCTAGAATGTCTCCACACAGCATGTGATGCCCTGTATGACTTTAGGTCGGAAATTGAATGTTCAACCGCGACCCGAGAAGCGCTTAAAAGTCTGTTAAATTTTCGGCATTTTTTTTTCTCATTCCCTCGTTTCCTAGCTAACTGTGCCGATGTATAGGCCGTCATCAGTGGGAACCTGTTGGGATATATCTTGTCCGCTAATAGGTTTAATTCCGCAGGAAAATCTAGAATTTCACCGGGACCAATTTTTGTTAAGAATGAAAACTGTTGGGCATCGTTCATATGTCCCAAAAATCCACTTTCTACATGAACAATCCTTCCCGAACAGTCAATTATTATTTGCGTATGAATGGCATGATAATTCCGATGACCAGAATAATACTGTTGTTGTGGTTCTACGATTGGTCTATTAATTTGATGAGAAGTACCGTCTATTGCACCCACAGCGCATGGTAATTTGGACCAATGACCGCTCATGTTTCTCCATTGTTGTACAGATGGCCATCTGACGTAATGATTCAATCCAGGCTCAAACATTTCTAACATGTAATTTAATTCTTGTTTAATTGTGGAGATACTGACACTAAATGCTGCTGATAGGGTATGGAAAGTTGGGTATATCCGTAACCACATCAAAAACAACAGTACCCTGTTCCGAATAGAAAGTTTATGCACATGTCGTGCATGAACGTCTAACGTGTTCAATAACTGTACAAATGTTTCAGGTGTCTCTCGAGTATTTTGGTAAAAAGTAAAGCGATTCATAGAGATGGTCGCGAAGACGTCTCTACCTTGATAAACACCAATATCTCCTAAAAAGTGCCTGTCGATTAGAGTCATTGACGAGCTTGGAGGGAAGCGAATTAGAGAAATAAGAATTCCAACAACAAACTCCATGTATAGGTCAACATCTGGGGGAGGCTGACATAAAGCTGGTAGCAGGGAAATAACGAACGCTTGGGTCGCTCTATCCATTCCTGCAAAGGAAATATAGTTTTGTTTATCAAAATGTGCTTTCCGAAATTTGTTAATCACGTAATATTAGCTCGTACGTATGATTTCATGTAATGGTCAAATTGATAATGTGTACATATCAGTCGTATACATGCCTTTAAGCTAACTATAATAACTAATACACAGTAAACATTTTGTGTATCCTTTTGCGTATTAAAACTACATCGCACGTGGCATTCTGACACACCAGAAGATTCGTACCGAGTGATAAAATGGCGACAGGTAAGATAATAGTTATTTCTATGTTTTCCAACATTATTGTGTTTTATATTTTTTAAATACTTATCCATAAAGAGCGCGTTGTCCTGGTTAAATTTATACAAAATATAACTTACCGTGTAAGAGTCGACCCTTTATCCAAAATTATGTTTGTCCTAAGTCTACCACTCGTGTACAGAACTCAGTTTTTGCATGCAGGAGCGGATCAAACGAAAAATGGGCGGGGTTATTCCTAACAGATATATATATATACACTATTATACAGTATAACCTCTGGGAAACACATAATTTGGTTGTTGTACAGAGGTTGTTGCTCTACAGAGGTAAAATGTATAGTAAATGGTTACTTGTGGAAACAAGTTAATACGTTGCTTCAGAGAGGTTGTTGCTCTGTGGAGGGCCGTTCTGAGGAGGTAATACTGTATAATTATATTTTATAAGCAAAGAATGTGAAAATAGAGAAGTATGTAGCACGAAAAGTAAAGTTCATGCTTCGTGTTATCACACTTATACTGTAACGATAATACATGTATATTTTGATTGTAGCTACACTTCTACAAAGAAAAACACGTTCTGTGCGTATAGGGAAGGCAGAAACACTCTTGATATTGAGGGCATATCAGGCGCACCCAACAAGTTGGTCGGAAGTTCTGGAGGACGTGCGGCAGAATGTGAACCTTCTGCCGAATGATGCAAAAGATTTATATCAATCAGGAAGCCTGAAGAAGCTGCGTGACCGGATGTCAGGGAAGTTTGGCAAACTCCTTTCTTCCGACCAGGAGGCGATTGCTGATTTGGAGATAAGGTAATTCAATAAGCTTTTCAATTAAACAATTGGTTAATCATTAATGTATACCATAATATGATTAAGTTTTATATGGCTGCGGTATTTGACGCATTCTATTTGCTTGTTAATTTGGGTTTTAAGGCTCACCACCACAGAATAGGTCATACGGCGCTTAGCAGGAAAGATGACATCGGTCCCAAGTGTTCTTTACATCCAGACAAAAATATAACAAATGGAATCCAAACCATCGAATCTTCTGGGGTCAGGAGTTACTAGGACACAAACGTTAATACAAATTTAGTGGACTGTTACAATGCACACAATTGTAAGACGGTCGTCCTCTGTAAGGAGGGTCCCCAACAAGAGGAGTCACACTTTCCTTTCTGTATTCATAATTGGTATCATACCGTTATCAAGGGTATATCTCGAACTACTTGGTCAAGGGAACTCTAGGGTAACATATTCATCATTGTATCATTGGTCTGTGTTTACATAAGCGATTGAACAATGCTTATAACAGGCGGCTAGTAGTTTTCATGTTATTGTTCCATTATACTAATGATAAGAAATAAGTGAATATATGGTGGCATATATCTGTCACCAGATTACTATATAACTAAATTGTTAGTTATCAGGTTAACTAGTTAACTAGTTAACTAGTTAACCACTTACCAGTAAGTAACATTTTGGATACGTAAAACAGGTTAACTAGTTATGTAACTAGTTAACAAGATAATTAACTAGTTAGTTATATAGTTATCTGGTGGCATAAATATGACACCATATAGACACTACGTTTGAAATTAATAATAGTTCGTGTGTATGTTATTTTCCAGGAATGAAGTACGTACAATAGTAGCAGCCGAGAGACGCTTAGTCCATCGAACTGGTCCCCCGGACGCAGTTCAGCAGTACGCTGATCAAGCTATAGCAGGTCCAGCCCCACCAATTGCTGGTCCAGCCCCACCAATTGCTGGTCCAGCCCCACCAATTGCTGGTCCAGCCCCACCAATTGCTGGTCCAGCCCCACCAATTGCTGGTCCAGCCCCACCAATTGCTGGTCCAGCCCCACCAATTGCTGGTCCAGCCCCACCAGTAGCGGGTCCTGCCCTACCACTCGCAGTTCCGGCAATCGACCGAAGGGACGTTGTTGCTCAAAATATGTCTGATTCAGACGAGGAGGTACCCATACAAGCAAATGCAGCTGGTGTCGCCAATGAACGTAAGTTAAATATATCGTTTTATTTCATGCTGCTTACTAAAATCCCGAATTGTATGAGTGACTAAAAAGATTCCATATCATTCACTGGTTACCACCAGTAAAATATGTTATATAATAATAAACTGGTACTTGGTCAATACAAAAAACTGCGCATAACGTTAAAGATGTCCAGGCTAAACGTCGTTATAATATCATATTTGTATCGTTGTCAAATAAATAATTCGAAAAAGTGATTTTTTACTCATATACCAGATAAACCTAACTTGTCAGTCTTGAAACTATTGCTTTCTGAAAACACAATGCGATTACCATTCAGCATTATATTCACATTTATTGTTTATAGTTTAGACCTTTATCATGGTAAAAATAACCAATGGTGTCGAAACCAAGTTATGGCTATTGATTTAGTACTAATTTCTTTTTGGATTCTTTCAGAACAACACGACCAACCTCAACATCCAGGGAGGGCACACGGACAACAGAGGCCCCGGAAAAGATCGTTAGCATCACTTATTAGATCCAACCACGAAGCATATGATACATTCATAACCAAGAAAATGCCCAGGTTGTTACGTCTGATTGGGCTGAACAGCTCGGACGACGATGACCAATAAATATTAATGTGTTCAGTCTGTAGAATAAAAATAAAATATTTTGAATTGAGTTTGAAGTCTATTAATTTTGATAGTAAACTAAAAGTTGTCCATATGTCACTGGTGCCTCCCCACTATAGCTTGGATCACTATGTGATATATAATAAAATGGACAACTCTTGTAAAATTAGACACAACAAAGATCACGTCTGCTATATCTGTACATATACACTTAACGGCCCTTCTAACGCTACATTTTGAATTTTCTGAATTCCTCCAAAACTGTTCAAGGTAGCTTCATCAAAATGTCTACATATTGAGTTTAATGTATCTGTCTTTTGCTGCATTAATCATTTCACAGATCGCTTTAATATATAAACACTCGCAGTAAAAGTGTAATGTACGTTACCCCCAATTTCAAAAGTCACATATTAATTGAACAGCGTATTTATTAGACATAAACGGAATATTTTCCATATTTTATTTCTCTACTACTTCAAATGGTATACTACATGTGTAAGCAACTAAAATTATTAAAACAATACACGAATGTTAACAAACCCTAGCTATCGAAACAGCAATGGGTGGGCTAAGATCACATCGAAATAACCACAACTACAACATAAAACAGGTACGTTAATTATAAACGCTACATCTGCCAAAGGGCTAGTTGAACGTTGAAAATACATGACATTTCTAAAGAAGGAATTAATAACATTATTCTGTATATATGTTTTAGCTCGGTTTTGTATATCGTGTGGCCGCCATTAGTTCGAATGACGACCTCGCATGACACCTCTTGTGTGTATGAGTCATATACTCTGAACAGATTCGTTGTCTAACCGATTTGCATTGGATTTTGCATCAAAAACAACATTGTTTATTAAATATTACCTACATTATTTGTGTAAATGATAAGTAAAACATCAGATAATCAGACAACACATCTTTAAATATAACTTTTTTATAAATAAGAAAGTCACATTGTCCCAAAAATACAGAGAGGGGTTCGCACTTTCGAAACCCCAATTGAACCGCGCTTGGCAGACGACAACTTTTCATATGAGCTTAATAATGTTGAGATGCCCCCCGAATATAGTCCGCTATCCGTGCCTCGCTATTCGCGTCCAGCGCGAGCAACAAATGTCTAATAGCATGACACACAAGAACAGGTCTGACATGGTCTACATGGCAAAGCAAAGTAAGAACATAAAAAAGTTAAAGGGGCATGGTAAAGAAGCACATTTCACATATACAGAAAACAAAAGCACAACAAACAATTTCATCAAAGCAAGCACATGGAAAAGCTACATATTGCAACATAACCTATAAACATATAAAGCTCAAAATGCACATTTAAGTAACTGCAGGTGACGGACAGGAGCAGACTGTTCCGTTCCAATCATTTAAAAAGGATTTAAAAGCTTTTTGTTGGTCGTGTATCTGTTAAGTACATTAAAGAGAAATACCAACTAAAGAAGCAACATTTTTCACAAAAAATAAAAATAATGAAAGAAAACAGTAGGGGTGCATATCAGTCATATCTATCAATACAATATTCGTATCAAATACTTTTTTCAAATACGAAAAATAAAGAATAAAAAGGAATTCTCTGATGCAAACATTCAAAGTGAAGTCTTATCTAAAATTACCACAGTCTTCGCTAGAAGATAAATCTTTATTTCTGTTCTCACTTTGGCCAAATTTCAATCCAAAATCAGGTACAAACCAAATTGAGAATATTAGTAAGTTATATGTTCTTATGGTACTTATTGCTGACAAGACATTTTAGGAAGAAAGTTCAGACATGTTTGCATTTTGATATTTGTCTAATATGGAAACGTTTGATATGACATATTGATCGAACCTTAAGTAGGGGTATGTGATAGATATCAAGTTCCGGTGTGCAGCCCTAGAATACAGTGGTATAAAATATAAACATGCTATGTCACAGAACAATAGGCTAAACACATACAATAAGTTACTACATACAAATATAGTTACAAATGAATAACATAAAATTCAAGATAAAGAATCAATTTGAACATATTTAGGATGAAACTATTTTGCATTGCATTCTGAATAAACACAAAAAAGCATTTCACTAAAAGCGGGTTTTCACTGTAAGAGAGTTCACTCATAGTTGGATTAGTTGTATACAGATTAGGCTGTATAATTCCATTTACAAGTTTGCCTAATTAAGTAACAAATACCCATTAGGCTGCATTTAAGAAAGTCATTGTTTGCTGTTATTATTATTAAACACCATGTTAAACAAAAACTAGCACAAATGAGTTTATTTCTATCTCCACAATGTGTGAATGGTTTCAACAATTTTCCCTGCATAGGCTTCGATCAAAATACTCCAATAGTTTTTATCATGTTGATGTCATAAGAAATGCTCCAATAGATCTGATCACGTAATGTCACAAGAATGTTTCGAATTATGTTTCTTCAGGTTTGCATTTTTAGAATGCTCCAATAATTCATGTAAAAAATCACATTCAAGTGAGTTTGTCTTACCCAATGCAAGTTCCTGAGACATCAGTTGCTGATTGAGTCAACTACACATTATCCTAAACACACCTATATATATATATGATGTTTATATCGATCCCAAATGTTCACCGAGCATTTACAGATTCACTTCACAACTGCTTGGAGAAGTCTATGGTTCTCCAACACGTAAGCGCAATCAACCGTCATCTCCACAATTCCTCTATAGTTCCATGTCCTGAAATCATAATAATCCTTAATATATTTATAGTAATGGTAATGACATTTATTCAATAACAACTCATCTCATCTGTGTTTTGCTAATTATTCAACATCAATATTAAGACCACCTCAATATTAAGCCCTGTTTTCAAGGGTCGCAAGGACGGTCTAATCATCGAGGTTTACTGTATATGCAAATAATTCATTCTACCAGATATTAGTTATCTGCTTTCTAATTGAATATAAAAGATGTGCATTCATAAATAAGTTGTACAAATAATAATGAAAGAACAGCTATTCTTGCTTAGTTTTAGGAAATGGTAAATTACCATGTGGTCGAATGCATTTCTTCATGTTGCATCCCATCCATGTTGAGGGCATGTTTCTCACATCATGTTACTCTTCTATAGCTTGTTACAGTTGTTTATTTTTCAGTCTTGAAGGGCAGTTCGTTTCTTACATATCCTCAATATCCCATTCAATAGATGAGCCAAACCATCAAACAAGTCTTAAAGTTCATTGATCTCCTTTTTGACATCTTCAACGTCATTGTCAGCACACATAGATCTCATTGCATTAATGTCACAAGAATGTTTAGATAGGTTTCTTCAGGTAACGGCAGTTGTATAATGCTCCAATAGTTCATGTCAAATTTCACAACTTTGGCAGATTTCAGTAACCTTCCAGTAAGTTTGTCTTATCTAATGTTCACTGTACAAAACTTGAAGTTTCTGAGACATCGGCTGAATGAGACTACTACACAGTATCCCAAACACATACATATATCTATATCAAATGTTCAAGGAGAATTTACAGATTCACTTCACAACTACTTAGAGAAGTTGTGGTTCTCCAACATGTAAGCTCAATCTATCATCACCTCCACAATTTGTCTATTGTTCAGTGTCCTGAAATTATAATAATCATTTATAATTTTTATAGAAATGACATTTAATTAGTAACAGCTCATCCAGTAAAATGCATGAATAGGTAATCAATACAAGGGAAAAAATTGAGATAGACAAACATACTACTAGGCCAATATACAACTCATAATAATGTCATCAGACAAGTGTCTGCAGCTACAATATTGAGATTTTAGTTTTGCTAAAGATTGTAACATCTCAAAAATTAAACAATGAAACTTAACACTGAAAATTGGATGTTCAATAAATTTGCAACCAGGATATAATATATGATCTACCATGTATCTGTGTGAAAAGTAATTGGTAATTCAACTAAGGTCTCGCTTTCTCGAAAGTCCACTCCATCTCGACATCTTTGCCAAGTTCTTCGCCATCATCGTCAGTACACTCTACGCCATCACGCCAACTACAGCCTGCTAGAAGAAATAAGAACGAACAAATTAGCATAACATACATGTACATACTAGATACTTAGGGTATTTAAATAATAATAATAATAATCATTTATTATTTTTATAGAAATGACATTTAATTAGTAACAGCTCATCCAGTAAAATGCATACATAGGTAATCAATGCAAGGGGAAAATTTTAGACAGACAAACATATGACTAGACCAATAAACAAGTCATCAGACAAATGTTTCATCAGCTACAATATTGAGATTTTAGTTCTGCTAAAGATTGTAACATTTCAATAAATTAAACAATGAAAAGAGACAATAAACATATTCTTTAACACTGAAAATTGGATGTTCAATAAATTTGCTACCAGGGTATAAAATATGATGTCACAATATATGACCTACCATGTATCTGTGTGAGAAGTAATTGGTAACTCAACAAAGGTTATCTCCCTTTTTCAATAGTCCACTCCATCTCGACATCTTTGCAATGTTCTTCGCCATCATCATCAGCACACTCTTCGCCATCAAGCCAACTCCTACTAGGCCAATATACAACTCATAATAATGTCATCAGACAAGTGTTTCAGCTACAATATTGAGATTTTAGTTTTGCTAAAGATTGTAACATCACAATAAATTAAACAATGAAACTTAAGACAATTCTTTAACACTGAAAATTGGATGTTCAATAAATTTGGATATAATATATAATCTACCATGTATCTGAGTAAGAAGTAATTGGTAATTCAACTAAGGTCTCCCTTTCTCGAAAACCCACTCCATCTCGACATCTTTGCCAAGTTCGTCGCCATCATCATCAGTACACTCTACGTCATCATGCCAACTCCAGCCCGCTAGAAGAAAAAACAATGAACAAATTAGCATAACATACATCCTAGATACTAGGGTATTTAAATAATAAATTGAACTCAACATAGAACACACATAACCATGAAAATGCAAAATCAATAAACAAATACAAAACAATCTGATGACGCGATCGCGAACCGTATATTAGCACGCATCGATACAACTTTCTCCATCACCGAGATGAAGGCGGCTACAAAAGAAAGAAACATAATTACACACATCAAACAAGTGGAACACATGAAAATGCAAAATCAATCAACAAATACAAAACAATCTGATAACGCGATCACGAGCAGTATATTAGCATGCGCAGATACCATGTTCTCCATCACCGAGATGAAGGCGGCTACAAAAGAAAGAAACAGAATTACACACATCAAACAAGTGGAACACACATGAAAATGCAAAATCAATCAACAAATACAAAACAATCTGATAACGCGATCGCGAACCGTATATTAGCATGCGCCTATACAATTTTCTCCATCACCGAGATGAAGGCGGCTACAAAAGAAAGAAACAGAATTACAACATATCAAACAAGTGGAACACACATGAAAATGCAAAATCAATCAACAAATATAAAACAATCTGATGACGCGATCGCGAACCGTATATTAGCATGCGCCGATACGATGTTCTTCATCACCGAGATGAAGGTGGCTATAAAAGAAAGAAACAGAATTAGACATATCACACATATTGAACACACATAACACATGAAAATGCAAAATCAATAAACAAATACAAAACAATCTGATGACGCGATCGCGAACCGTATATTAGCACGCATCGATACGACGTTCTCCATCACCGAGATGAAGGCGGCTACAAAAAGAAGAAACAGAATTAGACACATCAAACAAGTGGAACACACATGAAAATGCAAAATCAATCAACAAATACAAAACAATCTGATAACGCGATCACGAACCGTATATTAGCATGCGCCGATACAATGTTCTCCATCACCGAGATGAAGGCGGCTACAAAAAAAAGAAACAGGATTAGACATATCACACATATTGAACACACATAACACATGAAAATGCAAAATCAATCAACAAATATAAAACAATCTGATGACGCGATCGCGAACCGTATATTAGCATGCGCCTATACAATGTTCTCCATCACCGAGATGAAGGCGGCTACAAAAGAAAGAAACAGAATTACAACATATCAAACAAGTGGAACACACATGAAAATGCAAAATCAATCAACAAATATAAAACAATCTGATGACGCGATCGCGAACCGTATATTAGCATGCGCCGATACGATGTTCTTCATCACCGAGATGAAGGTGGCTATAAAAGAAAGAAACAGAATTAGACATATCACACATATTGAACACACATAACACATGAAAATGCAAAATCAATAAACAAATACAAAACAATCTGATGACGCGATCGCGAACCGTATATTAGCACGCATCGATACGACGTTCTCCATCACCGAGATGAAGGCGGCTACAAAAAGAAGAAACAGAATTAGACACATCAAACACATGGGACACACATAACACATGAGAATGCAAAATCAAAAAACAAATACAAAAAAATCACAAAAAACATCATTTGCTCAGGTCGCAAGGGACGCAACTCCCCTTCTAAAAAATCACCTTGACGCCATTATTTAACATCATTTCTTAATTTTTATTTCATTTTTAAATAAATTTAAATAAGAACAAGAAGGCCAATCGGGAGACCGTCCCTCAGAAGTGCAAAATTGACTCTTTTTAGTCCATGTGTCAACAATAAACAGAAACTTAAATGAACCTAATATACAATCAATGTAAGTAATTATTACAAAGTTAAAATTGAAAGTTTCAAACTTCCTTAAAAGCAGAATTAGACAGAATGGAAATTGAAAATCGACACAATTTGCTAATATTATCATTTCTGAAACATGAATTAACTAACAGAGTTTGAAAAAATGTAGACAAGCATTGGACATATCAAACACATGAAACACATAACACATGAAAATGCAAAATCAAGAAACAAATACAAAACAATCTGATAACGCGATCACGAGCAGTATATTAGCATGCGCAGATACCATGTTCTCCATCACCGAGATGAAGGCGGCTACAAAAGAAAGAAACATAATTACACACATCAAACAAGTGGAACACACATGAAAATGCAAAATCAATCAACAAATACAAAACAATCTGATAACGTGATCGCGAACCGTATATTAGCATGCGCCGATACAATGTTCTCCATCACCGAGATGAAGGCGGCTACAAAAAAAAGAAACAGGATTAGACATATCACACATATTGAACACACATAACACATGAAAATGCAAAATCAATCAACAAATATAAAACAATCTGATGACGCGATCGCGAACCGTATATTAGCATGCGCCTATACAATGTTCTCCATCACCGAGATGAAGGCGGCTACAAAAGAAAGAAACAGAATTACAACATATCAAACAAGTGGAACACACATGAAAATGCAAAATCAATCAACAAATATAAAACAATCTGATGACGCGATCGCGAACCGTATATTAGCATGCGCCGATACGATGTTCTTCATCACCGAGATGAAGGTGGCTATAAAAGAAAGAAACAGAATTAGACATATCACACATATTGAACACACATAACACATGAAAATGCAAAATCAATAAACAAATACAAAACAATCTGATGACGCGATCGCGAACCGTATATTAGCACGCATCGATACGACGTTCTCCATCACCGAGATGAAGGCGGCTACAAAAAGAAGAAACAGAATTAGACACATCAAACACATGGAACACACATAACACATGAGAATGCAAAATCAAAAAACAAATACAAAAAAATCACAAAAAACATCATTTGCTCAGGTCGCAAGGGACGCAACTCCCCTTCTAAAAAATCACCTTGACGCCATTATTTAACATCATTTCTTAATTTTTATTTCATTTTTAAATAAATTTAAATAAGAACAAGAAGGCCAATCGGGAGACCATCCCTCAGAAGTGCAAAATTGACTCTTTTTAGTCCATGTGTCAACAATAAACAGAAACTTAAATGAACCTAATATACAATCAATGTAAGTAATTATTACAAAGTTAAAATTGAAAGTTTCAAACTTCCTTAAAAGCAGAATTAGACAGAATGGAAATTGAAAATCGACACAATTTGCTAATATTATCATTTCTGAAACATGAATTAACTAACAGAGTTTGAAAAAATGTAGACAAGCATTGGACATATCAAACACATGAAACACATAACACATGAAAATGCAAAATCAAGAAACAAATACAAAACAATCTGATAACGCGATCATGAGCAGTATATTAGCATGCGCAGATACCATGTTCTCCATCACCGAGATGAAGGCGGCTACAAAAGAAAGAAACATAATTACACACATCAAACAAGTGGAACACACATGAAAATGCAAAATCAATCAACAAATACAAAACAATCTGATAACGCGATCGCGAACCGTATATTAGCATGCGCCGATACAATGTTCTCCATCACCGAGATGAAGGCGGCTACAAAAAAAAGAAACAGGATTAGACATATCACACATATTGAACACACATAACACATGAAAATGCAAAATCAATCAACAAATATAAAACAATCTGATGACGCGATCGTGAACCGTATATTAGCATGCGCCTATACAATGTTCTCCATCACCGAGATGAAGGCGGCTACAAAAGAAAGAAACAGAATTACAACATATCAAACAAGTGGAACACACATGAAAATGCAAAATCAATCAACAAATATAAAACAATCTGATGACGCGATCGCGAACCGTATATTAGCATGCGCCGATACAATGTTCTTCATCACCGAGATGAAGGTGGCTATAAAAGAAAGAAACAGAATTAGACATATCACACATATTGAACACACATAACACATGAAAATGCAAAATCAATAAACAAATACAAAACAATCTGATGACGCGATCGCGAACCGTATATTAGCACGCATCGATACGACGTTCTCCATCACCGAGATGAAGGTGGCTACAAAAAGAAGAAACAGAATTAGACACATCAAACACATGGAACACACATAACACATGAGAATGCAAAATCAAAAAACAAATACAAAAAAATCACAAAAAACATCATTTGCTCAGGTCGCAAGGGACGCAACTCCCCTTCTAAAAAATCACCTTGACGCCATTATTTAACATCATTTCTTAATTTTTATTTCATTTTTAAATAAATTTAAATAAGAACAAGAAGGCCAATCGGGAGACCGTCCCTCAGAAGTGCAAAATTGACTCTTTTTAGTCCATGTGTCAACAATAAACAGAAACTTAAATGAACCTAATATACAATCAATGTAAGTAATTATTACAAAGTTAAAATTGAAAGTTTCAAACTTCCTTAAAAGCAGAATTAGACAGAATGGAAATTGAAAATCGACACAATTTGCTAATATTATCATTTCTGAAACATGAATTAACTAACAGAGTTTGAAAAAATGTAGGCAAGCATTGGACATATCAAACACATGAAACACATAACACATGAAAATGCAAAATCAAGAAACAAATACAAAACAATCTGATAACGCGATCACGAGCAGTATATTAGCATGCGCAGATACCATGTTCTCCATCACCGAGATGAAGGCGGCTACAAAAGAAAGAAACATAATTACACACATCAAACAAGTGGAACACACATGAAAATGCAAAATCAATCAACAAATACAAAACAATCTGATAACGCGATCGCGAACCGTATATTAGCATGCGCCGATACAATGTTCTCCATCACCGAGATGAAGGCGGCTACAAAAAAAAGAAACAGGATTAGACATATCACACATATTGAACACACATAACACATGAAAATGCAAAATCAATCAACAAATATAAAACAATCTGATGACGCGATCGCGAACCGTATATTAGCATGCGCCTATACAATGTTCTCCATCACCGAGATGAAGGCGGCTACAAAAGAAAGAAACAGAATTACAACATATCAAACAAGTGGAACACACATGAAAATGCAAAATCAATCAACAAATATAAAACAATCTGATGACGCGATCGCGAACCGTATATTAGCATGCGCCGATACGATGTTCTTCATCACCGAGATGAAGGTGGCTATAAAAGAAAGAAACAGAATTAGACATATCACACATATTGAACACACATAACACATGAAAATGCAAAATCAATAAACAAATACAAAACAATCTGATGACGCGATCGCGAACCGTATATTAGCACGCATCGATACGACGTTCTCCATCACCGAGATGAAGGCGGCTACAAAAAGAAGAAACAGAATTAGACACATCAAACACATGGAACACACATAACACATGAGAATGCAAAATCAAAAAACAAATACAAAAAAATCACAAAAAACATCATTTGCTCAGGTCGCAAGGGACGCAACTCCCCTTCTAAAAAATCACCTTGACGCGATTATTTAACATCATTTCTTAATTTTTATTTCATTTTTAAATAAATTTAAATAAGAACAAGAAGGCCAATCGGGAGACCATCCCTCAGAAGTGCAAAATTGACTCTTTTTAGTCCATGTGTCAACAATAAACAGAAACTTAAATGAACCTAATATACAATCAATGTAAGTAATTATTACAAAGTTAAAATTGAAAGTTTCAAACTTCCTTAAAAGCAGAATTAGACAGAATGGAAATTGAAAATCGACACAATTTGCTAATATTATCATTTCTGAAACATGAATTAACTAACAGAGTTTGAAAAAATGTAGACAAGCATTGGACATATCAAACACATGAAACACATAACACATGAAAATGCAAAATCAAGAAACAAATACAAAACAATCTGATAACGCAATCACGAGCAGTATATTAGCATGCGCAGATACCATGTTCTCCATCACCGAGATGAAGGCGGCTACAAAAGAAAGAAACATAATTACACACATCAAACAAGTGGAACACACATGAAAATGCAAAATCAATCAACAAATACAAAACAATCTGATAACGCGATCGCGAACCGTATATTAGCATGCGCCGATACAATGTTCTCCATCACCGAGATGAAGGCGGCTACAAAAAAAAGAAACAGGATTAGACATATCACACATATTGAACACACATAACACATGAAAATGCAAAATCAATCAACAAATATAAAACAATCTGATGACGCGATCGCGAACCGTATATTAGCATGCGCCTATACAATGTTCTCCATCACCGAGATGAAGGCGGCTTCAAAAGAAAGAAACAGAATTACAACATATCAAACAAGTGGAACACACATGAAAATGCAAAATCAATCAACAAATATAAAACAATCTGATGACGCGATCACGAACCGTATATTAGCATGCGCCGATACAATGTTCTTCATCACCGAGATGAAGGTGGCTATAAAAGAAAGAAACAGAATTAGACATATCACACATATTGAACACACATAACACATGAAAATGCAAAATCAATAAACAAATACAAAACAATCTGATGACGCGATCGCGAACCGTATATTAGCACGCATCGATACGACGTTCTCCATCACCGAGATGAAGGCGGCTACAAAAAGAAGAAACAGAATTAGACACATCAAACACATGGAACACACATAACACATGAGAATGCAAAATCAAAAAACAAATACAAAAAAATCACAAAAAACATCATTTGCTCAGGTCGCAAGGGACGCAACTCCCCTTCTAAAAAATCACCTTGACGCCATTATTTAACATCATTTCTTAATTTTTATTTCATTTTTAAATAAATTTAAATAAGAACAAGAAGGCCAATCGGGAGACCGTCCCTCAGAAGTGCAAAATTGACTCTTTTTAGTCCATGTGTCAACAATAAACAGAAACTTAAATGAACCTAATATACAATCAATGTAAGTAATTATTACAAAGTTAAAATTGAAAGTTTCAAACTTCCTTAAAAGCAGAATTAGACAGAATGGAAATTGAAAATCGACACAATTTGCTAATATTATCATTTCTGAAACATGAATTAACTAACAGAGTTTGAAAAAATGTAGACAAGCATTGGACATATCAAACACATGAAACACATAACACATGAAAATGCAAAATCAAGAAACAAATACAAAACAATCTGATAACGCGATCACGAGCAGTATATTAGCATGCGCAGATACCATGTTCTCCATCACCGAGATGAAGGCGGCTACAAAAGAAAGAAACATAATTACACACATCAAACAAGTGGAACACACATGAAAATGCAAAATCAATCAACAAATACAAAACAATCTGATAACGCGATCGCGAACCGTATATTAGCATGCGCCGATACAATGTTCTCCATCACCGAGATGAAGGCGGCTACAAAAAAAAGAAACAGGATTAGACATATCACACATATTGAACACACATAACACATGAAAATGCAAAATCAATCAACAAATACAAAACAATCTGATGACGCGATCGCGAACCGTATATTAGCATGCGCCTATACAATGTTCTCCATCACCGAGATGAAGGCGGCTACAAAAGAAAGAAACAGAATTACAACATATCAAACAAGTGGAACACACATGAAAATACAAAATCAATCAACAAATATAAAACAATCTGATGACGCGATCGCGAACCGTATATTAGCATGCGCCGATACAATGTTCTTCATCACCGAGATGAAGGTGGCTATAAAAGAAAGAAACAGAATTAGACATATCACACATATTGAACACACATAACACATGAAAATGCAAAATCAATAAACAAATACAAAACAATCTGATGACGCGATCGCGAACCGTATATTAGCACGCATTGATACGACGTTCTCCATCACCGAGATGAAGGCGGCTACAAAAAGAAGAAACAGAATTAGACACATCAAACACATGGAACACACATAACACATGAGAATGCAAAATCAAAAAACAAATACAAAAAAATCACAAAAAACATCATTTGCTCAGGTCGCAAGGGACGCAACTCCCCTTCTAAAAAATCACCTTGACGCCATTATTTAACATCATTTCTTAATTTTTATTTCATTTTTAAATAAATTTAAATAAGAACAAGAAGGCCAATCGGGAGACCGTCCCTCAGAAGTGCAAAATTGACTCTTTTTAGTCCATGTGTCAACAATAAACAGAAACTTAAATGAACCTAATATACAATCAATGTAAGTAATTATTACAAAGTTAAAATTGAAAGTTTCAAACTTCCTTAAAAGCAGAATTAGACAGAATGGAAATTGAAAATCGACACAATTTGCTAATATTATCATTTCTGAAACATGAATTAACTAACAGAGTTTGAAAAAATGTAGACAAGCATTGGACATATCAAACACATGAAACACATAACACATGAAAATGCAAAATCAAGAAACAAATACAAAACAATCTGATAACGCGATCACGAGCAGTATATTAGCATGCGCAGATACCATGTTCTCCATCACCGAGATGAAGGCGGCTACAAAAGAAAGAAACATAATTACACACATCAAACAAGTGGAACACACATGAAAATGCAAAATCAATCAACAAATACAAAACAATCTGATAACGCGATCGCGAACCGTATATTAGCATGCGCCGATACAATGTTCTCCATCACCGAGATGAAGGCGGCTACAAAAAAAAGAAACAGGATTAGACATATCACACATATTGAACACACATAACACATGAAAATGCAAAATCAATCAACAAATACAAAACAATCTGATGACGCGATCGCGAACCGTATATTAGCATGCGCCTATACAATGTTCTCCATCACCGAGATGAAGGCGGCTACAAAAGAAAGAAACAGAATTACAACATATCAAACAAGTGGAACACACATGAAAATACAAAATCAATCAACAAATATAAAACAATCTGATGACGCGATCGCGAACCGTATATTAGCATGCGCCGATACAATGTTCTTCATCACCGAGATGAAGGTGGCTATAAAAGAAAGAAACAGAATTAGACATATCACACATATTGAACACACATAACACATGAAAATGCAAAATCAATAAACAAATACAAAACAATCTGATGACGCGATCGCGAACCGTATATTAGCACGCATCGATACGACGTTCTCCATCACCGAGATGAAGGCGGCTACAAAAAGAAGAAACAGAATTAGACACATCAAACACATGGAACACACATAACACATGAGAATGCAAAATCAAAAAACAAATACAAAAAAATCACAAAAAACATCATTTGCTCAGGTCGCAAGGGACGCAACTCCCCTTCTAAAAAATCACCTTGACGCCATTATTTAACATCATTTCTTAATTTTTATTTCATTTTTAAATAAATTTAAATAAGAACAAGAAGGCCAATCGGGAGACCGTCCCTCAGAAGTGCAAAATTGACTCTTTTTAGTCCATGTGTCAACAATAAACAGAAACTTAAATGAACCTAATATACAATCAATGTAAGTAATTATTACAAAGTTAAAATTGAAAGTTTCAAACTTCCTTAAAAGCAGAATTAGACAGAATGGAAATTGAAAATCGACACAATTTGCTAATATTATCATTTCTGAAACATGAATTAACTAACAGAGTTTGAAAAAATGTAGACAAGCATTGGACATATCAAACACATGAAACACATAACACATGAAAATGCAAAATCAAGAAACAAATACAAAACAATCTGATAACGCGATCACGAGCAGTATATTAGCATGCGCAGATACCATGTTCTCCATCACCGAGATGAAGGCGGCTACAAAAGAAAGAAACATAATTACACACATCAAACAAGTGGAACACACATGAAAATGCAAAATCAATCAACAAATACAAAACAATCTGATAACGCGATCGCGAACCGTATATTAGCATGCGCCGATACAATGTTCTCCATCACCGAGATGAAGGCGGCTACAAAAAAAAGAAACAGGATTAGACATATCACACATATTGAACACACATAACACATGAAAATGCAAAATCAATCAACAAATATAAAACAATCTGATGACGCGATCGCGAACCGTATATTAGCATGCGCCTATACAATGTTCTCCATCACCGAGATGAAGGCGGCTACAAAAGAAAGAAACAGAATTACAACATATCAAACAAGTGGAACACACATGAAAATGCAAAATCAATCAACAAATATAAAACAATCTGATGACGCGATCGCGAACCGTATATTAGCATGCGCCGATACGATGTTCTTCATCACCGAGATGAAGGTGGCTATAAAAGAAAGAAACAGAATTAGACATATCACACATATTGAACACACATAACACATGAAAATGCAAAATCAATAAACAAATACAAAACAATCTGATGACGCGATCGCGAACCGTATATTAGCACGCATCGATACGACGTTCTCCATCACCGAGATGAAGGCGGCTACAAAAAGAAGAAACAGAATTAGACACATCAAACACATGGAACACACATAACACATGAGAATGCAAAATCAAAAAACAAATACAAAAAAATCACAAAAAACATCATTTGCTCAGGTCGCAAGGGACGCAACTCCCCTTCTAAAAAATCACCTTGACGCGATTATTTAACATCATTTCTTAATTTTTATTTCATTTTTAAATAAATTTAAATAAGAACAAGAAGGCCAATCGGGAGACCATCCCTCAGAAGTGCAAAATTGACTCTTTTTAGTCCATGTGTCAACAATAAACAGAAACTTAAATGAACCTAATATACAATCAATGTAAGTAATTATTACAAAGTTAAAATTGAAAGTTTCAAACTTCCTTAAAAGCAGAATTAGACAGAATGGAAATTGAAAATCGACACAATTTGCTAATATTATCATTTCTGAAACATGAATTAACTAACAGAGTTTGAAAAAATGTAGACAAGCATTGGACATATCAAACACATGAAACACATAACACATGAAAATGCAAAATCAAGAAACAAATACAAAACAATCTGATAACGCAATCACGAGCAGTATATTAGCATGCGCAGATACCATGTTCTCCATCACCGAGATGAAGGCGGCTACAAAAGAAAGAAACATAATTACACACATCAAACAAGTGGAACACACATGAAAATGCAAAATCAATCAACAAATACAAAACAATCTGATAACGCGATCGCGAACCGTATATTAGCATGCGCCGATACAATGTTCTCCATCACCGAGATGAAGGCGGCTACAAAAAAAAGAAACAGGATTAGACATATCACACATATTGAACACACATAACACATGAAAATGCAAAATCAATCAACAAATATAAAACAATCTGATGACGCGATCGCGAACCGTATATTAGCATGCGCCTATACAATGTTCTCCATCACCGAGATGAAGGCGGCTACAAAAGAAAGAAACAGAATTACAACATATCAAACAAGTGGAACACACATGAAAATGCAAAATCAATCAACAAATATAAAACAATCTGATGACGCGATCGCGAACCGTATATTAGCATGCGCCGATACAATGTTCTTCATCACCGAGATGAAGGTGGCTATAAAAGAAAGAAACAGAATTAGACATATCACACATATTGAACACACATAACACATGAAAATGCAAAATCAATAAACAAATACAAAACAATCTGATGACGCGATCGCGAACCGTATATTAGCACGCATCGATACGACGTTCTCCATCACCGAGATGAAGGCGGCTACAAAAAGAAGAAACAGAATTAGACACATCAAACACATGGAACACACATAACACATGAGAATGCAAAATCAAAAAACAAATACAAAAAAATCACAAAAAACATCATTTGCTCAGGTCGCAAGGGACGCAACTCCCCTTCTAAAAAATCACCTTGACGCCATTATTTAACATCATTTCTTAATTTTTATTTCATTTTTAAATAAATTTAAATAAGAACAAGAAGGCCAATCGGGAGACCGTCCCTCAGAAGTGCAAAATTGACTCTTTTTAGTCCATGTGTCAACAATAAACAGAAACTTAAATGAACCTAATATACAATCAATGTAAGTAATTATTACAAAGTTAAAATTGAAAGTTTCAAACTTCCTTAAAAGCAGAATTAGACAGAATGGAAATTGAAAATCGACACAATTTGCTAATATTATCATTTCTGAAACATGAATTAACTAACAGAGTTTGAAAAAATGTAGACAAGCATTGGACATATCAAACACATGAAACACATAACACATGAAAATGCAAAATCAAGAAACAAATACAAAACAATCTGATAACGCGATCACGAGCAGTATATTAGCATGCGCAGATACCATGTTCTCCATCACCGAGATGAAGGCGGCTACAAAAGAAAGAAACATAATTACACACATCAAACAAGTGGAACACACATGAAAATGCAAAATCAATCAACAAATACAAAACAATCTGATAACGCGATCGCGAACCGTATATTAGCATGCGCCGATACAATGTTCTCCATCACCGAGATGAAGGCGGCTACAAAAAAAAGAAACAGGATTAGACATATCACACATATTGAACACACATAACACATGAAAATGCAAAATCAATCAACAAATACAAAACAATCTGATGACGCGATCGCGAACCGTATATTAGCATGCGCCTATACAATGTTCTCCATCACCGAGATGAAGGCGGCTACAAAAGAAAGAAACAGAATTACAACATATCAAACAAGTGGAACACACATGAAAATGCAAAATCAATCAACAAATATAAAACAATCTGATGACGCGATCGCGAACCGTATATTAGCATGCGCCGATACAATGTTCTTCATCACCGAGATGAAGGTGGCTATAAAAGAAAGAAACAGAATTAGACATATCACACATATTGAACACACATAACACATGAAAATGCAAAATCAATAAACAAATACAAAACAATCTGATGACGCGATCGCGAACCGTATATTAGCACGCATCGATACGACGTTCTCCATCACCGAGATGAAGGCGGCTACAAAAAGAAGAAACAGAATTAGACACATCAAACACATGGAACACACATAACACATGAGAATGCAAAATCAAAAAACAAATACAAAAAAATCACAAAAAACATCATTTGCTCAGGTCGCAAGGGACGCAACTCCCCTTCTAAAAAATCACCTTGACGCCATTATTTAACATCATTTCTTAATTTTTATTTCATTTTTAAATAAATTTAATTAAGAACAAGAAGGCCAATCGGGAGACCGTCCCTCAGAAGTGCAAAATTGACTCTTTTTAGTCCATGTGTCAACAATAAACAGAAACTTAAATGAACCTAATATACAATCAATGTAAGTAATTATTACAAAGTTAAAATTGAAAGTTTCAAACTTCCTTAAAAGCAGAATTAGACAGAATGGAAATTGAAAATCGACACAATTTGCTAATATTATCATTTCTGAAACATGAATTAACTAACAGAGTTTGAAAAAATGTAGACAAGCATTGGACATATCAAACACATGAAACACATAACACATGAAAATGCAAAATCAAGAAACAAATACAAAACAATCTGATAACGCGATCACGAGCAGTATATTAGCATGCGCAGATACCATGTTCTCCATCACCGAGATGAAGGCGGCTACAAAAGAAAGAAACATAATTACACACATCAAACAAGTGGAACACACATGAAAATGCAAAATCAATCAACAAATACAAAACAATCTGATAACGCGATCGCGAACCGTATATTAGCATGCGCCGATACAATGTTCTCCATCACCGAGATGAAGGCGGCTACAAAAAAAAGAAACAGGATTAGACGTATCACACATATTGAACACACATAACACATGAAAATGCAAAATCAATCAACAAATATAAAACAATCTGATGACGCGATCGCGAACCATATATTAGCATGCGCCTATACAATGTTCTCCATCACCGAGATGAAGGCGGCTACAAAAGAAAGAAACAGAATTACAACATATCAAACAAGTGGAACACACATGAAAATGCAAAATCAATCAACAAATACAAAACAATCTGATAACGCGATCACGAACCGTATATTAGCATGCGCCGATACAATGTTCTCCATCACCGAGATGAAGGCGGCTACAAAAAAAAGAAACAGGATTAGACATATCACACATATTGAACACACATAACACATGAAAATGCAAAATCAATCAACAAATATAAAACAATCTGATGACGCGATCGCGAACCGTATATTAGCATGCGCCTATACAATGTTCTCCATCACCGAGATGAAGGCGGCTACAAAAGAAAGAAACAGAATTACAACATATCAAACAAGTGGAACACACATGAAAATGCAAAATCAATCAACAAATATAAAACAATCTGATGACGCGATCGCGAACCGTATATTAGCATGCGCCGATACGATGTTCTTCATCACCGAGATGAAGGTGGCTATAAAAGAAAGAAACAGAATTAGACATATCACACATATTGAACACACATAACACATGAAAATGCAAAATCAATAAACAAATACAAAACAATCTGATGACGCGATCGCGAACCGTATATTAGCACGCATCGATACGACGTTCTCCATCACCGAGATGAAGGCGGCTACAAAAAGAAGAAACAGAATTAGACACATCAAACACATGGGACACACATAACACATGAGAATGCAAAATCAAAAAACAAATACAAAAAAATCACAAAAAACATCATTTGCTCAGGTCGCAAGGGACGCAACTCCCCTTCTAAAAAATCACCTTGACGCCATTATTTAGCATCATTTCTTAATTTTTATTTCATTTTTAAATAAATTTAAATAAGAACAAGAAGGCCAATCGGGAGACCGTCCCTCAGAAGTGCAAAATTGACTCTTTTTAGTCCATGTGTCAACAATAAACAGAAACTTAAATGAACCTAATATACAATCAATGTAAGTAATTATTACAAAGTTAAAATTGAAAGTTTCAAACTTCCTTAAAAGCAGAATTAGACAGAATGGAAATTGAAAATCGACACAATTTGCTAATATTATCATTTCTGAAACATGAATTAACTAACAGAGTTTGAAAAAATGTAGACAAGCATTGGACATATCAAACACATGAAACACATAAAAATGCAAAATCAAGAAACAAATACAAAACAATCTGATAACGCGATCACGAGCAGTATATTAGCATGCGCAGATACCATGTTCTCCATCACCGAGATGAAGGCGGCTACAAAAGAAAGAAACATAATTACACACATCAAACAAGTGGAACACACATGAAAATGCAAAATCAATCAACAAATATAAAACAATCTGATGACGCGATCGCGAACCGTATATTAGCATGCGCCGAAACGATGTTCTCCATCACCGAGATGAAGGTGGCTATAAAAGAAAGAAACAGAATTAGACATATCACACATATTGAACACACATAACACATGAAAATGCAAAATCAATAAACAAATACAAAACAATCTGATGACGCGATCGCGAACCGTATATTAGCACGCATCGATACGACGTTCTCCATCACCGAGATGAAGGCGGCTACAAAAAGAAGAAACAGAATTAGACACATCAAACACATGGAACACACATAACACATGAGAATGCAAAATCAAAAAACAAATACAAAAAATCACAAAAAACATCATTTGCTCAGGTCGCAAGGGACGCAACTCCCCTTCTAAAAAATCACCTTGACGCCATTATTTAACATCATTTCTTAATTTTTATTTCATTTTTAAATAAATTTAATTAAGAACAAGAAGGCCAATCGGGAGACCGTCCCTCAGAAGTGCAAAATTGTCTCTTTTTAGTTCATGTGTCAACAATAAACAGAAACTTAAATGAACATAACATACAATCAATGTAAGTAATTATTACAAAGTTAAAATCGAAAGTTTCAAACTTCCTTAAAAGCAGAATAAGACAGAATGGAAATTGAAAATCGACACAATTTGCTAATATTATCATTTCTGAAACATGAATTAACTAACAGAGTTTGAAAAAATGTAGACAAGCATTGGTCATATCAAACACATGAAACACATAACACATGAAAATGCAAAATCAAGAAACAAATACAAAACAATCTGATAACGCGATCACGAGCAGTATATTAGCATGCGCAGATACCATGTTCTCCATCACCGAGATGAAGGCGGCTACAAAAGAAAGAAACATAATTACACACATCAAACAAGTGGAACACACATGAAAATGCAAAATCAATCAACAAATATAAAACAATCTGATGACGCGATCGCGAACCGTATATTAGCATGCGCCGATACAATGTTCTTCATCACCGAGATGAAGGTGGCTATAAAAGAAAGAAACAGAATTAGACATATCACACATATTGAACACACATAACACATGAAAATGCAAAATCAATAAACAAATACAAAACAATCTGATGACGCGATCGCGAACCGTATATTAGCACGCATCGATACGACGTTCTCCATCACCGAGATGAAGGCGGCTACAAAAAGAAGAAACAGAATTAGACACATCAAACACATGGAACACACATAACACATGAGAATGCAAAATCAAAAAACAAATACAAAAAAATCACAAAAAACATCATTTGCTCAGGTCGCAAGGGACGCAACTCCCCTTCTAAAAAATCACCTTGACGCCATTATTTAACATCATTTCTTAATTTTTATTTCATTTTTAAATAAATTTAAATAAGAACAAGAAGGCCAATCGGGAGACCGTCCCTCAGAAGTGCAAAATTGACTCTTTTTAGTCCATGTGTCAACAATAAACAGAAACTTAAATGAACCTAATATACAATCAATGTAAGTAATTATTACAAAGTTAAAATTGAAAGTTTCAAACTTCCTTAAAAGCAGAATTAGACAGAATGGAAATTGAAAATCGACACAATTTGCTAATATTATCATTTCTGAAACATGAATTAACTAACAGAGTTTGAAAAAATGTAGACAAGCATTGGACATATCAAACACATGAAACACATAACACATGAAAATGCAAAATCAAGAAACAAATACAAAACAATCTGATAACGCGATCACGAGCAGTATATTAGCATGCGCAGATACCATGTTCTCCATCACCGAGATGAAGGCGGCTACAAAAGAAAGAAACATAATTACACACATCAAACAAGTGGAACACACATGAAAATGCAAAATCAATCAACAAATACAAAACAATCTGATAACGCGATCGCGAACCGTATATTAGCATGCGCCGATACAATGTTCTCCATCACCGAGATGAAGGCGGCTACAAAAAAAAGAAACAGGATTAGACATATCACACATATTGAACACACATAACACATGAAAATGCAAAATCAATCAACAAATATAAAACAATCTGATGACGCGATCGCGAACCGTATATTAGCATGCGCCTATACAATGTTCTCCATCACCGAGATGAAGGCGGCTACAAAAGAAAGAAACAGAATTACAACATATCAAACAAGTGGAACACACATGAAAATGCAAAATCAATCAACAAATATAAAACAATCTGATGACGCGATCGCGAACCGTATATTAGCATGCGCCGATACGATGTTCTTCATCACCGAGATGAAGGTGGCTATAAAAGAAAGAAACAGAATTAGACATATCACACATATTGAACACACATAACACATGAAAATGCAAAATCAATAAACAAATACAAAACAATCTGATGACGCGATCGCGAACCGTATATTAGCACGCATCGATACGACGTTCTCCATCACCGAGATGAAGGCGGCTACAAAAAGAAGAAACAGAATTAGACACATCAAACACATGGAACACACATAACACATGAGAATGCAAAATCAAAAAACAAATACAAAAAAATCACAAAAAACATCATTTGCTCAGGTCGCAAGGGACGCAACTCCCCTTCTAAAAAATCACCTTGACGCGATTATTTAACATCATTTCTTAATTTTTATTTCATTTTTAAATAAATTTAAATAAGAACAAGAAGGCCAATCGGGAGACCATCCCTCAGAAGTGCAAAATTGACTCTTTTTAGTCCATGTGTCAACAATAAACAGAAACTTAAATGAACCTAATATACAATCAATGTAAGTAATTATTACAAAGTTAAAATTGAAAGTTTCAAACTTCCTTAAAAGCAGAATTAGACAGAATGGAAATTGAAAATCGACACAATTTGCTAATATTATCATTTCTGAAACATGAATTAACTAACAGAGTTTGAAAAAATGTAGACAAGCATTGGACATATCAAACACATGAAACACATAACACATGAAAATGCAAAATCAAGAAACAAATACAAAACAATCTGATAACGCAATCACGAGCAGTATATTAGCATGCGCAGATACCATGTTCTCCATCACCGAGATGAAGGCGGCTACAAAAGAAAGAAACATAATTACACACATCAAACAAGTGGAACACACATGAAAATGCAAAATCAATCAACAAATACAAAACAATCTGATAACGCGATCGCGAACCGTATATTAGCATGCGCCGATACAATGTTCTCCATCACCGAGATGAAGGCGGCTACAAAAAAAAGAAACAGGATTAGACATATCACACATATTGAACACACATAACACATGAAAATGCAAAATCAATCAACAAATATAAAACAATCTGATGACGCGATCGCGAACCGTATATTAGCATGCGCCTATACAATGTTCTCCATCACCGAGATGAAGGCGGCTACAAAAGAAAGAAACAGAATTACAACATATCAAACAAGTGGAACACACATGAAAATGCAAAATCAATCAACAAATATAAAACAATCTGATGACGCGATCGCGAACCGTATATTAGCATGCGCCGATACAATGTTCTTCATCACCGAGATGAAGGTGGCTATAAAAGAAAGAAACAGAATTAGACATATCACACATATTGAACACACATAACACATGAAAATGCAAAATCAATAAACAAATACAAAACAATCTGATGACGCGATCGCGAACCGTATATTAGCACGCATCGATACGACGTTCTCCATCACCGAGATGAAGGCGGCTACAAAAAGAAGAAACAGAATTAGACACATCAAACACATGGAACACACATAACACATGAGAATGCAAAATCAAAAAACAAATACAAAAAAATCACAAAAAACATCATTTGCTCAGGTCGCAAGGGACGCAACTCCCCTTCTAAAAAATCACCTTGACGCCATTATTTAACATCATTTCTTAATTTTTATTTCATTTTTAAATAAATTTAAATAAGAACAAGAAGGCCAATCGGGAGACCGTCCCTCAGAAGTGCAAAATTGACTCTTTTTAGTCCATGTGTCAACAATAAACAGAAACTTAAATGAACCTAATATACAATCAATGTAAGTAATTATTACAAAGTTAAAATTGAAAGTTTCAAACTTCCTTAAAAGCAGAATTAGACAGAATGGAAATTGAAAATCGACACAATTTGCTAATATTATCATTTCTGAAACATGAATTAACTAACAGAGTTTGAAAAAATGTAGACAAGCATTGGACATATCAAACACATGAAACACATAACACATGAAAATGCAAAATCAAGAAACAAATACAAAACAATCTGATAACGCGATCACGAGCAGTATATTAGCATGCGCAGATACCATGTTCTCCATCACCGAGATGAAGGCGGCTACAAAAGAAAGAAACATAATTACACACATCAAACAAGTGGAACACACATGAAAATGCAAAATCAATCAACAAATACAAAACAATCTGATAACGCGATCGCGAACCGTATATTAGCATGCGCCGATACAATGTTCTCCATCACCGAGATGAAGGCGGCTACAAAAAAAAGAAACAGGATTAGACATATCACACATATTGAACACACATAACACATGAAAATGCAAAATCAATCAACAAATACAAAACAATCTGATGACGCGATCGCGAACCGTATATTAGCATGCGCCTATACAATGTTCTCCATCACCGAGATGAAGGCGGCTACAAAAGAAAGAAACAGAATTACAACATATCAAACAAGTGGAACACACATGAAAATGCAAAATCAATCAACAAATATAAAACAATCTGATGACGCGATCGCGAACCGTATATTAGCATGCGCCGATACAATGTTCTTCATCACCGAGATGAAGGTGGCTATAAAAGAAAGAAACAGAATTAGACATATCACACATATTGAACACACATAACACATGAAAATGCAAAATCAATAAACAAATACAAAACAATCTGATGACGCGATCGCGAACCGTATATTAGCACGCATCGATACGACGTTCTCCATCACCGAGATGAAGGCGGCTACAAAAAGAAGAAACAGAATTAGACACATCAAACACATGGAACACACATAACACATGAGAATGCAAAATCAAAAAACAAATACAAAAAAATCACAAAAAACATCATTTGCTCAGGTCGCAAGGGACGCAACTCCCCTTCTAAAAAATCACCTTGACGCCATTATTTAACATCATTTCTTAATTTTTATTTCATTTTTAAATAAATTTAATTAAGAACAAGAAGGCCAATCGGGAGACCGTCCCTCAGAAGTGCAAAATTGACTCTTTTTAGTCCATGTGTCAACAATAAACAGAAACTTAAATGAACCTAATATACAATCAATGTAAGTAATTATTACAAAGTTAAAATTGAAAGTTTCAAACTTCCTTAAAAGCAGAATTAGACAGAATGGAAATTGAAAATCGACACAATTTGCTAATATTATCATTTCTGAAACATGAATTAACTAACAGAGTTTGAAAAAATGTAGACAAGCATTGGACATATCAAACACATGAAACACATAACACATGAAAATGCAAAATCAAGAAACAAATACAAAACAATCTGATAACGCGATCACGAGCAGTATATTAGCATGCGCAGATACCATGTTCTCCATCACCGAGATGAAGGCGGCTACAAAAGAAAGAAACATAATTACACACATCAAACAAGTGGAACACACATGAAAATGCAAAATCAATCAACAAATACAAAACAATCTGATAACGCGATCGCGAACCGTATATTAGCATGCGCCGATACAATGTTCTCCATCACCGAGATGAAGGCGGCTACAAAAAAAAGAAACAGGATTAGACGTATCACACATATTGAACACACATAACACATGAAAATGCAAAATCAATCAACAAATATAAAACAATCTGATGACGCGATCGCGAACCATATATTAGCATGCGCCTATACAATGTTCTCCATCACCGAGATGAAGGCGGCTACAAAAGAAAGAAACAGAATTACAACATATCAAACAAGTGGAACACACATGAAAATGCAAAATCAATCAACAAATACAAAACAATCTGATAACGCGATCACGAACCGTATATTAGCATGCGCCGATACAATGTTCTCCATCACCGAGATGAAGGCGGCTACAAAAAAAAGAAACAGGATTAGACATATCACACATATTGAACACACATAACACATGAAAATGCAAAATCAATCAACAAATATAAAACAATCTGATGACGCGATCGCGAACCGTATATTAGCATGCGCCTATACAATGTTCTCCATCACCGAGATGAAGGCGGCTACAAAAGAAAGAAACAGAATTACAACATATCAAACAAGTGGAACACACATGAAAATGCAAAATCAATCAACAAATATAAAACAATCTGATGACGCGATCGCGAACCGTATATTAGCATGCGCCGATATGATGTTCTCCATCACCGAGATGAAGGTGGCTATAAAAGAAAGAAACAGAATTAGACATATCACACATATTGAACACACATAACACATGAAAATGCAAAATCAATAAACAAATACAAAACAATCTGATGACGCGATCGCGAACCGTATATTAGCACGCATCGATACGACGTTCTCCATCACCGAGATGAAGGCGGCTACAAAAAGAAGAAACAGAATTAGACACATCAAACACATGGGACACACATAACACATGAGAATGCAAAATCAAAAAACAAATACAAAAAAATCACAAAAAACATCATTTGCTCAGGTCGCAAGGGACGCAACTCCCCTTCTAAAAAATCACCTTGACGCCATTATTTAACATCATTTCTTAATTTTTATTTCATTTTTAAATAAATTTAAATAAGAACAAGAAGGCCAATCGGGAGACCGTCCCTCAGAAGTGCAAAATTGACTCTTTTTAGTCCATGTGTCAACAATAAACAGAAACTTAAATGAACCTAATATACAATCAATGTAAGTAATTATTACAAAGTTAAAATTGAAAGTTTCAAACTTCCTTAAAAGCAGAATTAGACAGAATGGAAATTGAAAATCGACACAATTTGCTAATATTATCCTTTCTGAAACATGAATTAACTAACAGAGTTTGAAAAAATGTAGACAAGCATTGGACATATCAAACACATGAAACACATAAAAATGCAAAATCAAGAAACAAATACAAAACAATCTGATAACGCGATCACGAGCAGTATATTAGCATGCGCAGATACCATGTTCTCCATCACCGAGATGAAGGCGGCTACAAAAGAAAGAAACATAATTACACACATCAAACAAGTGGAACACACATGAAAATGCAAAATCAATCAACAAATATAAAACAATCTGATGACGCGATCGCGAACCGTATATTAGCATGCGCCGAAACGATGTTCTCCATCACCGAGATGAAGGTGGCTATAAAAGAAAGAAACAGAATTAGACATATCACACATATTGAACACACATAACACATGAAAATGCAAAATCAATAAACAAATACAAAACAATCTGATGACGCGATCGCGAACCGTATATTAGCACGCATCGATACGACGTTCTCCATCACCGAGATGAAGGCGGCTACAAAAAGAAGAAACAGAATTAGACACATCAAACACATGGAACACACATAACACATGAGAATGCAAAATCAAAAAACAAATACAAAAAATCACAAAAAACATCATTTGCTCAGGTCGCAAGGGACGCAACTCCCCTTCTAAAAAATCACCTTGACGCCATTATTTAACATCATTTCTTAATTTTTATTTCATTTTTAAATAAATTTAATTAAGAACAAGAAGGCCAATCGGGAGACCGTCCCTCAGAAGTGCAAAATTGTCTCTTTTTAGTTCATGTGTCAACAATAAACAGAAACTTAAATGAACTTAACATACAATCAATGTAAGTAATTATTACAAAGTTAAAATCGAAAGTTTCAAACTTCCTTAAAAGCAGAATAAGACAGAATGGAAATTGAAAATCGACACAATTTGCTAATATTATCATTTCTGAAACATGAATTAACTAACAGAGTTTGAAAAAATGTAGACAAGCATTGGTCATATCAAACACATGAAACACATAACACATGAAAATGCAAAATCAAGAAACAAATACAAAACAATCTGATAACGCGATCACGAGCAGTATATTAGCATGCGCAGATACCATGTTCTCCATCACCGAGATGAAGGCGGCTACAAAAGAAAGAAACATAATTACACACATCAAACAAGTGGAACACACATGAAAATGCAAAATCAATCAACAAATACAAAACAATCTGATAACGCGATCGCGAACCGTATATTAGCATGCGCCGATACAATGTTCTCCATCACCGAGATGAAGGCGGCTACAAAAGAAAGAAACAGAATTACAACATATCAAACAAGTGGAACACACATGAAAATGCAAAATCAATCAACAAATATAAAACAATCTGATGACGCGATCGCGAACCGTATATTAGCATGCGCCGATATGATGTTCTCCATCACCGAGATGAAGGTGGCTATAAAAGAAAGAAACAGAATTAGACATATCACACATATTGAACACACATAACACATGAAAATGCAAAATCAATAAACAAATACAAAACAATCTGATGACGCGATCGCGAACCGTATATTAGCACGCATCGATACGACGTTCTCCATCACCGAGATGAAGGCGGCTACAAAAAGAAGAAACAGAATTAGACACATCAAACACATGGGACACACATAACACATGAGAATGCAAAATCAAAAAACAAATACAAAAAAATCACAAAAAACATCATTTGCTCAGGTCGCAAGGGACGCAACTCCCCTTCTAAAAAATCACCTTGACGCCATTATTTAACATCATTTGTTTAATTTTATTTTTAAATAAATTTAATTAAGAACAAGAAGGCCAATCGGGAGACCGTCCCTCAGAAGTGCAAAATTGTCTCTTTTTAGTTCATGTGTCAACAATAAACAGAAACTTAAATGAACCTTAAACATACAATCAATGTAAGTAATTATTACAAAGTTAAAATCGAAAGTTTCAAACTTCCTTAAAAGCAGAATAAGACAGAATGGAAATTGAAAATCAACACAATTTGCTAATATAATCATTTCTGAAACATAAATTAACTAACAGAGTTGGAAAAAATGTAGACAAGCATTGGACATATCAAACACATGAAACACATAACACATGAAAATGCAAAATCAAGAAACAAATACAAAACAATCTGATAAAGCAATCACGAGCGGTATACTAGCATGCGCAGATACGACGTTTTCCATCACCGAGATGAAGGCGGCTACAAAAGAAAGAAATAGAATTACACACATCAAACAAGTGGAACACACATGAAAATGCAAAATCAATCAACAAATGCAAAACAATCTGATAACGCGATCACGAGCGGTATATTAGCATGCGCAGATACGACATTCTCCATCACCGAGATGAAGGCGGCTACAAAAGAAAGAAACAGAATTACACACATCAAACAAGTGGAACACACATGAAAATGCAAAATGAATCAACAAATACAAAACAAGCGGATAATGCGATTGCGAACCGTATATTAGCATGCGCCGATACGATGTTCTCCATCACCGAGATGAAGGTGGCTACAAAAGAAAGAAACAGAATTAGACATATCACACATATTGAACACATATAACACATGAAAATGCTAAATCAATAAACAAATACAAAACAATCTGATAACGCTATCGCGAGCGGTATATTAGTATGCATCGATACGACGTTCTCCATCACCGAGATGAAGGCGGCTACAAAAGAAAGAAACATAATTACACACATATCAAACAAATGGAACACGTGAAAATGCAAAATCAATAAACAAATACAAAACAATCTGATGACGCGATCGCGAACCGTATATTAGCATGCGCCGATACGATGTTCTCCATCACCGAGATGAAGTCGGCTATAAAAGAAAGAAACAGAATTTGACATATCAAACACATGAAACACATGAAAATGCTAAATCAATAAACAAATACAAAACAATCAGATAACGCTATCGCGAGCGGTATATTAGTATGCATCGATACGACGTTCTCCATCACCGAGATGAAGGCGGCTAGAAAAGAAAGAATTAGATATATCAAACACATGGAACAGACATAACACATGAAAATGCAAAATTAATCAACGAGGCCTCTAGTTAGATAAGTTTATGTATGTGTGTTTTTTTATGTGCATGACTTAATTAGTTACCTTCAATACATGAAGATTATTATTATTATTATCATTAAAGTAAAAATGTTGAAGCCTAAATAGAAACATGAAACTGTAGCCTCTGGTGTACTGTCAATATAAACAAAGTAAAAACTTTCACCACAGTTGAGTAATCAAAGTCACTTGTTTCTTCTATTTTGAAGTATGTTGTTCCCGTGGTAACACAAGTGCACAATGTTTGGTAGAAAATACAGGTAACCATGACACAAGGACACAAGGGGTAGTACATCATACAACATCACCATGTATCCTGAAATAGATTTATATAATTTGTTACACTGTGAGCTATGTCCATTAAACATACATGGATGAGTACGTCCATGGTATGACTAGCTCAGTTAATTGCGAGTCGATAATAGAAATGAACACAGATATTCAATGTCCATACATGTATTGTATAATATCCTGATGACGATATTCATAAACATATATGACCAAGTAGTTATAAAGCTATCAAGATTTATAACTAAAATTTGCTATTTCTTTCATTATCGTGTTTACCTAAATATCAATGATAGGGGTGTTGTATACAACCTATTTACAGCAAGTTAAAATGATATCACATGATTTAAACAAGCTTCCCACCCTATACCCAATATAATGGATAAATCGCTAATGAAAGCCTTATCGAATTGGGTTTATAAATACACGAAGATGTACTGCAAGATGGGAATACACCAAGAAAAATATAGTCCTGAAAATACATCATTACACATACTGACATTAGGAACAAATACCAATGAAAGAATGAACCAGTACATGTACAGATATAATTAACGCATAGCAAGTTAAACAATACTTTCGTCTGTGATGTACTGTCTAGTGGTCATTTAAGAATATTATGGCGATAAAACCTTAAAATGCAGGAATGTACATATATGCATAATAAGTACCTACACAAACATAACAATTACACATAGAGCCTACCGATTGTGGATCCAACTGTACACAACGGTCACTCCACACAGCAATCACTCTCACGTGGTGGTTACTGGTATTACTGCAATATAAATTAACAGGTGCATAGAGTAATGATAAGGTGATTACTTTGAATTTCTGCACAGAAATAAACATGCTTCCATTTAGAATTTCAAACACCATTCTCAGCACATGGTGTGCGTTCATTATAAACTATCAACTAGCAATGCAGGACTAGATTGCAACCCGACCACAGAAAGTATTGCAACAATACATGACTAGCTAAATAAAATTAAGAAAACTTGTGAGACAAACAGATCTTCTCAGGTAACGCTCAGACATTCTATGATAAAACAACTACACAATACATTGCCTATGTCCACCATCATCAGGCAATCTATGACAAAACAACTACAAATACAGCCATCATCAGACAATCTATGACAAAACAACTACAAATACAGCCATTTCAAAGAGAAAAATAAAAAATAAACTAACTGCAAATTCATCATCTGTTATACACACAATCCATAGTTAAATAATTACAACACACAATCCATAGTTGAATAATTAGAATATCATAAAGTCCAATGTCAAATTGTCCAAGTTTGCAAGTCACCAACAACTAATGGTTTCACACCAATATTCAAAACAAATCTGATAGGACAAACCAATTATGTCAACCAATGAATGAGCCAGTAACAAATATGAGTGAACAAAGCAACTCAACAGGCCAATACCAAAACATACTGAAATTGATCACTCAATACACACCTGAAACAGTTTTATATCAAAGCACTGTGAGCACTGAAGGTGATAGCTGGACTGTGGATTTGTTTACTTGGTATAGATCTAGTGACTTGTTTGTATACAAATTATCACATTATCTACTGTTCTTTCATATTATAGCAGTGGTAAGTTTTTACCACATATATAACTTTATTAACATACTTTGCACATACATGCCTTTGGTTAATTAACACATAACAGCACAAAGACAGTCATTGCATACATACACACATACAGAACAAACATACATTCATACAAACAAAGTCATGAAGCATATTAACTAAGTATGAAACGTATTATCCAATTGTACCATTAGTTATCATAAGTGGGTATATCTTGTGAATCAGTAACTTTTTGTTATAATAACATTATAATAACACTAACAATCAATTAAAGTATTAAGCAATCAATCCTCAACAGTAAACATTGACTATAAAGTTTGTATTTGAAGAATTAAAAATAATTTATAAGGGATGCTGGATTACAAGATAATCTCAGACAAAATCCAGCATCTTGGCCACCCCTGGGTCTACACCATTAACCTAGCACATATATATCACATCTTTAAAAATATGACTGGCAGAATTAATTTAAGGCCAATATTCAAAACCTTCACTCCACTCATACATCAGTCACCTAAATGAGTGATACTGAGCTGGAGTGATGATGGTCAAGTTAGTGTTGGTCAAGTAAAGATTTGGTATTCACAAACCTCACTCATACTCCACTCACTAGAGTAGCTAACAGACAATGTAGACAGTTTGCATGGTCTAATGATTGAAATAATTGCTCAAAGGTAATTCAACAAGTACTGTGTTTATAATAAATGTACTGAAGAAATCAAACTAGTTTTGATGATAACTTGTTTGTTCTATGGTTAAGGCGATATTATATATCCTAGAAAATAGCCATATTTGCTTTTTAGCATTGTTTTTGAAACTTCATACTATAGCAAGGTGAAATGTACACTGTTTTATCCTGATACAGTCCTCCAACTAATTCTGCTATAATAAATTAACAATGTTGAAAAATAATGAAGTTATTTCAACTTTTGGTACTGTCAAATTATACATGTTGTCCGTTAATTAGGCTAATTGCACAAGCGTTAATTTTGCAAAAGAAACACATGTTTACAAAGATATTAATCAAATCTACCTCATGCTATCCAGATTTTTTTAAAAATAAAATTAAGTTTTTATTCCAAAATAACAACAACAGAAACAAGGGGAAGGTACGGAAAATCTATTTTTTTATATTTCTATTGATATAATTTTGAAGAAAACTCGATAGCATGAGCTAGTATTCTTTCTCTCCTTTCCAAAAATACTTTTGATATAAAAAATACTTGATAGAATTTTGTGTGCATTTAACGGAATGTAAAACATCATCAAAAGTCATTCTACATGTACAAATTTACTTTACAGTGTATAGCGTTAATCTGTGACCGAGGGCTGGGCGGAGGCGTCGGCTGTTGTCGATTCTGGGGGAATTTAGCTCATAACAGCTGACGGCCCTAACTGGTACACGAGTCCCTCAGTCGCACAGAGTTCTCCAATGTTCAATGATGAACATGTATTATAACAATCCAGTTGATGTTTTGTAGATTTTTTTGTTTCAGTTCATGACATAAACATATTATAAGACTTTAGGCAACACACCTTAGAACATTTTAAGACTCTCTACTTTAATTTCCAACTTAATTAAGACTTCCTACTTTTCTAATTTCAGACAAACTTATTATAAACAAGAGAATAACAAATTAAGTAAAAGGGGCTGAACCCTTAACAACAATTTAACCAATGAAATTATATGATATCATATTAAGAACAAGATGTATAATCTTGACAGGAAATGAAGCCTGTGGAATGTTTGGACATTGGCATATTTATGGCTTGATTAAATTATCTAGGAAAGATGGATATAAAAACAATTTAAGACTTGGCAAGATGTAATTAAAACTGTGTCAATAAGTATATTGGCATGAAAATAATATAAATGTCTAGATTAAGGTTAGTTATGTTTTATTATTAAATAACTATTAATTATTAGCCCTTAAACACAGCATTTGCCTCGTCCAATAATACAAAGGCCTCCTCTATAACAGTGCCAATATCTATATCACTTTTCGGCCCGGGGCCGCTAACTGATATTGATATTGGCCCGCATTTTAAAGAATTTGATTGGCTAATTAAACAGGGCCAAAAAATGATATAGATTCGCAGCTGGAAATTCGGAAACGGCAGCCATTTTATTTTAAAGTCAGTATTTAAACGTTCGTCGACAGTTTATTTATAAGTACATGAAGTTATTTAATGAAATTGTCAATAAATAAGTGATTTGACATTGGCCCTGTTATTTGTCCTCGGGACAGTCGTATTGCCCTCGGACAAATAACAGGGCCAATATCAAATCACTTATTTATTAACATATAGTATAAACTGTAAGTTAAAATTAATAATTCTATTTTCTTATTTAACAAATAATTTTATATAGAAGTATATTTAAATTAATAGTCAACAAATACAGACAGTTTTATTTTTAACTTACAGTTTATACTAAAACATAACTAACCCAATTACAAGAAATTACTGATTTGTATACCCTGTTACAAATCCAGAAATGTGTATATTGATGAACTTGTCAAAACACATGGCAAGGTAATATAATCCACTTAAAATCAATAATACATATCCTGCACCAATAATTTTTTTAGTGGAATACCACGCTCTTACAGATTTGAACAATGTTATTAACATCACATTGAGATTTACACAATCCTTTTTTGCACACTTTACACATAATATAATTCATAATACATGTTTTATTTATTATTATTTATTTGTACAAGCCAAAAAAATGGAACTTATTATAATAGATTAAATTCAGTCATTGTACAGTAAAATCTCACTAATAAGACCACCTTCGGAACCCATGAAAACTGGTCTTCTTATTGAGGTGGTCTTAATATTGAGGTTGAGTAAAGAACTAAACAGTGAAAATGGACTTGAAAATTGTGGTGTTATTATTGAGGTGATCTTATCATTGAGGTGGTCGTATTATTGAGGTGGTCGTATTATTGAGGTGGTCTTATTATTGAGGTGGTCTTATTATTGAGGTGGTCTTATTATTGAGGTGGTCTTATCATTGAGGTGGTCTTATCATTGAGGTGGTCTTATCATTGAGGTGGTCTTATCATTGAGATGGTCTTTAGGTGAGGTTTTACTGTAGTCACTTTTTAGTGATAGTTTGTTTATCAAATAATTACTTGATCTAAATGGTAATTTAATCTATTCAAACATGTAAAGCATCATGGCTATAGCGAAAAATATCTACCATATTGTAATTTAGAACATGTTTGTTTCATCGGGTTTAACGCGTTTCTCAACGATATTTCAGTTATATACTGCGGCCGGTTCACCTAACCAGTTTTTCCTGTGGACTTAATCCTTACCAGTACTAACTTACCCTTCCACAAGGAGCCGGCAACTGCTCCACATGTGGATGAAAATCGACATTTTTGTCAAATTTTCATGGAAGGGTTAATTTAGAACAACAAATAACACCAAAACATGTGAAATATTAAAGGTAACTTCAGGTATAAATATGAACTATAGTATAATAGATCATAAATTGTGGCATGAATACAAGATCGCATTATCTTATCTCAAATCAAATTTATCAAACCTAATTCAGCTTATTTCATGAAATCTTCATCTTAGTTTAATAACAAACTTGTTTTCATTTTTGGAAAGTCACTGACTTAAAATAATTGGAGAAAAGGAAATAATGCGAAAAATTGTTAAAATTGAGCACATATTCGATAAACATTGTTTAAACACTATTTTAGAAACAATACTTGTTATAACATAAATATTCACCTAGAGGTTACTATCATCAATTCATTCATAAAGATTGTCCGCTTTCATTCATAAACATATTACTCGCTCGCGGAAAGGATGAAATCGCTTTTTATAGACATCAAAGGAAAAAGATCTACCTCATACCTGGACATGCTTGCCAGACATGTCATAACAATATTTCGGAATCGGATTCTGACCATTAATTTACTGCACAAATACTGTAGCTTATTCTACACACCCATGTTAAATTATATTTGTAGTTACTGTTAATCTCTATGGTATGTTTACAGGCGCGTAGCTGCACCGAAATCTATGTGCAAGCCTGAATGAGCGGCAAAGCCGCCAATATGCTAGGGGTGTCTGGGGGCATGCCCCCCCCCCCAGAAAATTTTGAAACCGTTGAATGTAAATGGTGACATCTGATGCCTTTTTAGCCGGATTTTTCGAGAAGCAGATTGACTGAGTTTCATTCGTCAGCGCAATATTGATACCTCTTTTTGTTTAAACATATTTTAATGTACTAAATTTAGAGACTCATTCTACCTGAAGAGGGTTTGAAGTTTCGACTAACGTAGGCCATGGCTGTGTCTACTGAATACTGAATGCTGGCCTTTTACTGTATCGTCTGCGTTTATATAGGTTCCTTAATGCTGGCATTTATGCTGGGATGCTGGCAGCCAATCAGAACGAGTTTAGAAATGCCAGCATTAAATGCGTAATGCGGCTAAGTGTATAACAAATCATTTAACAAGATTTCCCTACTATGTGTGATTCCAACACAATGCCAATATGATAAGGAGTCATCGGATGTACAAGTAAGAACATACATTTACAATTAATGAAACTAGAGCTATCACTGAAGGTGATTAATACCCCCACAATACCGCTTTGTCAGACATATTTTTGATAAATTCAAAGATGGTCGCCAGTCAAGACAATGAAATTATCTATCACTATCTATCACTACAGGACCACAATCAGAATGTGCCGACAATATACACAACTAGGCTTGGTAGAAATAATTCATGGAAAACCATGTTATGTGACATGACGGAACAAGTGGTGATTCCCATATAGCCCCCATTGCATATTTTGAAGTGGGGTTATAATAAGAATTGTGTACATTTTAATATTTCGGAGGTCACATGAATACCACAGTATGGGAGTCAGGTCAAAATCAATAAAATAGAAAAAATGAACAGTAATATATAGCACTTTGTCACAAAGAAATATAATGATACATTCGACTAGAGTATGAACTAGTAACACCAATATATTTGATTTTAACTCCCAAGATCTGAACATTTTGCATTCAAATTCGAACAAATATAGCAACAAAGCGTATTAAATTGATACAATTTATATTCGCAATCAAGACATTTTGTTCCATTGTCTTTGACTGCAGTTTCACAGATTTAATCAAATAATCAAACTACCTGGATATAACATTATATTATGCCTTATTTCAATGGATTTTAAAAGAAATCCCGTTATTTTCACTGAAAGGCGAGTCTTCAACAACAAAAACAAACCATTTGCTAGTATCTGAATGTAATAAACCAAAAATGCTGCCAACAGAACAGTAAGAACTAATCAACAGTTCCTGTGAAATAAAAAACTGAACTTGTATAGAATTGCTCACAAAAAGCTGGGCAAAATGGAACTAAATCAATGCAAAATATATCAAAAACAATATGCTAGAAATAACAGTTATTTTCACAGAAAGATAAGTCGTTTACAACTAAAAACAAACCATTTGCTAGTAAGTGAAAGTAAGAGAAACTATTTTTAGTAACAGTGACCTTGACCTTGGCCCCACCAGCCCCAATATCGAACTTGACCTGTATTTTCTGATGTTACACCTGTGTACCAAAAAATTTTAAAATCTGTCTAGCCTTTCATGAGTTATCGTCCGGAAACCATGAAAACCATTTGCTAGTAAGTGAAAGTAAGAGAAACTATTTTTAGTAACAGTGACCTTGACCTTGGCCCCACCAGCCCCAATATCGAACTTGACCTGTATCTTCTGATGTTACACCTGTGTACCAAACATTTTTCAAATCTGTCTAGCCTTTCATGAGTTATCGTCCGGAAACCATGAAAACCGACAGACCGACCGACCGACCGACCGACCGACCGACCGACCGACCGACCGACCGACCGACCGACCGACCGACCGACCGACCGACCGACCGACCGACCGACCGACCGACCGACCGACCGACCGACCGACCGACCGACCGACCGACCGACCGACCGACCGACCGACCGACCGACCGACCGACCGACCGACCGACCGACCGACCGACCGACCGACCGACCGACCGACCGACCGACCGACCGACCGACCGACCGACCGACCGACCGACCGACAAGCTCACTCCTATATACCCCCTCAAACTTCGTTTGTGGGGGTATAATAAAATGTTTAAACGTTGGCGCCAGCAAAACCCCAGCATTACGCGATATGGCCGAACAAATAGTTCTTGCTGCATTTACATATACATATCATAATGTGCAATAATCATCAATAATATTCATATAACAACGAATAAGTAACGATAAAGAACAAATCACATGAAACAGATTGCAACAGTGACGACAAAAATACTTGACTTATACTCTTTATATAAGACAGAATTAATACGCTGTGAATAGCCGCGAATAAATGACTTGATTATTTTGAAGCGACGATGAACTTCAGAGGACAGTAACTAAAGTTCATCGCCATGATTAATTAATAGACACATGCAATAGATTAACAAATAAATACTTATTCTAATAGAAGACAAAGTTGAAGCAACTTTGATGAGGATGAAATCAAGGTAACTTGACATTTGTAAACCTAACATGTTTCGGACGGTACAAATTTCGGATGCACAATCCATTACAGTACTGCTATTGCTCATAACTGATACGTTATTTTCATGAGAAACTCGATCACATGGTCATGATGATACCCTGATGAGTTCAAATGCACACGGACTCAAATTTCCGACATGATTTTGTTTGAATGGTGTAAACAGTCAACAATTTGTTTGACTATGTTGTTTACTACGTGTTCCAGTAACTAATTACTGAGTAAGCACTTAATTTCGGGTCAAAATGCAGACCATGTTTGTCTAATATCTCCTTCAAACACGAATATAAAAATCACCTTTTAAATACTGCATCGCAGTAATTACGTTTCATTTTATTAATTGTGACATAATATATAAATACATATATTATCACGAACATATAAACCGTTTATATGTCCGAGATATTATGTCGACATCAATTTGTATGATATAATTGATCGAGTGTCTGTCGGTTAAGTAAATTGTTATATTGAATTAAATTGTTATATTGAAATACAATGTGAAATCTTATTTATATACATGTAATTATTATAGTGTGCAAATGTTAAATTTTAATTATTATTATGTTTTGTTTACAGAAGGCCACATTGAAAATATGATGTTTTTATAGTTATATATTTATATCATAATGTGTAACAACCTTCTTAAAATAAAGATGTTATTATTATTATTATTATAATAACAGATAAGATTAAGCACTGTTTGAATGAAAACAGAACAATTTTGGGGAAATGAACATTTTATTGTATGCATTATACAAAGAAGAGGACATGTGTGAAATATCCATTGTTTTAGTAAGTCCGGAAAAAAGATAACATCCCGATACTTTACAAAAAATAGTCCAAATTAAGACATGTGGTCATGTGACGTGATATAAAAGTCATGTGACCAAGTGACCTGATAAAGCGAAAAATATCAGGGACCCTGTTATCGATTGGAAATTACTGCAAGTGACAGGATAAAAATGTGCATTTCATTTCTTACACAAAAATATTGCATGTTCAATATTAGAAAAATTATGTGTATGTTATTACGTCACTTTTGTTATTTTTTCTACATTTATTGAATTCCCTTCAAATATTTCACAATAATTATTTTGCTGAACATTTTCCCAGTGACTTTGATACTATGCATCAATTTTCACTTGTATTATAAATGTATGCGAATTGAAAATGTATTTGCAAAAACTAGAAAGGTGGAATATCCACAAAAACAGGTTCTTTAAAGCAATAGGATTGTAATCATCAACAACAAAAGCCCAGGGGCCGATCTCCCGAAGCATCTCAAACTGAGAAAAATCTCAGCTCAAATATTATCTCAAATCAGTGAGATTTTACTCAACTGAGTCCGGACTCAAAATCAATGTCACGAAACCAAAAAATTGAGTTTGAGTTTTTTCTCAACTGAGATCGTCTCAATGTTATTTTATGCACGTTTAAGCGGCCAACGGAAGAGCTCTTCGTTGGAAAAGGTACGTAAGTGAGTGTCATCTGCATCAAAATATCCCGTCAAATGTCACCGATGGATGCTAGTAAAAAAATACGCACTCCCAACTGGATCGGGAGATTGGCCCCTGGAGCGCAACTTCACATAAAGATAAACATTCCTTCAAACTTTGACAACTAAAATACTTTTCGAGATACCAATGACAGAAAGAATGTTGATGCCTGCCTGCCCCTCCACCCGCTCACGTGCCGAATTCACCAATCTAATCAATATAAGCATGTATATCATATCCATATATCCCATGAAAAGAATCTAAAATGGTTTCATCATAACTTAGTGTTGACCAAATGGCCAAATTTCAAGAAAAACAGTTCATCTGTAAACTTTCAAGACTACAAACAAAATCAAAGGCTCAAACACACAACCTTGGTTTGTGACCTTGACCTCTAACTGGTGCCATTCCACCACAGGGCTCTGCCCATCAGTGAGAAGACCATTTGACCCAAGTTTCATAAAAATCCTTCAAGAAATCTAAGAGATAAGGAGCTGAAACAAAGTGTAACAGACGGACTGATAGACATCTGCAGCAAAAACAATATGTCTAAAAGTTGTGACGTTGCGTGAATCCGGCTTAAAGTTTTTGGAGTGTGACACAAATTTCTAACACGCTTCATGCTTATACACACGTTCATTGAAATCCATTCCATCTATCTATCAAGTGTGCAGAATCTAGTTCATTTTGATTGCTTGAGGACTGAGCTCCTCAAACAAATGTATTTATCATCGGGTGAAGGTTTATAGATAAACTGGTTTTACCGAGGGCATAGACCGTGAAACGCACGAGAAAGTTGTGCGGTTAGTACACGAAACGGTCATTCGATGTTTTGGCAGGCTACAAATAAGACGATATTTCTACATTATACAAGATGGCTGAACCTAACCACGAGAGAGAGAACAACAAGTTCATTTCTGCAGAGGGCTCTGCGTGTATTGACTTAGATTCAGACCATAGCACAGACACTAGGAGAGGTAATCACATGGGGGGTTCCGACGGCGAAGCGTTTGAGGTCTTTCACTTGTTCAGAAATTACATTGACTCGCAGTTAACGGATCTTAGAAGAGATTTAGTAAAAATTCCTGACACCCAGAATTTGAAACAACAGCCGAAGTTTAAGAGTGAGTACCATCGTCATCAGTTTGAGTTCAACACTGACATTCTAGACAGTTTGGAGACTATTTTACCTCGAGTGTCTTCTGAAGTCGTTGCCATTGATAATGGTTTAATCAAGAAGGTTAATCATCGTAACATCGTGCTGAAGGTTGCTGATAGTTCCCCCGGGGGTTGGGCTACCTTCAACGAGTACGAGAGACCGTCACTCTGCGGCAGTGATAGCGAGGACGAGAAGAAACTCAAACAGGCTGAAGCTAGGGCAGTTAAGAAAATAAAAACTAGCTCTACAAAGTATATCACGGCTAACAACTCAAGATACAACAATATCCAACTTCCACTGGCTGGTAACAGCGGACAACAGTAGTAAACGATAAGTATTACTGTACTTTTGAGCAAGACGATTTCTCCGAATATTTTGAATATAAAATTCACTCAAGTTCAGATTGTATAGAAAATAATGTTAAAGGCAGATTGAGAAAACATGTTTCATTTTGGCAAGACGTTTTGGAGTTTACCCATGTCTGAAGATTTTTAAGAATTCTAAATATTGTAGAAGCATTTTTGATTCACGTAGATTTACGATTAAGGTGCTGGCTATACGCATATAATGCGGTTTTAGTACTTGTATACACATATTTATAAGTATGGTCTGCATAAACCTGGTGTATGGCGAAGTCCTATGCTGCATAGGAAGTACAGTGAAATATAGCACAGTGTACAACACGTATTTTCATCTCCGAGTATACCTGGTATACGGCGTGTTTCAGCGCCGCACGTAATAGAGTGTATGTACAGTCTGTTACAGGTTACTGCATTAAGGGATACCTGGCAGGTCACAAGATACACATTTACACATGTACATGTGTAAAGAGATTGACTGTAAATATCCCTGTAATTGTCGATTTGTTCGTCTTTTTTACATTTGACAGATGCATTTAAAGTCGGTATATGGCAGCGATTACATTCGGAACTCATACAACCAGACCTCCAGAGGTATAATAAAAACATGAAAACACTCGTATTACATTCCAAGGCACAGAATACTCATAAACTGTATGACTCGAACTTCAAATACGGTCTACATTCGTTCAGATCAGGCGGATCTACGAGCGCCGCATCATCAGGCATACCAGATCGTCTGTTTAAGAAACACGGCAGATGGAAATCTGATAATGCCAAAGATGGCTATAATGTACAAGAATCTGATACTTTGTTAAGATCAGTTTCATTCAATCTGGGAATCTGAAAAGTTAATATTGCCTTAGTAATGATTATGCGATTAAACACAAGTCGTTGTATTGTTTTTACACAATGTTTGTAGTTTTTAAATTGTATACAACAACAAAGCTATAAGCTGTTGTTATAAATAGATCTCATTATGGTTCATTTCACAACTCATATAATTTGTGATGTATTTGTTCAGGCCTATATCTGTATGCAGATGGGAGGCTTATACCCACGTGTATATGACCCGTTCTTTTTCTGTCGAGCAGTAGTCTGCCATTGCCAAACCTACATGGTGTTTGTTGTTTATAAACTATGATTATAGATGATAAGTTATTTATGTTTGGCGAAACATGGTTAGCAAAAAACATAAATGTATTTATCATCGGGTAAAGGTTTATAGATAAACTGGTTTTACTGAGGGCATAGACCGTGAAACGCACAAGAAAGTTGTGCGGTTAGTACACGAAACGGTCATTCGAGGTTTTGGCAGGCTACAACTAAGACGACATTTTCCCACCCACCCTTCTTTGATATTGATGCTTTCTTACTTTGATTCTCATTTCAAATAGACAATGTTGTATTGTTAGAAAGATGAAAATGTTGGGAAATATGGAGAGTGTGATCAGACGACTTGGACATTTACACCAGATCTATAATTCTGCATATATTATTTTACCTGATGTTATAGTGACACTTAAATCCACATCATAAATTATGTGGTTGTTTTTTGTTTTTTATGCAAGTCGTTCTGAGTGTGCGTGTGTGTTGCGGAATACATTAAATAAATCGAGCAGTAGTCTGCCATTGCCAAACCTACATGGTGTTTGTTGTTTATAAACTATGATTATAGATGATAAATTATTTATGTTTGGCAAAACATGGTTAGCAAAAAACATAAAGATAAATATAATTGTTACAAGTACCTGTGTAAGCTGATGACGTGTTGATGTCGTCTGAAGGGGTCGTGTTGATGTCGCCTGAAGGTGTCGTGTTGATGTCGTCTGAAGGTGTCGTGTTGATGTCGTCTGAAGGTGTCGTGTTGATGTCGTCTGAATGTGTCGTGTTGATGTCATCTGAAGGGGTCGTGTTGATGTCGTCTGAAGGGGTCGTGTTGATGTCGTCTGAAGGGGTCGTGTTGATGTCGTCTGAAGGTGTCGTGTTGATGTCGTCTGAAGGTGTCGTGTTGATGTCGTCTGAAGGGGTCGTGTTGATGTCGTCTGAAGGTGTCGGCCCGGTGCTTTTTTGCCCTCTTTATTCTATAGTAAAAGTACACAGGAATCGTGAACTCCGCATCATAGGCCCAGCTATATGCAATCTCTAGTTTTCAAATACAACACTATCACAGTAAATCCACACCAAGAAAACACCAACATCAACTAGAAACTTTCCTGCTATCATTCAATGTATACAGTCACTGTCCAAATTTTCGATACACAACATTGCCTAACTGGTGCACTTTTTAAATCCTTCCATGCAAGATGTATTGTCCTGCAAAACAAAGAGAAACCACTGTCATGGTTAATACAGAACTTCCTGAAAAAAATTCAAGTACAAGGAATAAAAATGTTGATTTTTGGTAAAAAGAAGAAGGGATCCGGTGTATTTCTCAAGTTTATCCCACTGAGATGACCATCACTGCAGCACAGACAAAATTACAGTGTGAGAGTTACTTTAAGATGGCATGAAACCTGTCGACTACCGTACCGTACTGTTTTACCATACTACAGTCAAACCTGTGTTAAAGACCACCTGCGAACAAAGACCACTATTGCAAAACCTGTCTGCAAAGACCACCAATTTTTTTTATCTCCCATCAGCCCATTTTCAATGATATTTAATCTGTTAATAGAGACCACCAGTCCTGTAAACAAAGACCACATTTTGCTGTTCCCATGGGTGGTCTTTACATACAGGTTTGACTGTATACAGTTAATCCATAAATGTGTATTGATAGTCTTGTCAAAACACATGGTGAGGTATCCACTTAAAATCAATAATACATATCCTGCCCCAATAATTTTTTAGTGGTGTACCATGCTCTTACAGATCTGACTGAACAACATTATTAAAATCACATTGAAATTTACACAATCCTTTTTTGCACTTAACAAATAATATAATTCATAATACATGTTTTAATTTAATTCCCTAGACAAACTCGGAATGTGCAACATAAACATTGTTGTCACTCTCAGCAGCTAAATCAAGTAGGGATGAGATGATATGGTCATCATATGATACTATTTGAGTCGATAAAACTACATGCCGATAAGATATTTTCTGCAACAATGTAGGTACTTAAATTCCTATACCAAAACCAAAATACAATAATAATTTTTATAGCTATTTGGTTTTCACAATTTATTTCCAATTATTGAAGTATTTTCTAACAAATTTATGCCTACTGTATTCCCTCCTAACACCTCTCTTGAGTGATTCCCTCCTTTGAGCATCTTTAAAATTCCTTCCACGCAATTTTAACATATAATTCCCTCACAGGAACGACAACTCTTGACAATGACAAACTGCCTGAAAACTGTGTATGTGGTCACTAAAGACTACCTCCCTCAACTGGTTTTAAATGAAGTTGACATTCCGTAAAATTTAAGACCATTGTCTAGAAAACATGTAACGCTCGAGCCACTGGATACATCTTCTATTGATTCTGATCACAGTCAGCTATACCATTTATGTCAATGTAAACCTCTCAAAATCCTACTCAGATCGCTTATTCATAATGTAGAGAAGATTCTTAAAATACAAAATGGCGGGTTAGCTCTTTATACCAGTTTATATTGTTGCCTGGTATTATAATATAAACTTGTATAAAGTGCTGTTACATTGGCCATAAACTAGTGTATGAACTTTCAGGACTGATCCATGTCAAGTAAGGTAAGGAAATTATCCCATGTGTAAAAATATGACTGCTGTAAGGTTTATTTTTCTATCAAAACACAAACAAGTCATTTTCTTTGTCAATCTTACATTGACAAACACGAATATTTCAATTCACCTATTTAGAAAAGCACTGTAATGGTTCAGGTAATATATTCAAGCGTTGGTAGTTAATAAAACAGTGCTATAATTTCATCAAAATCTGACCATAAATAGAAATATTAAGGACAAAGTCTCAGTAAGTCTGGAACAACCCTCATATATCTATCAATAAAACAAAAAACCATGATAGAACCTGGGTTGAAATTGAATGACTTCAGTATTAACAAAAACATATTAAAATGTATTTATACTACAAAATGACAGCATTGCATAATATAATAAATACTCTATTATACTGTGAAAGCAATGGTAATTAATTGCAGTGGAATAAAAACAATGTTGATGTATTGTAACAAAGACAGTAAAGGCATTGATATTAAAGCTACGGCAAAAATGAAAACAAACTTTGAATGCTGTCTCCATTGCCTACCATTACCTACCAATCAAATTTCTGCATTAAAAAAAAATTAGCCCATGGCAGGAACTTTTTAGTTTTCAGCAAGAAAGTAACAGTGAACACAACAATAAATGTCCTACCTACATATCTACACAACTTCACCAAGTCTTGTTAAGAGACGGCAAAAACAGACGTAAAAATGTGGCCTTAATTATTCCTTCAGAATGAAGCTTGATCTCATACAGTGTAATATTGCATAGTCTTAATGTTTATCTATACCTAACACTAATAGTGTCACATGTTCAACAAGTTAACAGTACACTTGTCATTCTGGATGACTGGTTCCTGGGATTCTAACCAGTACACATGTCACTCTGGATGACTGGTTCCTGGGATTCTAACCAGTACACACTCCACTCTGGATGACTGGTTCCTGGGATTCTAACCAGTACACTTGTCACTCTGGATGACTGGTTCCTGGGATTCTAACCAGTACACTTGTCACTCTGGATTACTGGTTCCTGGGATTCTAACCAGTACACACTCCACTCTGGATGACTGGTTCCTGGGATTCTAACCAGTACACTTGTCACTCTGGATGACTGGTTCCTGGGATTCTAACCAGTACACTTGTCACTCTGGATTACTGGTTCCTGGGATTCTAACCAGTACACTTGTCACTGTGGATGACTGGTTCCTGGGATTCTAACCAGTACACTTGTCACTGTGGATGACTGGTTCCTGGGATTCTAACCAGTACACTTGTCACTCTGGATGACTGGTTCCTGGGATTCTAACCAGTACACTTGTCACTCTGGAAGACTGGTTCCTGGGATTCTAACCAGTACACTTGTCACTCTGAACGACTGTTTCCTGGGATTCTAACCAGTACACTTGTCACTCTGGATGACTGAATCCTGGGATTCTAACCAGTACACTTGTCACTCTGGATGACTGGTTCCTGGGATTCTAGCCAGTACACTTGTCACTGTGGATGACTGGTTCCTGGGATTCTAACCAGTACACTTGTCACTCTGGATGTCTGGTTCCTGGGATTCTAACCAGTACACTTGTCACTCTGGATGACTGGTTCCTGGGATTCTAACCAGTACACTTGTCACTCTGGATGACTGGTTCCTGGGATTCTAGCCAGTACACTTGTCACTGTGGATGACTGGTTCCTGGGATTCTAACCAGTACACTTGTCACTGTGGATGACTGGTTCCTGGGATTCTAGCCAGTACACTTGTCACTCTGGATGACTGGTTCCTGGGATTCTAACCAGTACACTTGTCACTCTGGATGACTGGTTCCTGGGATTCTAACCAGTACACTTGTCACTCGGGATGACTGGTTCCTGGGATTCTAACCAGTACACTTGTCACTCTGGATGACTGGTTCCTCAGCCAGGATTCTAACCAGTACACTTGTCACTCTGGATGACTGGTTCCTGGGATTCTAACCAGTACACTTGTCACTCTGGATGACTGGTTCCTGGGATTCTAACCAGTACACTTGTCACTCGGGATGACTGGTTCCTGGGATTCTAGCCAGTACACTTGTCACTCTGGATGACTGGTTCCTGGGATTCTAACTAGTTCACTTGTCACTCTGGATTACTGGTTCCTGGGATTCTAACCAGTACACTTGTCACTCTGGATGACTGGTTCCTCAGCCAGGATTCTAACCAGTACACTTGTCACTCTGGATGACTGGTTCCTCAGCCAGGATTCTAACCAGTACACTTGTCACTCTGGATGACTGGTTCCTCAGCCAGGATTCTAACCAGTACACTTGTCACTCTGGATGACTGGTTCCTCAGCCAGGATTCTAACCAGTACACTTGTCACTCTGGATGACTGGTTCCTGGGATTCTAACCAGTACACTTGTCACTCTGGATGACTGGTTCCTGGGATTCTAGCCAGTACACTTGTCACTCTGGATGACTGGTTCCTGGGATTCTAACCAGTACACTTGTCACTCTGGATTACTGGTTCCTGGGATTCTAACCAGTACACTTGTCACTCTGGATGACTGGTTCCTGGGATTCTAACCAGTACACTTGTCACTCTGGATGACTGGTTCCTGGGATTCTAACCAGTACACTTGTCACTCTGGATGACTGGTTCCTGGGATTATAACCAGTACACTTGTCACTCTGGATTACTGGTTCCTGGGATTCTTACCAGTACACTTGTCACTCTGGATTACTGGTTCCTGGGATTCTAACCAGTACACTTGTCACTCTGGATGACTGGTTCCTCAGCCAGGATTCTAACCAGTACACTTGTCACTCTGGATGACTGGTTCCTCAGCCAGGATTCTAACCAGTACACTTGTCACTCTGGATGACTGGTTCCTCAGCCAGGATTCTAACCAGTACACTTGTCACTCTGGATGACTGGTTCCTCAGCCAGGATTCTAACCAGTACACTTGTCACTCTGGATGACTGGTTCCTGGGATTCTAACCAGTACACTTGTCACTCTGGATGACTGGTTCCTGGGATTCTAGCCAGTACACTTGTCACTCTGGATGACTGGTTCCTGGGATTCTAACCAGTACACTTGTCACTCTGGATTACTGGTTCCTGGGATTCTAACCAGTACACTTGTCACTCTGGATGACTGGTTCCTGGGATTCTAACCAGTACACTTGTCACTCTGGATGACTGGTTCCTGGGATTCTAACCAGTACACTTGTCACTCTGGATGACTGGTTCCTGGGATTATAACCAGTACACTTGTCACTCTGGATTACTGGTTCCTGGGATTCTTACCAGTACACTTGTCACTCTGGATGACTGGTTCCTGGGATTCTAGCCAGTACACTTGTCACTGTGGATGACTGGTTCCTGGGATTCTAACCAGTACACTTGTCACTCTGGATGACTGGTTCCTGGGATTCTAACCAGTACACTTGTCACTCTGGATGACTGGTTCCTGGGATTCTAACCAGTACACTTGTCACTCTGGAAGACTGGTTCCTGGGATTCTAACCAGTACACTTGTCACTCTGAACGACTGGTTCCTGGGATTCTAACCAGTACACTTGTCACTCTGGATGACTGGTTCCTGGGATTCTAACCAGTACACTTGTCACTCTGGATGACTGGTTCCTGGGATTCTAGCCAGTACACTTGTCACTGTGGATGACTGGTTCCTGGGATTCTAGCCAGTACACTTGTCACTCTGGATGACTGGTTCCTGGGATTCTAACCAGTACACTTGTCACTCTGGATGACTGGTTCCTGGGATTCTAACCAGTACACTTGTCACTCTGGATGACTGGTTCCTGGGATTCTAACCAGTACACTTGTCACTCTGGATGACTGGTTCCTGGGATTCTAACCAGTACACTTGTCACTCGGGATGACTGGTTCCTGGGATTCTAGCCAGTACACTTGTCACTCTGGATGACTGGTTCCTGGGATTCTAACCAGTTCACTTGTCACTCTGGATTACTGGTTCCTGGGATTCTAACCAGTACACTTGTCACTCTGGATGACTGGTTCCTCAGCCAGGATTCTAACCAGTACACTTGTCACTCTGGTTGACTGGTTCCTCAGCCAGGATTCTAACCAGTACACTTGTCACTCTGGATGACTGGTTCCTGGGATTCTAACCAGTTCACTTGTCACTCTGGATTACTTGTTCCTGGGATTCTAACCAGTACACTTGTCACTCTGGATGACTGGTTCCTCAGCCAGGATTATAACCAGTACACTTGTCACTCTGGATGACTGGTTCCTGAGCCAGGATTCTAACCAGTACACTTGTCACTCTGGATGACTGGTTCCTGGGATTCTAACCAGTACACACGCCAAATTATGGTATGGTGAAATATGTGATCAAAACTGCTGTGTTACATAATGGTGTCTATATTTTAGAGTAAGGTACCCTAGGTCTTCCCAGTTTAGGTACACATAAGATGCAGATTATTTAACAATAGGCGTTTTTTTAAGAATGTGATATAATCATACTCAAATATACTGCAAGGGGTCCATAATAACACAATAACATTAATGTGCAATCAATTATGACATTCTCTATTATTTCAAATTGTGTTATTATTTTTCGGCACAGCCGTACTAACATGGTTTTGCTATTTGCATATCAGTGTTGTTCAAACCAATAAAATCTTATGTTAACCACCAAGGCAATTTCTCTTCAACCGAACAACATTTGTAACTACGACGCGGATTGGTTAAACTTTCGATAAAGGGTTCGTTACCTTACCGAAATACACTGAATTTCGGTGAATGTAACGAAATCTATTTTGGATCTGGAGTGACCAGAGCCGTATTCACAAATGTTTTAAGACTGAATCTCAGACTTAGACTTTAAAATTGCCAATAAATTTACAAGCATTTCATTTTCATTTTATTTAAATGGATAAATTTTTGCCTGAATATTTCTTGTTACTCACTCTACACTTTCGGCTAGTTTTATCAAAATATATTGTTTAACAATAATATAGGATCAAAATGAAAATTTACAATTTTAAAGTCTAAGATTGAGATTCAGTCTTAAAACGTTTGTGAACACGAGCCCTGGCAGTTCGGCATTTTTTTATGTTGCACTAAAAATCTTAAACTTCAAATTGTGCCGGCCATCAGACTTTTTTCAAGATATTTCTTGTTTAAACTTATGCCTGTCTATAAATATATGTACACGATACTGCATTGCGCTCATTTGAGCATTAAATGCAATGAAATCACTCATCATTTTTTGAAAGCTTATGATAATAAGACTGCATGTATAACAACTACATGTATACTTTTTGTATACATGACTGCCCTACAAAGTCATTGCTCAGGATACAACAAAAAATTGTTTGTTTGTTATAACCCTATCTAACTATGAAAATGGACGCTACTCAAAAAACATTTTCTAAGTGGGCATTTTTTAGCAAAGTAATAATAGTTTAAACACTAGTATGACCATAATGAATAATGAAAAAAAATTAACCACCAACCTACCCACCGAAATTTTGCTGGGTGGGGTAATGCCAAACAAACACTTTTTTAAGGAAGGCCTCATTGAAATTTCATCAAATCTGATTTACTGTTTTGCCAAACTATTCATTTAACAATCCATATTCCAATAACAAAAGTTCTGTATATATTATAATGTTAAAATGTCTTTGAACAGATTAATACCACTTCCTTCCAATGATTGATCGACTGATTGACTGATTGATTGATTGACCAATCGACTGATTGATTACCGATCAACGAATAATTGGTTTAATTTGATTGATTTACTAACTGATCTATAACGTACAGCCGAATATTGCAGTTTTCTTCAGCAATTCAGTAGTGGGCTGCACTAACTTAAGAAAGCGATGGGTAAGCAGCAAACCTTTTTGAGGGCGGAATTCAAATCACATTAACTCAAAATGAGAATGATAGAAAATAATGAGAGAGAGTGGTAGCAATTTGGTTTAACAAAGGAGCACAACTATGTGAAAAACATGAAGCTAATAATGTTATGTTGCTAAGAGTAAGATGATAGATGAGTCAGAACATTGACAAAATAACAACTTAAAAATAGGTCAACTTACATAGAAATGATTACTTAAAACTAATAAAAAAAGGTGAAAAACAACTATTTACAACTCATTTTACACTGGACAGCAGCAACCATGTACTGCAAGCAAAGTAGAAAAAGATAAATATTTACAAGACTGAGCAAAATGGTGATTGATGGGCATCGCTGTCCGGCTAACTCCACAGACAATTAGGAAACTGTGAGGACTCAAATCTAAACAGACTCAAACAAAATGAGCAATGCACTAACGTGCGGCTCAAACCAGAAGAATTGGTATGTAAACTCACAAAATGAGCAATGCGCTCACCTGTGTCTCAAACAAGCATAATCTATACAAAGACTCACAAAAATGAGCAATGCACTCATGTGTGGCTCAAACCAAAAGTTTCAAAAGAGTCACAGTGTCAGTCACAGTTTCCCGCAAAATACTATCGATGACTCACTACTTGCAGTCAACAAAATGAGGCACTTATATTGAGAAGCTGATTTAACAATGGAGTTCTATGGAATAATCCGGAGTGCAACAGCGAATAACTCCATCAGATACTTCTGGGTTAAGAATGAGTTTGGATACTACGCAAGCTGGAGCATAGTTTATATGATGTGTTGCAAATATTTGAAACTTAAAGTGAGTTACTCAGTCGCTCCAAGTGAGCGATAGTTATAAATATTTACTGTTGTTCAAGTCACTCCGTTGCTCCGAATGAGCGACCGTTGGTAAACTAAGATTGCTAAATTAACTCCGCTCTGTTTCTCGTTTATTTACTCCAATCGCTCACAGTGAGCGCCACGCTGGTCACAATAGTGAGAGAAAATGAGCAAAGTTCAACTGATACCTGAATCAAGCGATGCTTACGCTGACTAATGTTTAGCAATTAGCAACACACATAACACATGAAACACATGTAACACAAAATCATTAAACGAATATAAAAAAATACAATAATGCGATCGCGAGCAGTCTATACGCATTCACCAATACGACGTTCTCCATCACCGAGATGAAGGTGGCTACAAAAGAAAGAAACAGGATTTTACATATCAAACACATGCAACACACATAACACATGAAACACATGAAAACACAAAATCAATGAACTAATATAACAAAAAAACAATAACGTGATCACGAGCGGTCTATTAGCATGCAGGCAACGGTACGACGTTCTCCATCACCGAGATGAAGGCGGCTACATAAGAAAGAAACAGGATTAGACATATCAAACACATGAAACACAAAAAAAAAAAATTTGCTCATGAGGCAAGGGACGCAACTCCTTATTAGATCCAAATGCCTGAGCCCCATTATTTTACATCAATTCTAAAAATTTCGGGAGTCAGTCCCTGAACAGTGGCAGATTGAGACTTTAGTCCGTCAATATTCAATAGAAACTTAAATGATTCTAATATACCATCATGCAAGTAATTATTACAAAGTTAAATTGATTTTTTATAAGAGAAATCAAAAATTTAAAACTTATTCTTGACTACCAGAATTAGTTTGAACAGACATTTAAAATAAACGCTATCAGCTAATATTATCATTTCTGGAACTGTCAACGATCAATATAAACTAAAAATTATTCTAATATACCATCAATGATAATAATTATTACATAGTTAAATTAGATTTTTTTTTATAAATGCAATCATAAATTTAAAACTTATTCTTTAAAACCAGATTTAGTTGAAATGGAAATTAAAATAAACACTATCGCCTTATAGTATCATAACTGAAAATTAAATTAATTTACAGAAGTTTGAATAAAATGTAAATATTTTGAAGCTTAATGGAAACTTAAGTGAAACCTTAGCCTCTGGTGTACTGCAAAAAGAAACAAAGTAAAAACTTTCACCACAGTTGAGTAAACCAGTCACAGTCACTGTTTCTTCTATCTTTTATGTATGTGGTTCCCATGGTAACAGATTGAGTGAACCATTTTTGGTAAAAAATACAGGTAACCATCACAAAGGGGTAGACCATCATACAACATTACCATGGGTCCTGAAATAGATTCATATAAAGACAATTCGAAATAGCCTAATAACAAGCATGTATGAAATCATAAATCATATATAGTTATGCCTTAAAACAAAATAAAATACAAGTGAAAACCAGGCATGTCAATAAAATAAGTTGCAAACTGTATTGATGCAAATACTATGTGGATGTAATAAGAGAGGAAGAATACCCAGGCATCCTCAGGACAACCTACATTTGTTTAGCATGATTAAAGAAACTAAAATAATAGGGAGAATGACTGCAATTGTATATCATCACATTTCAGGCTGTAACATGGGTTAATTGAGGTAATATCACAATTTCTGCATCAAATGCAACTATTACTGGTGCAATTAATAACTAACAATTATGAGCCGTAGAATAATGTAAGGCACTATATTCCTGATATTTAACTGCTTTTCTCTTCATATAACTTGTATTGAAAATGATAAAACAACTCCACACTGCTTTATAATGTCCTCCCTCACCAGATAAACTATGATAAAACAACTCCACAAGAAATTGCCTATGTCCACCATCATCAGACATTCTATGATATTCCCTTGTAGTCAACTGTTTGGTACTTTTTCGCAAATACGGCGTACATATAACCAGTTTCTCGGTAAATATGGCACTCTTTCGCACACAAATGGTATGTATAGAATTGCTTGTTATTTGCTTAAACGATACATATAAGTGGTTACGCTTAAAATCAACAAAAAACGAAACAAAAATAGCAAATACTTACCCTTCGTAAATATCGCACCACGCACATAGCACCGCCATCAATCAACAGCACTGCCATCGATACAGCTGGTTGTAGGGGGGATTCGGTGTATTTCTCAAGTTTATCCCGCTGAGATGACCATCACTGCAGCAGAGACAAAATACAGTGTTAGAATTACTTTAAGATGGCATGAAACCTGTCGACTACCGTACCGTACTGTTTTACCATACTACAGTCAAACCTGTGTTAAAGACCACCTGCGAACAAAGACCACTATTGCAAAACCTGTCTGCAAAGACCACCAATTTTATCTCCCATCAGCCCATTTTCAATGATATTTAATCTGTTAATAGAGACCACCTGTAAACAAAGACCACATTTTGCTGTTCCCATGGGTGGTCGTTACAGACAGGTTTGACTGTATTGGCGTATTGCCCACAAGACAGTAGGGCCCTATCGAAATAGCTCTGTCATTTTTTCGCATTTTTCATCATTGTTGGTATGTTTGTTATTTTTTTCCTCTTTGTATTTGCAGCAGAAGAATTCATGGGCAATTTACCAAACATTATTAGTTTTTTCTCAAAAATTCAAGTACTTTTCAAGGCATTTTTGGCTGTCACATATTCAAGTAGTTTTCAAGGAGTATGCATCCAATTCAAAAAGGGCCTGTGATGGGACCTCTTCCAAAACTTCCAAAAAGCCAAGAATCAACAAACATTTGATAAGCCTACATTTGTCGGAATGACAAGACACTAACCTTTAGTACAAATCTTTTTTTCCCTTGTAGTCAACTGCTTGGTACTATTAAAGTCTCAAATAAAACAGCCCCTGGTTTGTACTTCTCTCCTTATTTTGATGTTTATATGGACTCATGGCTCTGGTACCCAGTGGTAATCCAGGCACCTGAAAATGATAAATTTGCATTTTTACCACTATTCTACGCATTTATGCAAGCACTTCAAAAATTTAAAGAAATATTCTTCTTTGGTTATATATTCATTAACTATATCATATGATAAGCATATGAAATTCCAATGGTTTTCAATCTAGTGCACAAAGGTTATACACTAATCTTTCAGATTCTTTTCATTCCAAAATTTATTTTAGTATACATAAAAATACAAATGATTCAAAACTTTTCAATCTAATTATCATATGCTTTCATTAATCATGTATAACTGCATGAAAGATCAAGTTGTTACAGAGAATGCCACATACACAAGACAATATTTACCACCCCACACAGACCCATGGGAAAACAACAGTCCACAACATTTCACACACTGAGGAGGTGCAAGGGTAAACATGTATTGGAATATGGGTGTAAGCAATGTTCTGAACAACTAAGGATAATTAGGGGAACAACAAGTGGGGTTACTGGATGGAATACATCACGGAGCAAGTCAAGGAAGCCAGTACAGTAATAGTAGGCTGAAACAATTATCATCATCAGTATCATAATCTACATGAATCATGAAGGAGCAAAGTATCTGATCAGTTTAAAATGAGTAATACAGAAAACTTAAGAAAAATTCTCTATCCACTTCCCAGCCAATTTATAAAAGTTATAACGAATAGATCTTTGAATGGAACCACTCACGACGCCATTTTTTTACAACATACATCATCGGATTCAGCCATAGAACAACAATGTCAAAAATATGGGTCAATATTTACATGAAATATGCACAAATGTTTCCGTACAACATACCATTTCAATCGAGAAGCTGTAGCCACATACATCCATTGCCAGTTTGGAATATGGCGACTTCACACCATGTCGACCAATCAGATTGCAGTAACTCGTTCTTTTCCGCCAAAGATCGCCCTTTACTCCATGATAGGTGGCCTCGAGTCAGACGTCCTTTGATTACCAGAGGTAATCAGCATAGTATAGTATCGTACATTCAGATCACCACGAAACATTTTATCACAAACTTTTGAAGGTTCAAACCATTCATTTAGTTGAAAATAACTATTAATATGTAGATAGTATATTAGTAGGCATGCGAAACATTATCACTTCAATGCAAACTTAGTAATCCGTATTTTAAAAACGACTATTTTTATCAAATTCCGTCCAGTATGAAATAAGACCTCACAGTCTTGGCCAGTATTTCATATATAGACTCCATGTCTCAGAATTGACATACATACATGCGAAATTCATTTCAAAATTCATTTATTGAATTTGAGTACGACTGTACGTATAGCACTCGGACGTTGACTGTTACATATTTATACATACACTAGAAACTATACATCCATTCATACTGAATCAAAACAGAAATAAGTGATCATGTTCACCCCCTACAACCAGCTGTATCGATAGCAGTGCAACTTACCATTGTCACTCACAAGTAACCCACAACCAATGCATTGGGGCAAAAACTCCATGGCGATTTCCTCGATGCACTGTCTAGGCTGTAAGCATACAATATTTGGGAACTGTCTTAGCCGTTAGCCATGTTAAATCGGCACTGCCCTTAGCGTTAGCCAAAACATTATAACTCGTCAATTTTCAAACTCTGTATCTCCATCAAAATAAGAAATTGCACAGCGCCACTCGGTAGGATTGCAGGAAAATGATTCAAGTTTATTCCAAGTTATTCAAAATTGTTCGATTTCATGAATTAAGCCGATAATTCAATGTCAAATAAGAAAACGTCGAACTTTTCGCAAATACGGCGTACATATAACCAGTTTTCTCGGTAAATATGGCACTCTTTCGCACACAAATGGTATGTATAGAATTGCTTGTTATTTGCTTAAACGATACATATAAGTGGTTACGCTTAAAATCAACAAAAAACGAAACAAAAATAGCAAATACTTACCCTTCGTAAATATCGCACCACGCACATAGCACCGCCATCAATCAACAGCACTGCCATCGATACAGCTGGTTGTAGGGGGGATTCGGTGTATTTCTCAAGTTTATCCCGCTGAGATGACCATCACTGCAGCAGAGACAAAATACAGTGTTAGAATTACTTTAAGATGGCATGAAACCTGTCGACTACCGTACCGTACTGTTTTACCATACTACAGTCAAACCTGTGTTAAAGACCACCGGCGAACAAAGACCACTATTGCAAAACCTGTCTGCAAAGACCACCAATTTTATCTCCCATCAGCCCATTTTCAATGATATTTAATCTGTTAATAGAGACCACCTGTAAACAAAGACCACATTTTGCTGTTCCCATGGGTGGTCGTTACAGACAGGTTTGACTGTATTGGCGTATTGCCCACAAGACAGTAGGGCCCTATCGAAATAGCTCTGTCATTTTTTCGCATTTTTCATCATTGTTGGTATGTTTGTTATTTTTTTCCTCTTTGTATTTGCAGCAGAAGAATTCATGGGCAATTTACCAAACATTATTAGTTTTTTCTCAAAAATTCAAGTACTTTTCAAGGCGTTTTTGGCTGTCACATATTCAAGTAGTTTTCAAGGAGTATGCATCCAATTCAAAAAGGGCCTGTGATGGGACCTCTTCCAAAACTTCCAAAAAGCCAAGAATCAACAAACATTTGATAAGCCTACAGTTGTCGGAATGACAAGACACTAACCTTTAGTACAAATCTTTTTTTCCCTTGTAGTCAACTGCTTGGTACTATTAAAGTCTCAAATAAAACAGCCCCTGGTTTGTACTTCTCTCCTTATTTTGATGTTTATATGGACTCATGGCTCTGGTACCCAGTGGTAATCCAGGCACCTGAAAATGATAAATTTGCATTTTTACCACTATTCTACGCATTTATGCAAGCACTTCAAAAATTTAAAGAAATATTCTTCTTTGGTTATATATTCATTAACTATATCATATGATAAGCATATGAAATTCCAATGGTTTTCAATCTAGTGCACAAAGGTTATACACTAATCTTTCAGATTCTTTTCATTCCAAAATTTATTTTAGTATACATAAAAATACAAATGATTCAAAACTTTTCAATCTAATTATCATATGCTTTCATTAATCATGTATAACTGCATGAAAGATCAAGTTGTTACAGAGAATGCCACATACACAAGACAATATTTACCACCCCACACAGACCCATGGGAAAACAACAGTCCACAACATTTCACACACTGAGGAGGTGCAAGGGTAAACATGTATTGGAATATGGGTGTAAGCAATGTTCTGAACAACTAAGGATAATTAGGGGAACAACAAGTGGGGTTACTGGATGGAATACATCACGGAGCAAGTCAAGGAAGCCAGTACAGTAATAGTAGGCTGAAACAATTATCATCATCAGTATCATAATCTACATGAATCATGAAGGAGCAAAGTATCTGATCAGTTTAAAATGAGTAATACAGACAACTTAAGAAAAATTCTCTATCCACTTCCCAGCCAATTTATAAAAGTTATAACAAATAGATCTTTGAATGGAACCACTCACGACGCCATTTTTTACAACATACATCATCGGATTCAGCCATAAACAACAATGTCAAAAATATGGGTCAATATTTACATGAAATATGCACAAATGTTTCCGTACAACATACCATTTCAATCGAGAAGCTGTAGCCACATACATCCATTGCCAGTTTGGAATATGGCGACTTCACACCATGTCGACCAATCAGATTGCAGTAACTCGTTCTTTTCCGCCAAAGATCGCCCTTTACTCCATGATAGGTGGCCTCGAGTCAGACGTCCTTTGATTACCAGAGGTAATCAGCATAGTATAGTATCGTACATTCAGATCACCACGAAATATTTTATCACAAACTTTTGAAGGTTCAAACCATTCATTTAGTTGAAAATAACTATTAATATGTAGATAGTATATTAGTAGGCATGCGAAACATTATCACTTCAATGCAAACTTAGTAATCCGTATTTTAAAAACGACTATTTTTATCAAATTCCGTCCAGTATGAAATAAGACCTCACAGTCTTGGCCAGTATTTCATATATAGACTCCATGTCTCAGAATTGACATACATACATGCGAAATTCAATTCAAAATTCATTTATTGAATTTGAGTACGACTGTACGTATAGCACTCGGACGTTGACTGTTACATATTTATACATACACTAGAAACTATACATCCATTCATACTGAATCAAAACAGAAATAAGTGATCATGTTCACCCCCTACAACCAGCTGTATCGATAGCAGTGCAACTTACCATTGTCACTCACAAGTAACCCACAACCAATGCATTGGGGCAAAAACTCCATGGCGATTTCCTCGATGCACTGTCTAGGCTGTAAGCATACAATATTTGGGAACTGTCTTAGCCGTTAGCCATGTTAAATCGGCACTGCCCTTAGCGTTAGCCAAAACATTATAACTCGTCAATTTTCAAACTCTGTATCTCCATCAAAATAAGAAATTGCACAGCGCCACTCGGTAGGATTGCAGGAAAATGATTCAAGTTTATTCCAAGTTATTCAAAATTGTTCGATTTCATGAATTAAGCCGATAATTCAATGTCAAATAAGAAAACGTCGAACTTTTCGCAAATACGGCGTACATATAACCAGTTTTCTCGGTAAATATGGCACTCTTTCGCACACAAATGGTATGTATAAATTGCTTGTTATTTGCTTAAACGATACATATAAGTGGTTACGCTTAAAATCAACAAAAAACGAAACAAAAATAGCAAATACTTACCCTTCGTAAATATCGCACCACGCACATAGCACCGCCATCAATCAACAGCACTGCCATCGATACAGCTGGTTGTAGGGGGGATTCGGTGTATTTCTCAAGTTTATCCCGCTGAGATGACCATCACTGCAGCAGAGACAAAATACAGTGTTAGAATTACTTTAAGATGGCATGAAACCTGTCGACTACCGTACCGTACTGTTTTACCATACTACAGTCAAACCTGTGTTAAAGACCACCGGCGAACAAAGACCACTATTGCAAAACCTGTCTGCAAAGACCACCAATTTTATCTCCCATCAGCCCATTTTCAATGATATTTAATCTGTTAATAGAGACCACCTGTAAACAAAGACCACATTTTGCTGTTCCCATGGGTGGTCGTTACAGACAGGTTTGACTGTATTGGCGTATTGCCCACAAGACAGTAGGGCCCTATCGAAATAGCTCTGTCATTTTTTCGCATTTTTCATCATTGTTGGTATGTTTGTTATTTTTTTCCTCTTTGTATTTGCAGCAGAAGAATTCATGGGCAATTTACCAAACATTATTAGTTTTTTCTCAAAAATTCAAGTACTTTTCAAGGCGTTTTTGGCTGTCACATATTCAAGTAGTTTTCAAGGAGTATGCATCCAATTCAAAAAGGGCCTGTGATGGGACCTCTTCCAAAACTTCCAAAAAGCCAAGAATCAACAAACATTTGATAAGCCTACAGTTGTCGGAATGACAAGACACTAACCTTTAGTACAAATCTTTTTTTCCCTTGTAGTCAACTGCTTGGTACTATTAAAGTCTCAAATAAAACAGCCCCTGGTTTGTACTTCTCTCCTTATTTTGATGTTTATATGGACTCATGGCTCTGGTACCCAGTGGTAATCCAGGCACCTGAAAATGATAAATTTGCATTTTTACCACTATTCTACGCATTTATGCAAGCACTTCAAAAATTTAAAGAAATATTCTTCTTTGGTTATATATTCATTAACTATATCATATGATAAGCATATGAAATTCCAATGGTTTTCAATCTAGTGCACAAAGGTTATACACTAATCTTTCAGATTATTTTCATTCCAAAATTTATTTTAGTATACATAAAAATACAAATGATTCAAAACTTTTCAATCTAATTATCATATGCTTTCATTAATCATGTATAACTGCATGAAAGATCAAGTTGTTACAGAGAATGCCACATACACAAGACAATATTTACCACCCCACACAGACCCATGGGAAAACAACAGTCCACAACATTTCACACACTGAGGAGGTGCAAGGGTAAACATGTATTGGAATATGGGTGTAAGCAATGTTCTGAACAACTAAGGATAATTAGGGGAACAACAAGTGGGGTTACTGGATGGAATACATCACGGAGCAAGTCAAGGAAGCCAGTACAGTAATAGTAGGCTGAAACAATTATCATCATCAGTATCATAATCTACATGAATCATGAAGGAGCAAAGTATCTGATCAGTTTAAAATGAGTAATACAGACAACTTAAGAAAAATTCTCTATCCACTTCCCAGCCAATTTATAAAAGTTATAACGAATAGATCTTTGAATGGAACCACTCACGACGCCATTTTTTACAACATACATCATCGGATTCAGCCATAAACAACAATGTCAAAAATATGGGTCAATATTTACATGAAATATGCACAAATGTTTCCGTACAACATACCATTTCAATCGAGAAGCTGTAGCCACATACATCCATTGCCAGTTTGGAATATGGCGACTTCACACCATGTCGACCAATCATATTGCAGTAACTCGTTCTTTTCCGCCAAAGATCGCCCTTTACTCCATGATAGGTGGCCTCGAGTCAGACGTCCTTTGATTACCAGAGGTAATCAGCATAGTATAGTATCGTACATTCAGATCACCACGAAATATTTTATCACAAACTTTTGAAGGTTCAAACCATTCATTTAGTTGAAAATAACTATTAATATGTAGATAGTATATTAGTAGGCATGCGAAACATTATCACTTCAATGCAAACTTAGTAATCCGTATTTTAAAAACGACTATTTTTATCAAATTCCGTCCAGTATGAAATAAGACCTCACAGTCTTGGCCAGTATTTCATATATAGACTCCATGTCTCAGAATTGACATACATACATGCGAAATTCAATTCAAAATTCATTTATTGAATTTGAGTACGACTGTACGTATAGCACTCGGACGTTGACTGTTACATATTTATACATACACTAGAAACTATACATCCATTCATACTGAATCAAAACAGAAATAAGTGATCATGTTCACCCCCTACAACCAGCTGTATCGATAGCAGTGCAACTTACCATTGTCACTCACAAGTAACCCACAACCAATGCATTGGGGCAAAAACTCCATGGCGATTTCCTCGATGCACTGTCTAGGCTGTAAGCATACAATATTTGGGAACTGTCTTAGCCGTTAGCCATGTTAAATCGGCACTGCCCTTAGCGTTAGCCAAAACATTATAACTCGTCAATTTTCAAACTCTGTATCTCCATCAAAATAAGAAATTGCACAGCGCCACTCGGTAGGATTGCAGGAAAATGATTCAAGTTTATTCCAAGTTATTCAAAATTGTTCGATTTCATGAATTAAGCCGATAATTCAATGTCAAATAAGAAAACGTCGAACTTTTCGCAAATACGGCGTACATATAACCAGTTTTCTCGGTAAATATGGCACTCTTTCGCACACAAATGGTATGTATAAATTGCTTGTTATTTGCTTAAACGATACATATAAGTGGTTACGCTTAAAATCAACAAAAAACGAAACAAAAATAGCAAATACTTACCCTTCGTAAATATCGCACCACGCACATAGCACCGCCATCAATCAACAGCACTGCCATCGATACAGCTGGTTGTAGGGGGGATTCGGTGTATTTCTCAAGTTTATCCCGCTGAGATGACCATCACTGCAGCAGAGACAAAATACAGTGTTAGAATTACTTTAAGATGGCATGAAACCTGTCGACTACCGTACCGTACTGTTTTACCATACTACAGTCAAACCTGTGTTAAAGACCACCGGCGAACAAAGACCACTATTGCAAAACCTGTCTGCCAAGACCACCAATTTTATCTCCCATCAGCCCATTTTCAATGATATTTAATCTGTTAATAGAGACCACCTGTAAACAAAGACCACATTTTGCTGTTCCCATGGGTGGTCGTTACAGACAGGTTTGACTGTATTGGCGTATTGCCCACAAGACAGTAGGGCCCTATCGAAATAGCTCTGTCATTTTTTCGCATTTTTCATCATTGTTGGTATGTTTGTTATTTTTTTCCTCTTTGTATTTGCAGCAGAAGAATTCATGGGCAATTTACCAAACATTATTAGTTTTTTCTCAAAAATTCAAGTACTTTTCAAGGCGTTTTTGGCTGTCACATATTCAAGTAGTTTTCAAGGAGTATGCATCCAATTCAAAAAGGGCCTGTGATGCGACCTCTTCCAAAACTTCCAAAAAGCCAAGAATCAACAAACATTTGATAAGCCTACAGTTGTCGGAATGACAAGACACTAACCTTTAGTACAAATCTTTTTTTCCCTTGTAGTCAACTGCTTGGTACTATTAAAGTCTCAAATAAAACAGCCCCTGGTTTGTACTTCTCTCCTTATTTTGATGTTTATATGGACTCATGGCTCTGGTACCCAGTGGTAATCCAGGCACCTGAAAATGATAAATTTGCATTTTTACCACTATTCTACGCATTTATGCAAGCACTTCAAAAATTTAAAGAAATATTCTTCTTTGGTTATATATTCATTAACTATATCATATGATAAGCATATGAAATTCCAATGGTTTTCAATCTAGTGCACAAAGGTTATACACTAATCTTTCAGATTATTTTCATTCCAAAATTTATTTTAGTATACATAAAAATACAAATGATTCAAAACTTTTCAATCTAATTATCATATGCTTTCATTAATCATGTATAACTGCATGAAAGATCAAGTTGTTACAGAGAATGCCACATACACAAGACAATATTTACCACCCCACACAGACCCATGGGAAAACAACAGTCCACAACATTTCACACACTGAGGAGGTGCAAGGGTAAACATGTATTGGAATATGGGTGTAAGCAATGTTCTGAACAACTAAGGATAATTAGGGGAACAACAAGTGGGGTTACTGGATGGAATACATCACGGAGCAAGTCAAGGAAGCCAGTACAGTAATAGTAGGCTGAAACAATTATCACCATCAGTATCATAATCTACATGAATCATGAAGGAGCAAAGTATCTGATCAGTTTAAAATGAGTAATACAGACAACTTAAGAAAAATTCTCTATCCACTTCCCAGCCAATTTATAAAAGTTATAACGAATAGATCTTTGAATGGAACCACTCACGACGCCATTTTTTACAACATACATCATCGGATTCAGCCATAAACAACAATGTCAAAAATATGGGTCAATATTTACATGAAATATGCACAAATGTTTCCGTACAACATACCATTTCAATCGAGAAGCTGTAGCCACATACATCCATTGCCAGTTTGGAATATGGCGACTTCACACCATGTCGACCAATCAGATTGCAGTAACTCGTTCTTTTCCGCCAAAGATCGCCCTTTACTCCATGATAGGTGGCCTCGAGTCAGACGTCCTTTGATTACCAGAGGTAATCAGCATAGTATAGTATCGTACATTCAGATCACCACGAAATATTTTATCACAAACTTTTGAAGGTTCAAACCATTCATTTAGTTGAAAATAACTATTAATATGTAGATAGTATATTAGTAGGCATGCGAAACATTATCACTTCAATGCAAACTTAGTAATCCGTATTTTAAAAACGACTATTTTTATCAAATTCCGTCCAGTATGAAATAAGACCTCACAGTCTTGGCCAGTATTTCATATATAGACTCCATGTCTCAGAATTGACATACATACATGCGAAATTCAATTCAAAATTCATTTATTGAATTTGAGTACGACTGTACGTATAGCACTCGGACGTTGACTGTTACATATTTATACATACACTAGAAACTATACATCCATTCATACTGAATCAAAACAGAAATAAGTGATCATGTTCACCCCCTACAACCAGCTGTATCGATAGCAGTGCAACTTACCATTGTCACTCACAAGTAACCCACAACCAATGCATTGGGGCAAAAACTCCATGGCGATTTCCTCGATGCACTGTCTAGGCTGTAAGCATACAATATTTGGGAACTGTCTTAGCCGTTAGCCATGTTAAATCGGCACTGCCCTTAGCGTTAGCCAAAACATTATAACTCGTCAATTTTCAAACTCTGTATCTCCATCCAAATAAGAAATTGCACAGCGCCACTCGGTAGGATAGCAGGAAAATGATTCAAGTTTATTCCAAGTTATTCAAAATTGTTCGATTTCATGAATTAAGCCGATAATTCAATGTCAAATAAGAAAACGTCGAACTTTTCGCAAATACGGCGTACATATAACCAGTTTTCTCGGTAAATATGGCACTCTTTCGCACACAAATGGTATGTATAAATTGCTTGTTATTTGCTTAAACGATACATATAAGTGGTTACGCTTAAAATCAACAAAAAACGAAACAAAAATAGCAAATACTTACCCTTCGTAAATATCGCACCACGCACATAGCACCGCCATCAATCAACAGCACTGCCATCGATACAGCTGGTTGTAGGGGGGATTCGGTGTATTTCTCAAGTTTATCCCGCTGAGATGACCATCACTGCAGCAGAGACAAAATACAGTGTTAGAATTACTTTAAGATGGCATGAAACCTGTCGACTACCGTACCGTACTGTTTTACCATACTACAGTCAAACCTGTGTTAAAGACCACCGGCGAACAAAGACCACTATTGCAAAACCTGTCTGCAAAGACCACCAATTTTATCTCCCATCAGCCCATTTTCAATGATATTTAATCTGTTAATAGAGACCACCTGTAAACAAAGACCACATTTTGCTGTTCCCATGGGTGGTCGTTACAGACAGGTTTGACTGTATTGGCGTATTGCCCACAAGACAGTAGGGCCCTATCGAAATAGCTCTGTCATTTTTTCGCATTTTTCATCATTGTTGGTATGTTTGTTATTTTTTTCCTCTTTGTATTTGCAGCAGAAGAATTCATGGGCAATTTACCAAACATTATTAGTTTTTTCTCAAAAATTCAAGTACTTTTCAAGGCGTTTTTGGCTGTCACATATTCAAGTAGTTTTCAAGGAGTATGCATCCAATTCAAAAAGGGCCTGTGATGGGACCTCTTCCAAAACTTCCAAAAAGCCAAGAATCAACAAACATTTAATAAGCCTACAGTTGTCGGAATGACAAGACACTAACCTTTAGTACAAATCTTTTTTTCCCTTGTAGTCAACTGCTTGGTACTATTAAAGTCTCAAGTAAAACAGCCCCTGGTTTGTACTTCTCTCCTTATTTTGATGTTTATATGGACTCATGGCTCTGGTACCCAGTGGTAATCCAGGCACCTGAAAATGATAAATTTGCATTTTTACCACTATTCTACGCATTTATGCAAGCACTTCAAAAATTTAAAGAAATATTCTTCTTTGGTTATATATTCATTAACTATATCATATGATAAGCATATGAAATTCCAATGGTTTTCAATCTAGTGCACAAAGGTTATACACTAATCTTTCAGATTATTTTCATTCCAAAATTTATTTTAGTATACATAAAAATACAAATGATTCAAAACTTTTCAATCTAATTATCATATGCTTTCATTAATCATGTATAACTGCATGAAAGATCAAGTTGTTACAGAGAATGCCACATACACAAGACAATATTTACCACCCCACACAGACCCATGGGAAAACAACAGTCCACAACATTTCACACACTGAGGAGGTGCAAGGGTAAACATGTATTGGAATATGGGTGTAAGCAATGTTCTGAACAACTAAGGATAATTAGGGGAACAACAAGTGGGGTTACTGGATGGAATACATCACGGAGCAAGTCAAGGAAGCCAGTACAGTAATAGTAGGCTGAAACAATTATCATCATCAGTATCATAATCTACATGAATCATGAAGGAGCAAAGTATCTGATCAGTTTAAAATGAGTAATACAGACAACTTAAGAAAAATTCTCTATCCACTTCCCAGCCAATTTATAAAAGTTATAACGAATAGATCTTTGAATGGAACCACTCACGACGCCATTTTTTACAACATACATCATCGGATTCAGCCATAAACAACAATGTCAAAAATATGGGTCAATATTTACATGAAATATGCACAAATGTTTCCGTACAACATACCATTTCAATCGAGAAGCTGTAGCCACATACATCCATTGCCAGTTTGGAATATGGCGACTTCACACCATGTCGACCAATCAGATTGCAGTAACTCGTTCTTTTCCGCCAAAGATCGCCCTTTACTCCATGATAGGTGGCCTCGAGTCAGACGTCATTTGATTACCAGAGGCAATCAGCATAGTATAGTATCGTACATTCAGATCACCACGAAACATTTTATCACAAACTTTTGAAGGTTCAAACCATTCATTTAGTTGAAAATAACTATTAATATGTAGATAGTATATTAGTAGGCATGCGAAACATTATCACTTCAATGCAAACTTAGTAATCCGTATTTTAAAAACGACTATTTTTATCAAATTCCGTCCAGTATGAAATAAGACCTCACAGTCTTGGCCAGTATTTCATATATAGACTCCATGTCTCAGAATTGACATACATACATGCGAAATTCAATTCAAAATTCATTTATTGAATTTGAGTACGACTGTACGTATAGCACTCGGACGTTGACTGTTACATATTTATACATACACTAGAAACTATACATCCATTCATACTGAATCAAAACAGAAATAAGTGATCATGTTCACCCCCTACAACCAGCTGTATCGATAGCAGTGCAACTTACCATTGTCACTCACAAGTAACCCACAACCAATGCATTGGGGCAAAAACTCCATGGCGATTTCCTCGATGCACTGTCTAGGCTGTAAGCATACAATATTTGGGAACTGTCTTAGCCGTTAGCCATGTTAAATCGGCACTGCCCTTAGCGTTAGCCAAAACATTATAACTCGTCAATTTTCAAACTCTGTATCTCCATCAAAATAAGAAATTGCACAGCGCCACTCGGTAGGATTGCAGGAAAATGATTCAAGTTTATTCCAAGTTATTCAAAATTGTTCGATTTCATGAATTAAGCCGATAATTCAATGTCAAATAAGAAAACGTCGAACTTTTCGCAAATACGGCGTACATATAACCAGTTTTCTCGGTAAATATGGCACTCTTTCGCACACAAATGGTATGTATAAATTGCTTGTTATTTGCTTAAACGATACATATAAGTGGTTACGCTTAAAATCAACAAAAAACGAAACAAAAATAGCAAATACTTACCCTTCGTAAATATCGCACCACGCACATAGCACCGCCATCAATCAACAGCACTGCCATCGATACAGCTGGTTGTAGGGGGGATTCGGTGTATTTCTCAAGTTTATCCCGCTGAGATGACCATCACTGCAGCAGAGACAAAATACAGTGTTAGAATTACTTTAAGATGGCATGAAACCTGTCGACTACCGTACCGTACTGTTTTACCATACTACAGTCAAACCTGTGTTAAAGACCACCGGCGAACAAAGACCACTATTGCAAAACCTGTCTGCAAAGACCACCAATTTTATCTCCCATCAGCCCATTTTCAATGATATTTAATCTGTTAATAGAGACCACCTGTAAACAAAGACCACATTTTGCTGTTCCCATGGGTGGTCGTTACAGACAGGTTTGACTGTATTGGCGTATTGCCCACAAGACAGTAGGGCCCTATCGAAATAGCTCTGTCATTTTTTCGCATTTTTCATCATTGTTGGTATGTTTGTTATTTTTTTCCTCTTTGTATTTGCAGCAGAAGAATTCATGGGCAATTTACCAAACATTATTAGTTTTTTCTCAAAAATTCAAGTACTTTTCAAGGCGTTTTTGGCTGTCACATATTCAAGTAGTTTTCAAGGAGTATGCATCCAATTCAAAAAGGGCCTGTGATGGGACCTCTTCCAAAACTTCCAAAAAGCCAAGAATCAACAAACATTTAATAAGCCTACAGTTGTCGGAATGACAAGACACTAACCTTTAGTACAAATCTTTTTTTCCCTTGTAGTCAACTGCTTGGTACTATTAAAGTCTCAAGTAAAACAGCCCCTGGTTTGTACTTCTCTCCTTATTTTGATGTTTATATGGACTCATGGCTCTGGTACCCAGTGGTAATCCAGGCACCTGAAAATGATAAATTTGCATTTTTACCACTATTCTACGCATTTATGCAAGCACTTCAAAAATTTAAAGAAATATTCTTCTTTGGTTATATATTCATTAACTATATCATATGATAAGCATATGAAATTCCAATGGTTTTCAATCTAGTGCACAAAGGTTATACACTAATCTTTCAGATTCTTTTCATTCCAAAATTTATTTTAGTATACATAAAAATACAAATGATTCAAAACTTTTCAATCTAATTATCATATGCTTTCATTAATCATGTATAACTGCATGAAAGATCAAGTTGTTACAGAGAATGCCACATACACAAGACAATATTTACCACCCCACACAGACCCATGGGAAAACAACAGTCCACAACATTTCACACACTGAGGAGGTGCAAGGGTAAACATGTATTGGAATATGGGTGTAAGCAATGTTCTGAACAACTAAGGATAATTAGGGGAACAACAAGTGGGGTTACTGGATGGAATACATCACGGAGCAAGTCAAGGAAGCCAGTACAGTAATAGTAGGCTGAAACAATTATCATCATCAGTATCATAATCTACATGAATCATGAAGTAGCAAAGTATCTGATCAGTTTAAAATGAGTAATACAGACAACTTAAGAAAAATTCTCTATCCACTTCCCAGCCAATTTATAAAAGTTATAACGAATAGATCTTTGAATGGAACCACTCACGACGCCATGTTTTACAACATACATCATCGGATTCAGCCATAGAACAACAATGTCAAAAATATGGGTCAATATTTACATGAAATATGCACAAATGTTTCCGTACAACATACCATTTCAATCGAGAAGCTGTAGCCACATACATCCATTGCCAGTTTGGAATATGGCGACTTCACACCATGTCGACCAATCAGATTGCAGTAACTCGTTCTTTTCCGCCAAAGATCGCCCTTTACTCCATGATAGGTGGCCTCGAGTCAGACGTCCTTTGATGACCAGAGGTAATCAGCATAGTATAGTATCGTACATTCAGATCACCACGAAATATTTTATCACAAACTTTTGAAGGTTCAAACCATTCATTTAGTTGAAAATAACTATTAATATGTAGATAGTATATTAGTAGGCATGCGAAACATTATCACTTCAATGCAAACTTAGTAATCCGTATTTTAAAAACGACTATTTTTATCAAATTCCGTCCAGTATGAAATAAGACCTCACAGTCTTGGCCAGTATTTCATATATAGACTCCATGTCTCAGAATTGACATACATACATGCGAAATTCAATTCAAAATTCATTTATTGAATTTGAGTACGACTGTACGTATAGCACTCGGACGTTGACTGTTACATATTTATACATACACTAGAAACTATACATCCATTCATACTGAATCAAAACAGAAATAAGTGATCATGTTCACCCCCTACAACCAGCTGTATCGATAGCAGTGCAACTTACCATTGTCACTCACAAGTAACCCACAACCAATGCATTGGGGCAAAAACTCCATGGCGATTTCCTCGATGCACTGTCTAGGCTGTAAGCATACAATATTTGGGAACTGTCTTAGCCGTTAGCCATGTGAAATCGGCACTGCCCTTAGTGTTAGCCAAAACATTATAACTCGTCAATTTTCAAACTCTGTATCTCCATCAAAATAAGAAATTGCACAGCGCCACTCGGTAGGATTGCAGGAAAATGATTCAAGTTTATTCCAAGTTATTCAAAATTGTTCGATTTCATGAATTAAGCCGATAATTCAATGTCAAATAAGAAAACGTCGAACTTTTCGCAAATACGGCGTACATATAACCAGTTTTCTCGGTAAATATGGCACTCTTTCGCACACAAATGGTATGTATAAATTGCTTGTTATTTGCTTAAACGATACATATAAGTGGTTACGCTTAAAATCAACAAAAAACGAAACAAAAATAGCAAATACTTACCCTTCGTAAATATCGCACCACGCACATAGCACCGCCATCAATCAACAGCACTGCCATCGATACAGCTGGTTGTAGGGGGGATTCGGTGTATTTCTCAAGTTTATCCCGCTGAGATGACCATCACTGCAGCAGAGACAAAATACAGTGTTAGAATTACTTTAAGATGGCATGAAACCTGTCGACTACCGTACCGTACTGTTTTACCATACTACAGTCAAACCTGTGTTAAAGACCACCGGCGAACAAAGACCACTATTGCAAAACCTGTCTGCAAAGACCACCAATTTTATCTCCCATCAGCCCATTTTCAATGATATTTAATCTGTTAATAGAGACCACCTGTAAACAAAGACCACATTTTCCTGGTCCCATGGGTGGTCGTTACAGACAGGTTTGACTGTATTGGCGTATTGCCCACAAGACAGTAGGGCCCTATCGAAATAGCTCTGTCATTTTTTCGCATTTTTCATCATTGTTGGTATGTTTGTTATTTTTTTCCTCTTTGTATTTGCAGCAGAAGAATTCATGGGCAATTTACCAAACATTATTAGTTTTTTCTCAAAAATTCAAGTACTTTTCAAGGCGTTTTTGGCTGTCACATATTCAAGTAGTTTTCAAGGAGTATGCATCCAATTCAAAAAGGGCCTGTGATGGGACCTCTTCCAAAACTTCCAAAAAGCCAAGAATCAACAAACATTTAATAAGCCTACAGTTGTCGGAATGACAAGACACTAACCTTTAGTACAAATCTTTTTTTCCCTTGTAGTCAACTGCTTGGTACTATTAAAGTCTCAAGTAAAACAGCCCCTGGTTTGTACTTCTCTCCTTATTTTGATGTTTATATGGACTCATGGCTCTGGTACCCAGTGGTAATCCAGGCACCTGAAAATGATAAATTTGCATTTTTACCACTATTCTACGCATTTATGCAAGCACTTCAAAAATTTAAAGAAATATTCTTCTTTGGTTATATATTCATTAACTATATCATATGATAAGCATATGAAATTCCAATGGTTTTCAATCTAGTGCACAAAGGTTATACACTAATCTTTCAGATTCTTTTCATTCCAAAATTTATTTTAGTATACATAAAAATACAAATGATTCAAAACTTTTCAATCTAATTATCATATGCTTTCATTAATCATGTATAACTGCATGAAAGATCAAGTTGTTACAGAGAATGCCACATACACAAGACAATATTTACCACCCCACACAGACCCATGGGAAAACAACAGTCCACAACATTTCACACACTGAGGAGGTGCAAGGGTAAACATGTATTGGAATATGGGTGTAAGCAATGTTCTGAACAACTAAGGATAATTAGGGGAACAACAAGTGGGGTTACTGGATGGAATACATCACGGAGCAAGTCAAGGAAGCCAGTACAGTAATAGTAGGCTGAAACAATTATCATCATCAGTATCATAATCTACATGAATCATGAAGTAGCAAAGTATCTGATCAGTTTAAAATGAGTAATACAGACAACTTAAGAAAAATTCTCTATCCACTTCCCAGCCAATTTATAAAAGTTATAACGAATAGATCTTTGAATGGAACCACTCACGACGCCATTTTTTTACAACATACATCATCGGATTCAGCCATAGAACAACAATGTCAAAAATATGGGTCAATATTTACATGAAATATGCACAAATGTTTCCGTACAACATACCATTTCAATCGAGAAGCTGTAGCCACATACATCCATTGCCAGTTTGGAATATGGCGACTTCACACCATGTCGACCAATCAGATTGCAGTAACTCGTTCTTTTCCGCCAAAGATCGCCCTTTACTCCATGATAGGTGGCCTCGAGTCAGACGTCATTTGATTACCAGAGGCAATCAGCATAGTATAGTATCGTACATTCAGATCACCACGAAACATTTTATCACAAACTTTTGAAGGTTCAAACCATTCATTTAGTTGAAAATAACTATTAATATGTAGATAGTATATTAGTAGGCATGCGAAACATTATCACTTCAATGCAAACTTAGTAATCCGTATTTTAAAAACGACTATTTTTATCAAATTCCGTCCAGTATGAAATAAGACCTCACAGTCTTGGCCAGTATTTCATATATAGACTCCATGTCTCAGAATTGACATACATACATGCGAAATTCAATTCAAAATTCATTTATTGAATTTGAGTACGACTGTACGTATAGCACTCGGACGTTGACTGTTACATATTTATACATACACTAGAAACTATACATCCATTCATACTGAATCAAAACAGAAATAAGTGATCATGTTCACCCCCTACAACCAGCTGTATCGATAGCAGTGCAACTTACCATTGTCACTCACAAGTAACCCACAACCAATGCATTGGGGCAAAAACTCCATGGCGATTTCCTCGATGCACTGTCTAGGCTGTAAGCATACAATATTTGGGAACTGTCTTAGCCGTTAGCCATGTGAAATCGGCACTGCCCTTAGTGTTAGCCAAAACATTATAACTCGTCAATTTTCAAACTCTGTATCTCCATCAAAATAAGAAATTGCACAGCGCCACTCGGTAGGATTGCAGGAAAATGATTCAAGTTTATTCCAAGTTATTCAAAATTGTTCGATTTCATGAATTAAGCCGATAATTCAATGTCAAATAAGAAAACGTCGAACTTTTCGCAAATACGGCGTACATATAACCAGTTTTCTCGGTAAATATGGCACTCTTTCGCACACAAATGGTATGTATAAATTGCTTGTTATTTGCTTAAACGATACATATAAGTGGTTACGCTTAAAATCAACAAAAAACGAAACAAAAATAGCAAATACTTACCCTTCGTAAATATCGCACCACGCACATAGCACCGCCATCAATCAACAGCACTGCCATCGATACAGCTGGTTGTAGGGGGGATTCGGTGTATTTCTCAAGTTTATCCCGCTGAGATGACCATCACTGCAGCAGAGACAAAATACAGTGTTAGAATTACTTTAAGATGGCATGAAACCTGTCGACTACCGTACCGTACTGTTTTACCATACTACAGTCAAACCTGTGTTAAAGACCACCGGCGAACAAAGACCACTATTGCAAAACCTGTCTGCAAAGACCACCAATTTTATCTCCCATCAGCCCATTTTCAATGATATTTAATCTGTTAATAGAGACCACCTGTAAACAAAGACCACATTTTGCTGTTCCCATGGGTGGTCGTTACAGACAGGTTTGACTGTATTGGCGTATTGCCCACAAGACAGTAGGGCCCTATCGAAATAGCTCTGTCATTTTTTCGCATTTTTCATCATTGTTGGTATGTTTGTTATTTTTTTCCTCTTTGTATTTGCAGCAGAAGAATTCATGGGCAATTTACCAAACATTATTAGTTTTTTCTCAAAAATTCAAGTACTTTTCAAGGCGTTTTTGGCTGTCACATATTCAAGTAGTTTTCAAGGAGTATGCATCCAATTCAAAAAGGGCCTGTGATGGGACCTCTTCCAAAACTTCCAGAAAGCCAAGAATCAACAAACATTTGATAAGCCTACAGTTGTCGGAATGACAAGACACTAACCTTTAGTACAAATCTTTTTTTCCCTTGTAGTCAACTGCTTGGTACTATTAAAGTCTCAAGTAAAACAGCCCCTGGTTTGTACTTCTCTCCTTATTTTGATGTTTATATGGACTCATGGCTCTGGTACCCAGTGGTAATCCAGGCACCTGAAAATGATAAATTTGCATTTTTACCACTATTCTACGCATTTATGCAAGCACTTCAAAAATTTAAAGAAATATTATTCTTTGGTTATATATTCATTAACTATATCATATGATAAGCATATGAAATTCCAATGGTTTTCAATCTAGTGCACAAAGGTTATACACTAATCTTTCAGATTCTTTTCATTCCAAAATTTATTTTAGTATACATAAAAATACAAATGATTCAAAACTTTTCAATCTAATTATCATATGCTTTCATTAATCATGTATAACTGCATGAAAGATCAAGTTGTTACAGAGAATGCCACATACACAAGACAATATTTACCACCCCACACAGACCCATGGGAAAACAACAGTCCACAACATTTCACACACTGAGGAGGTGCAAGGGTAAACATGTATTGGAATATGGGTGTAAGCAATGTTCTGAACAACTAAGGATAATTAGGGGAACAACAAGTGGGGTTACTGGATGGAATACATCACGGAGCAAGTCAAGGAAGCCAGTACAGTAATAGTAGGCTGAAACAATTATCATCATCAGTATCATAATCTACATGAATCATGAAGGAGCAAAGTATCTGATCAGTTTAAAATGAGTAATACAGACAACTTAAGAAAAATTCTCTATCCACTTCCCAGCCAATTTATAAAAGTTATAACGAATAGATCTTTGAATGGAACCACTCACGACGCCATTTTTTACAACATACATCATCGGATTCAGCCATAAACAACAATGTCAAAAATATGGGTCAATATTTACATGAAATATGCACAAATGTTTCCGTACAACATACCATTTCAATCGAGAAGCTGTAGCCACATACATCCATTGCCAGTTTGGAATATGGCGACTTCACACCATGTCGACCAATCAGATTGCAGTAACTCGTTCTTTTCCACCAAAGATCGCCCTTTACTCCATGATAGGTGGCCTCGAGTCAGACGTCCTTTGATTACCAGAGGTAATCAGCATAGTATAGTATCGTACATTCAGATCACCACGAAATATTTTATCACAAACTTTTGAAGGTTCAAACCATTCATTTAGTTGAAAATAACTATTAATATGTAGATAGTATATTAGTAGGCATGCGAAACATTATCACTTCAATGCAAACTTAGTAATCCGTATTTTAAAAACGACTATTTTTATCAAATTCCGTCCAGTATGAAATAAGACCTCACAGTCTTGGCCAGTATTTCATATATAGACTCCATGTCTCAGAATTGACATACATACATGCGAAATTCAATTCAAAATTCATTTATTGAATTTGAGTACGACTGTACGTATAGCACTCGGACGTTGACTGTTACATATTTATACATACACTAGAAACTATACATCCATTCATACTGAATCAAAACAGAAATAAGTGATCATGTTCACCCCCTACAACCAGCTGTATCGATAGCAGTGCAACTTACCATTGTCACTCACAAGTAACCCACAACCAATGCATTGGGGCAAAAACTCCATGGCGATTTCCTCGATGCACTGTCTAGGCTGTAAGCATACAATATTTGGGAACTGTCTTAGCCGTTAGCCATGTGAAATCGGCACTGCCCTTAGTGTTAGCCAAAACATTATAACTCGTCAATTTTCAAACTCTGTATCTCCATCAAAATAAGAAATTGCACAGCGCCACTCGGTAGGACTGCAGGAAAATGATTCAAGTTTATTCCAAGTTATTCAAAATTGTTCGATTTCATGAATTAAGCCGATAATTCAATGTCAAATAAGAAAACGTCGAACTTTTCGCAAATACGGCGTACATATAACCAGTTTTCTCGGTAAATATGGCACTCTTTCGCACACAAATGGTATGTATAAATTGCTTGTTATTTGCTTAAACGATACATATAAGTGGTTACGCTTAAAATCAACAAAAAACGAAACAAAAATAGCAAATACTTACCCTTCGTAAATATCGCACCACGCACATAGCACCGCCATCAATCAACAGCACTGCCATCGATACAGCTGGTTGTAGGGGGGATTCGGTGTATTTCTCAAGTTTATCCCGCTGAGATGACCATCACTGCAGCAGAGACAAAATACAGTGTTAGAATTACTTTAAGATGGCATGAAACCTGTCGACTACCGTACCGTACTGTTTTACCATACTACAGTCAAACCTGTGTTAAAGACCACCGGCGAACAAAGACCACTATTGCAAAACCTGTCTGCAAAGACCACCAATTTTATCTCCCATCAGCCCATTTTCAATGATATTTAATCTGTTAATAGAGACCACCTGTAAACAAAGACCACATTTTGCTGTTCCAATGGGTGGTCGTTACAGACAGGTTTGACTGTATTGGCGTATTGCCCACAAGACAGTAGGGCCCTATCGAAATAGCTCTGTCATTTTTTCGCATTTTTCATCATTGTTGGTATGTTTGTTATTTTTTTCCTCTTTGTATTTGCAGCAGAAGAATTCATGGGCAATTTACCAAACATTATTAGTTTTTTCTCAAAAATTCAAGTACTTTTCAAGGCGTTTTTGGCTGTCACATATTCAAGTAGTTTTCAAGGAGTATGCATCCAATTCAAAAAGGGCCTGTGATGGGACCTCTTCCAAAACTTCCAGAAAGCCAAGAATCAACAAACATTTGATAAGCCTACAGTTGTCGGAATGACAAGACACTAACCTTTAGTACAAATCTTTTTTTCCCTTGTAGTCAACTGCTTGGTACTATTAAAGTCTCAAGTAAAACAGCCCCTGGTTTGTACTTCTCTCCTTATTTTGATGTTTATATGGACTCATGGCTCTGGTACCCAGTGGTAATCCAGGCACCTGAAAATGATAAATTTGCATTTTTACCACTATTCTACGCATTTATGCAAGCACTTCAAAAATTTAAAGAAATATTATTCTTTGGTTATATATTCATTAACTATATCATATGATAAGCATATGAAATTCCAATGGTTTTCAATCTAGTGCACAAAGGTTATACACTAATCTTTCAGATTATTTTCATTCCAAAATTTATTTTAGTATACATAAAAATACAAATGATTCAAAACTTTTCAATCTAATTATCATATGCTTTCATTAATCATGTATAACTGCATGAAAGATCAAGTTGTTACAGAGAATGCCACATACACAAGACAATATTTACCACCCCACACAGACCCATGGGAAAACAACAGTCCACAACATTTCACACACTGAGGAGGTGCAAGGGTAAACATGTATTGGAATATGGGTGTAAGCAATGTTCTGAACAACTAAGGATAATTAGGGGAACAACAAGTGGGGTTACTGGATGGAATACATCACGGAGCAAGTCAAGGAAGCCAGTACAGTAATAGTAGGCTGAAACAATTATCATCATCAGTATCATAATCTACATGAATCATGAAGTAGCAAAGTATCTGATCAGTTTAAAATGAGTAATACAGACAACTTAAGAAAAATTCTCTATCCACTTCCCAGCCAATTTATAAAAGTTATAACGAATAGATCTTTGAATGGAACCACTCACGACGCCATTTTTTACAACATACATCATCGGATTCAGCCATAAACAACAATGTCAAAAATATGGGTCAATATTTACATGAAATATGCACAAATGTTTCCGTACAACATACCATTTCAATCGAGAAGCTGTAGCCACATACATCCATTGCCAGTTTGGAATATGGCGACTTCACACCATGTCGACCAATCAGATTGCAGTAACTCGTTCTTTTCCACCAAAGATCGCCCTTTACTCCATGATAGGTGGCCTCGAGTCAGACGTCCTTTGATTACCAGAGGTAATCAGCATAGTATAGTATCGTACATTCAGATCACCACGAAACATTTTATCACAAACTTTTGAAGGTTCAAACCATTCATTTAGTTGAAAATAACTATTAATATGTAGATAGTATATTAGTAGGCATGCGAAACATTATCACTTCAATGCAAACTTAGTAATCCGTATTTTAAAAACGACTATTTTTATCAAATTCCGTCCAGTATGAAATAAGACCTCACAGTCTTGGCCAGTATTTCATATATAGACTCCATGTCTCAGAATTGACATACATACATGCGAAATTCAATTCAAAATTCATTTATTGAATTTGAGTACGACTGTACGTATAGCACTCGGACGTTGACTGTTACATATTTATACATACACTAGAAACTATACATCCATTCATACTGAATCAAAACAGAAATAAGTGATCATGTTCACCCCCTACAACCAGCTGTATCGATAGCAGTGCAACTTACCATTGTCACTCACAAGTAACCCACAACCAATGCATTGGGGCAAAAACTCCATGGCGATTTCCTCGATGCACTGTCTAGGCTGTAAGCATACAATATTTGGGAACTGTCTTAGCCGTTAGCCATGTGAAATCGGCACTGCCCTTAGTGTTAGCCAAAACATTATAACTCGTCAATTTTCAAACTCTGTATCTCCATCAAAATAAGAAATTGCACAGCGCCACTCGGTAGGATTGCAGGAAAATGATTCAAGTTTATTCCAAGTTATTCAAAATTGTTCGATTTCATGAATTAAGCCGATAATTCAATGTCAAATAAGAAAACGTCGAACTTTTCGCAAATACGGCGTACATATAACCAGTTTTCTCGGTAAATATGGCACTATTTCGCACACAAATGGTATGTATAAATTGCTTGTTATTTGCTTAAACGATACATATAAGTGGTTACGCTTAAAATCAACAAAAAACGAAACAAAAAAAGCAAATACTTACCCTTCGTAAATATCGCACCACGCACATAGCACCGCCATCAATCAACAGCACTGCCATCGATACAGCTGGTTGTAGGGGGGATTCGGTGTATTTCTCAAGTTTATCCCGCTGAGATGACCATCACTGCAGCAGAGACAAAATACAGTGTTAGAATTACTTTAAGATGGCATGAAACCTGTCGACTACCGTACCGTACTGTTTTACCATACTACAGTCAAACCTGTGTTAAAGACCACCGGCGAACAAAGACCACTATTGCAAAACCTGTCTGCAAAGACCACCAATTTTATCTCCCATCAGCCCATTTTCAATGATATTTAATCTGTTAATAGAGACCACCTGTAAACAAAGACCACATTTTCCTGTTCCCATGGGTGGTCGTTACAGACAGGTTTGACTGTATTGGCGTATTGCCCACAAGACAGTAGGGCCCTATCGAAATAGCTCTGTCATTTTTTCGCATTTTTCATCATTGTTGGTATGTTTGTTATTTTTTTCCTCTTTGTATTTGCAGCAGAAGAATTCATGGGCAATTTACCAAACATTATTAGTTTTTTCTCAAAAATTCAAGTACTTTTCAAGGCGTTTTTGGCTGTCACATATTCAAGTAGTTTTCAAGGAGTATGCATCCAATTCAAAAAGGGCCTGTGATGGGACCTCTTCCAAAACTTCCAAAAAGCCAAGAATCAACAAACATTTAATAAGCCTACAGTTGTCGGAATGACAAGACACTAACCTTTAGTACAAATCTTTTTTTCCCTTGTAGTCAACTGCTTGGTACTATTAAAGTCTCAAGTAAAACAGCCCCTGGTTTGTACTTCTCTCCTTATTTTGATGTTTATATGGACTCATGGCTCTGGTACCCAGTGGTAATCCAGGCACCTGAAAATGATAAATTTGCATTTTTACCACTATTCTACGCATTTATGCAAGCACTTCAAAAATTTAAAGAAATATTCTTCTTTGGTTATATATTCATTAACTATATCATATGATAAGCATATGAAATTCCAATGGTTTTCAATCTAGTGCACAAAGGTTATACACTAATCTTTCAGATTCTTTTCATTCCAAAATTTATTTTAGTATACATAAAAATACAAATGATTCAAAACTTTTCAATCTAATTATCATATGCTTTCATTAATCATGTATAACTGCATGAAAGATCAAGTTGTTACAGAGAATGCCACATACACAAGACAATATTTACCACCCCACACAGACCCATGGGAAAACAACAGTCCACAACATTTCACACACTGAGGAGGTGCAAGGGTAAACATGTATTGGAATATGGGTGTAAGCAATGTTCTGAACAACTAAGGATAATTAGGGGAACAACAAGTGGGGTTACTGGATGGAATACATCACGGAGCAAGTCAAGGAAGCCAGTACAGTAATAGTAGGCTGAAACAATTATCATCATCAGTATCATAATCTACATGAATCATGAAGTAGCAAAGTATCTGATCAGTTTAAAATGAGTAATACAGACAACTTAAGAAAAATTCTCTATCCACTTCCCAGCCAATTTATAAAAGTTATAACGAATAGATCTTTGAATGGAACCACTCACGACGCCATTTTTTTACAACATACATCATCGGATTCAGCCATAGAACAACAATGTCAAAAATATGGGTCAATATTTACATGAAATATGCACAAATGTTTCCGTACAACATACCATTTCAATCGAGAAGCTGTAGCCACATACATCCATTGCCAGTTTGGAATATGGCGACTTCACACCATGTCGACCAATCAGATTGCAGTAACTCGTTCTTTTCCACCAAAGATCGCCCTTTACTCCATGATAGGTGGCCTCGAGTCAGACGTCATTTGATTACCAGAGGCAATCAGCATAGTATAGTATCGTACATTCAGATCACCACGAAACATTTTATCACAAACTTTTGAAGGTTCAAACCATTCATTTAGTTGAAAATAACTATTAATATGTAGATAGTATATTAGTAGGCATGCGAAACATTATCACTTCAATGCAAACTTAGTAATCCGTATTTTAAAAACGACTATTTTTATCAAATTCCGTCCAGTATGAAATAAGACCTCACAGTCTTGGCCAGTATTTCATATATAGACTCCATGTCTCAGAATTGACATACATACATGCGAAATTCAATTCAAAATTCATTTATTGAATTTGAGTACGACTGTACGTATAGCACTCGGACGTTGACTGTTACATATTTATACATACACTAGAAACTATACATCCATTCATACTGAATCAAAACAGAAATAAGTGATCATGTTCACCCCCTACAACCAGCTGTATCGATAGCAGTGCAACTTACCATTGTCACTCACAAGTAACCCACAACCAATGCATTGGGGCAAAAACTCCATGGCGATTTCCTCGATGCACTGTCTAGGCTGTAAGCATACAATATTTGGGAACTGTCTTAGCCGTTAGCCATGTGAAATCGGCACTGCCCTTAGCGTTAGCCAAAACATTATAACTCGTCAATTTTCAAACTCTGTATCTCCATCAAAATAAGAAATTGCACAGCGCCACTCGGTAGGATTGCAGGAAAATGATTCAAGTTTATTCCAAGTTATTCAAAATTGTTCGATTTCATGAATTAAGCCGATAATTCAATGTCAAATAAGAAAACGTCGAACTTTTCGCAAATACGGCGTACATATAACCAGTTTTCTCGGTAAATATGGCACTCTTTCGCACACAAATGGTATGTATAAATTGCTTGTTATTTGCTTAAACGATACATATAAGTGGTTACGCTTAAAATCAACAAAAAACGAAACAAAAATAGCAAATACTTACCCTTCGTAAATATCGCACCACGCACATAGCACCGCCATCAATCAACAGCACTGCCATCGATACAGCTGGTTGTAGGGGGGATTCGGTGTATTTCTCAAGTTTATCCCGCTGAGATGACCATCACTGCAGCAGAGACAAAATACAGTGTTAGAATTACTTTAAGATGGCATGAAACCTGTCGACTACCGTACCGTACTGTTTTACCATACTACAGTCAAACCTGTGTTAAAGACCACCGGCGAACAAAGACCACTATTGCAAAACCTGTCTGCAAAGACCACCAATTTTATCTCCCATCAGCCCATTTTCAATGATATTTAATCTGTTAATAGAGACCACCTGTAAACAAAGACCACATTTTCCTGTTCCCATGGGTGGTCGTTACAGACAGGTTTGACTGTATTGGCGTATTGCCCACAAGACAGTAGGGCCCTATCGAAATAGCTCTGTCATTTTTTCGCATTTTTCATCATTGTTGGTATGTTTGTTATTTTTTTCCTCTTTGTATTTGCAGCAGAAGAATTCATGGGCAATTTACCAAACATTATTAGTTTTTTCTCAAAAATTCAAGTACTTTTCAAGGCGTTTTTGGCTGTCACATATTCAAGTAGTTTTCAAGGAGTATGCATCCAATTCAAAAAGGGCCTGTGATGGGACCTCTTCCAAAACTTCCAAAAAGCCAAGAATCAACAAACATTTAATAAGCCTACAGTTGTCGGAATGACAAGACACTAACCTTTAGTACAAATCTTTTTTTCCCTTGTAGTCAACTGCTTGGTACTATTAAAGTCTCAAGTAAAACAGCCCCTGGTTTGTACTTCTCTCCTTATTTTGATGTTTATATGGACTCATGGCTCTGGTACCCAGTGGTAATCCAGGCACCTGAAAATGATAAATTTGCATTTTTACCACTATTCTACGCATTTATGCAAGCACTTCAAAAATTTAAAGAAATATTCTTCTTTGGTTATATATTCATTAACTATATCATATGATAAGCATATGAAATTCCAATGGTTTTCAATCTAGTGCACAAAGGTTATACACTAATCTTTCAGATTCTTTTCATTCCAAAATTTATTTTAGTATACATAAAAATACAAATGATTCAAAACTTTTCAATCTAATTATCATATGCTTTCATTAATCATGTATAACTGCATGAAAGATCAAGTTGTTACAGAGAATGCCACATACACAAGACAATATTTACCACCCCACACAGACCCATGGGAAAACAACAGTCCACAACATTTCACACACTGAGGAGGTGCAAGGGTAAACATGTATTGGAATATGGGTGTAAGCAATGTTCTGAACAACTAAGGATAATTAGGGGAACAACAAGTGGGGTTACTGGATGGAATACATCACGGAGCAAGTCAAGGAAGCCAGTACAGTAATAGTAGGCTGAAACAATTATCATAATCAGTATCATAATCTACATGAATCATGAAGGAGCAAAGTATCTGATCAGTTTAAAATGAGTAATACAGACAACTTAAGAAAAATTCTCTATCCACTTCCCAGCCAATTTATAAAAGTTATAACGAATAGATCTTTGAATGGAACCACTCACGACGCCATTTTTTACAACATACATCATCGGATTCAGCCATAGAACAACAATGTCAAAAATATGGGTCAATATTTACATGAAATATGCACAAATGTTTCCGTACAACATACCATTTCAATCGAGAAGCTGTAGCCACATACATCCATTGCCAGTTTGGAATATGGCGACTTCACACCATGTCGACCAATCAGATTGCAGTAACTCGTTCTTTTCCGCCAAAGATCGCCCTTTACTCCATGATAGGTGGCCTCGAGTCAGACGTCATTTGATTACCAGAGGCAATCAGCATAGTATAGTATCGTACATTCAGATCACCACGAAACATTTTATCACAAACTTTTGAAGGTTCAAACCATTCATTTAGTTGAAAATAACTATTAATATGTAGATAGTATATTAGTAGGCATGCGAAACATTATCACTTCAATGCAAACTTAGTAATCCGTATTTTAAAAACGACTATTTTTATCAAATTCCGTCCAGTATGAAATAAGACCTCACAGTCTTGGCCAGTATTTCATATATAGACTCCATGTCTCAGAATTGACATACATACATGCGAAATTCAATTCAAAATTCATTTATTGAATTTGAGTACGACTGTATGTATAGCACTCGGACGTTGACTGTTACATATTTATACATACACTAGAAACTATACATCCATTCATACTGAATCAAAACAGAAATAAGTGATCATGTTCACCCCCTACAACCAGCTGTATCGATAGCAGTGCAACTTACCATTGTCACTCACAAGTAACCCACAACCAATGCATTGGGGCAAAAACTCCATGGCGATTTCCTCGATGCACTGTCTAGGCTGTAAGCATACAATATTTGGAAACTGTCTTAGCCGTTAGCCATGTGAAATCGGCACTGCCCTTAGCGTTAGCCAAAACATTATAACTCGTCAATTTTCAAACTCTGTATCTCCATCAAAATAAGAAATTGCACAGCGCCACTCGGTAGGATTGCAGGAAAATGATTCAAGTTTATTCCAAGTTATTCAAAATTGTTCGATTTCATGAATTAAGCCGATAAGTCAATGTCAAATAAGAAAACGTCGAACTTTTCGCAAATACGGCGTACATATAACCAGTTTTCTCGGTAAATATGGCACTCTTTCGCACACAAATGGTATGTATAAATTGCTTGTTATTTGCTTAAACGATACATATAAGTGGTTACGCTTAAAATCAACAAAAAACGAAACAAAAATAGCAAATACTTACCCTTCGTAAATATCGCACCACGCACATAGCACCGCCATCAATCAACAGCACTGCCATCGATACAGCTGGTTGTAGGGGGGATTCGGTGTATTTCTCAAGTTTATCCCGCTGAGATGACCATCACTGCAGCAGAGACAAAATACAGTGTTAGAATTACTTTAAGATGGCATGAAACCTGTCGACTACCGTACCGTACTGTTTTACCATACTACAGTCAAACCTGTGTTAAAGACCACCGGCGAACAAAGACCACTATTGCAAAACCTGTCTGCAAAGACCACCAATTTTATCTCCCATCAGCCCATTTTCAATGATATTTAATCTGTTAATAGAGACCACCTGTAAACGAAGACCACATTTTGCTATTCCCATGGGTGGTCGTTACAGACAGGTTTGACTGTATTGGCGTATTGCCCACAAGACAGTAGGGCCCTATCGAAATAGCTCTGTCATTTTTTCGCATTTTTCATCATTGTTGGTATGTTTGTTATTTTTTTCCTCTTTGTATTTGCAGCAGAAGAATTCATGGGCAATTTACCAAACATTATTAGTTTTTTCTCAAAAATTCAAGTACTTTTCAAGGCGTTTTTGGCTGTCACATATTCATGTAGTTTTCAAGGAGTATGCATCCAATTCAAAAAGGGCCTGTGATGGGACCTCTTTCAAAACTTCCAGAAAGCCAAGAATCAACAAACATTTGATAAGCCTACAGTTGTCGGAATGACAAGACACTAACCTTTAGTACAAATCTTTTTTTCCCTTGTAGTCAACTGCTTGGTACTATTAAAGTCTCAAGTAAAACAGCCCCTGGTTTGTACTTCTCTCCTTATTTTGATGTTTATATGGACTCATGGCTCTGGTACCCAGTGGTAATCCAGGCACCTGAAAATGATAAATTTGCATTTTTACCACTATTCTACGCATTTATGCAAGCACTTCAAAAATTTAAAGAAATATTCTTCTTTGGTTATATATTCATTAACTATATCATATGATAAGCATATGAAATTCCAATGGTTTTCAATCTAGTGCACAAAGGTTATACACTAATCTTTCAGATTCTTTTCATTCCAAAATTTATTTTAGTATACATAAAAATACAAATGATTCAAAACTTTTCAATCTAATTATCATATGCTTTCATTAATCATGTATAACTGCATGAAAGATCAAGTTGTTACAGAGAATGCCACATACACAAGACAATATTTACCACCCCACACAGACCCATGGGAAAACAACAGTCCACAACATTTCACACACTGAGGAGGTGCAAGGGTAAACATGTATTGGAATATGGGTGTAAGCAATGTTCTGAACAACTAAGGATAATTAGGGGAACAACAAGTGGGGTTACTGGATGGAATACATCACGGAGCAAGTCAAGGAAGCCAGTACAGTAATAGTAGGCTGAAACAATTATCATCATCAGTATCATAATCTACATGAATCATGAAGGAGCAAAGTATCTGATCAGTTTAAAATGAGTAATACAGACAACTTAAGAAAAATTCTCTATCCACTTCCCAGCCAATTTATAAAAGTTATAACGAATAGATCTTTGAATGGAACCACTCACGACGCCATTTTTTACAACATACATCATCGGATTCAGCCATAAACAACAATGTCAAAAATATGGGTCAATATTTACATGAAATATGCACAAATGTTTCCGTACAACATACCATTTCAATCGAGAAGCTGTAGCCACATACATCCATTGCCAGTTTGGAATATGGCGACTTCACACCATGTCGACCAATCAGATTGCAGTAACTCGTTCTTTTCCGCCAAAGATCGCCCTTTACTCCATGATAGGTGGCCTCGAGTCAGACGTCATTTGATTACCAGAGGTAATCAGCATAGTATAGTATCGTACATTCAGATCACCACGAAACATTTTATCACAAACTTTTGAAGGTTCAAACCATTCATTTAGTTGAAAATAACTATTAATATGTAGATAGTATATTAGTAGGCATGCGAAACATTATCACTTCAATGCAAACTTAGTAATCCGTATTTTAAAAACGACTATTTTTATCAAATTCCGTCCAGTATGAAATAAGACCTCACAGTCTTGGCCAGTATTTCATATATAGACTCCATGTCTCAGAATTGACATACATACATGCGAAATTCAATTCAAAATTCATTTATTGAATTTGAGTACGACTGTATGTATAGCACTCGGACGTTGACTGTTACATATTTATACATACACTAGAAACTATACATCCATTCATACTGAATCAAAACAGAAATAAGTGATCATGTTCACCCCCTACAACCAGCTGTATCGATAGCAGTGCAACTTACCATTGTCACTCACAAGTAACCCACAACCAATGCATTGGGGCAAAAACTCCATGGCGATTTCCTCGATGCACTGTCTAGGCTGTAAGCATACAATATTTGGGAACTGTCTTAGCCGTTAGCCATGTGAAATCGGCACTGCCCTTAGCGTTAGCCAAAACATTATAACTCGTCAATTTTCAAACTCTGTATCTCCATCAAAATAAGAAATTGCACAGCGCCACTCGGTAGGATTGCAGGAAAATGATTCAAGTTTATTCCAAGTTATTCAAAATTGTTCGATTTCATGAATTAAGCCGATAATTCAATGTCAAATAAGAAAACGTCGAACTTTTCGCAAATACGGCGTACATATAACCAGTTTTCTCGGTAAATATGGCACTCTTTCGCACACAAATGGTATGTATAAATTGCTTGTTATTTGCTTAAACGATACATATAAGTGGTTACGCTTAAAATCAACAAAAAACGAAACAAAAATAGCAAATACTTACCCTTCGTAAATATCGCACCACGCACATAGCACCGCCATCAATCAACAGCACTGCCATCGATACAGCTGGTTGTAGGGGGGATTCGGTGTATTTCTCAAGTTTATCCCGCTGAGATGACCATCACTGCAGCAGAGACAAAATACAGTGTTAGAATTACTTTAAGATGGCATGAAACCTGTCGACTACCGTACCGTACTGTTTTACCATACTACAGTCAAACCTGTGTTAAAGACCACCGGCGAACAAAGACCACTATTGCAAAACCTGTCTGCAAAGACCACCAATTTTATCTCCCATCAGCCCATTTTCAATGATATTTAATCTGTTAATAGAGACCACCTGTAAACAAAGACCACATTTTCCTGTTCCCATGGGTGGTCGTTACAGACAGGTTTGACTGTATTGGCGTATTGCCCACAAGACAGTAGGGCCCTATCGAAATAGCTCTGTCATTTTTTCGCATTTTTCATCATTGTTGGTATGTTTGTTATTTTTTTCCTCTTTGTATTTGCAGCAGAAGAATTCATGGGCAATTTACCAAACATTATTAGTTTTTTCTCAAAAATTCAAGTACTTTTCAAGGCGTTTTTGGCTGTCACATATTCAAGTAGTTTTCAAGGAGTATGCATCCAATTCAAAAAGGGCCTGTGATGGGACCTCTTCCAAAACTTCCAAAAAGCCAAGAATCAACAAACATTTAATAAGCCTACAGTTGTCGGAATGACAAGACACTAACCTTTAGTACAAATCTTTTTTTCCCTTGTAGTCAACTGCTTGGTACTATTAAAGTCTCAAGTAAAACAGCCCCTGGTTTGTACTTCTCTCCTTATTTTGATGTTTATATGGACTCATGGCTCTGGTACCCAGTGGTAATCCAGGCACCTGAAAATGATAAATTTGCATTTTTACCACTATTCTACGCATTTATGCAAGCACTTCAAAAATTTAAAGAAATATTCTTCTTTGGTTATATATTCATTAACTATATCATATGATAAGCATATGAAATTCCAATGGTTTTCAATCTAGTGCACAAAGGTTATACACTAATCTTTCAGATTCTTTTCATTCCAAAATTTATTTTAGTATACATAAAAATACAAATGATTCAAAACTTTTCAATCTAATTATCATATGCTTTCATTAATCATGTATAACTGCATGAAAGATCAAGTTGTTACAGAGAATGCCACATACACAAGACAATATTTACCACCCCACACAGACCCATGGGAAAACAACAGTCCACAACATTTCACACACTGAGGAGGTGCAAGGGTAAACATGTATTGGAATATGGGTGTAAGCAATGTTCTGAACAACTAAGGATAATTAGGGGAACAACAAGTGGGGTTACTGGATGGAATACATCACGGAGCAAGTCAAGGAAGCCAGTACAGTAATAGTAGGCTGAAACAATTATCATAATCAGTATCATAATCTACATGAATCATGAAGGAGCAAAGTATCTGATCAGTTTAAAATGAGTAATACAGACAACTTAAGAAAAATTCTCTATCCACTTCCCAGCCAATTTATAAAAGTTATAACGAATAGATCTTTGAATGGAACCACTCACGACGCCATTTTTTACAACATACATCATCGGATTCAGCCATAGAACAACAATGTCAAAAATATGGGTCAATATTTACATGAAATATGCACAAATGTTTCCGTACAACATACCATTTCAATCGAGAAGCTGTAGCCACATACATCCATTGCCAGTTTGGAATATGGCGACTTCACACCATGTCGACCAATCAGATTGCAGTAACTCGTTCTTTTCCGCCAAAGATCGCCCTTTACTCCATGATAGGTGGCCTCGAGTCAGACGTCATTTGATTACCAGAGGCAATCAGCATAGTATAGTATCGTACATTCAGATCACCACGAAACATTTTATCACAAACTTTTGAAGGTTCAAACCATTCATTTAGTTGAAAATAACTATTAATATGTAGATAGTATATTAGTAGGCATGCGAAACATTATCACTTCAATGCAAACTTAGTAATCCGTATTTTAAAAACGACTATTTTTATCAAATTCCGTCCAGTATGAAATAAGACCTCACAGTCTTGGCCAGTATTTCATATATAGACTCCATGTCTCAGAATTGACATACATACATGCGAAATTCAATTCAAAATTCATTTATTGAATTTGAGTACGACTGTATGTATAGCACTCGGACGTTGACTGTTACATATTTATACATACACTAGAAACTATACATCCATTCATACTGAATCAAAACAGAAATAAGTGATCATGTTCACCCCCTACAACCAGCTGTATCGATAGCAGTGCAACTTACCATTGTCACTCACAAGTAACCCACAACCAATGCATTGGGGCAAAAACTCCATGGCGATTTCCTCGATGCACTGTCTAGGCTGTAAGCATACAATATTTGGAAACTGTCTTAGCCGTTAGCCATGTGAAATCGGCACTGCCCTTAGCGTTAGCCAAAACATTATAACTCGTCAATTTTCAAACTCTGTATCTCCATCAAAATAAGAAATTGCACAGCGCCACTCGGTAGGATTGCAGGAAAATGATTCAAGTTTATTCCAAGTTATTCAAAATTGTTCGATTTCATGAATTAAGCCGATAAGTCAATGTCAAATAAGAAAACGTCGAACTTTTCGCAAATACGGCGTACATATAACCAGTTTTCTCGGTAAATATGGCACTCTTTCGCACACAAATGGTATGTATAAATTGCTTGTTATTTGCTTAAACGATACATATAAGTGGTTACGCTTAAAATCAACAAAAAACGAAACAAAAATAGCAAATACTTACCCTTCGTAAATATCGCACCACGCACATAGCACCGCCATCAATCAACAGCACTGCCATCGATACAGCTGGTTGTAGGGGGGATTCGGTGTATTTCTCAAGTTTATCCCGCTGAGATGACCATCACTGCAGCAGAGACAAAATACAGTGTTAGAATTACTTTAAGATGGCATGAAACCTGTCGACTACCGTACCGTACTGTTTTACCATACTACAGTCAAACCTGTGTTAAAGACCACCGGCGAACAAAGACCACTATTGCAAAACCTGTCTGCAAAGACCACCAATTTTATCTCCCATCAGCCCATTTTCAATGATATTTAATCTGTTAATAGAGACCACCTGTAAACGAAGACCACATTTTGCTATTCCCATGGGTGGTCGTTACAGACAGGTTTGACTGTATTGGCGTATTGCCCACAAGACAGTAGGGCCCTATCGAAATAGCTCTGTCATTTTTTCGCATTTTTCATCATTGTTGGTATGTTTGTTATTTTTTTCCTCTTTGTATTTGCAGCAGAAGAATTCATGGGCAATTTACCAAACATTATTAGTTTTTTCTCAAAAATTCAAGTACTTTTCAAGGCGTTTTTGGCTGTCACATATTCAAGTAGTTTTCAAGGAGTATGCATCCAATTCAAAAAGGGCCTGTGATGGGACCTCTTTCAAAACTTCCAGAAAGCCAAGAATCAACAAACATTTGATAAGCCTACAGTTGTCGGAATGACAAGACACTAACCTTTAGTACAAATCTTTTTTTCCCTTGTAGTCAACTGCTTGGTACTATTAAAGTCTCAAGTAAAACAGCCCCTGGTTTGTACTTCTCTCCTTATTTTGATGTTTATATGGACTCATGGCTCTGGTACCCAGTGGTAATCCAGGCACCTGAAAATGATAAATTTGCATTTTTACCACTATTCTACGCATTTATGCAAGCACTTCAAAAATTTAAAGAAATATTCTTCTTTGGTTATATATTCATTAACTATATCATATGATAAGCATATGAAATTCCAATGGTTTTCAATCTAGTGCACAAAGGTTATACACTAATCTTTCAGATTCTTTTCATTCCAAAATTTATTTTAGTATACATAAAAATACAAATGATTCAAAACTTTTCAATCTAATTATCATATGCTTTCATTAATCATGTATAACTGCATGAAAGATCAAGTTGTTACAGAGAATGCCACATACACAAGACAATATTTACCACCCCACACAGACCCATGGGAAAACAACAGTCCACAACATTTCACACACTGAGGAGGTGCAAGGGTAAACATGTATTGGAATATGGGTGTAAGCAATGTTCTGAACAACTAAGGATAATTAGGGGAACAACAAGTGGGGTTACTGGATGGAATACATCACGGAGCAAGTCAAGGAAGCCAGTACAGTAATAGTAGGCTGAAACAATTATCATCATCAGTATCATAATCTACATGAATCATGAAGGAGCAAAGTATCTGATCAGTTTAAAATGAGTAATACAGACAACTTAAGAAAAATTCTCTATCCACTTCCCAGCCAATTTATAAAAGTTATAACGAATAGATCTTTGAATGGAACCACTCACGACGCCATTTTTTACAACATACATCATCGGATTCAGCCATAAACAACAATGTCAAAAATATGGGTCAATATTTACATGAAATATGCACAAATGTTTCCGTACAACATACCATTTCAATCGAGAAGCTGTAGCCACATACATCCATTGCCAGTTTGGAATATGGCGACTTCACACCATGTCGACCAATCAGATTGCAGTAACTCGTTCTTTTCCGCCAAAGATCGCCCTTTACTCCATGATAGGTGGCCTCGAGTCAGACGTCATTTGATTACCAGAGGTAATCAGCATAGTATAGTATCGTACATTCAGATCACCACGAAACACTTTAACACAAACTTTTGAAGGTTCAAACCATTCATTTAGTTGAAAATAACTATTAATATGTAGATAGTATATTAGTAGGCATGCGAAACATTATCACTTCAATGCAAACTTAGTAATCCGTATTTTAAAAACGACTATTTTTATCAAATTCCGTCCAGTATGAAATAAGACCTCACAGTCTTGGCCAGTATTTCATATATAGACTCCATGTCTCAGAATTGACATACATACATGCGAAATTCAATTCAAAATTCATTTATTGAATTTGAGTACGACTGTATGTATAGCACTCGGACGTTGACTGTTACATATTTATACATACACTAGAAACTATACATCCATTCATACTGAATCAAAACAGAAATAAGTGATCATGTTCACCCCCTACAACCAGCTGTATCGATAGCAGTGCAACTTACCATTGTCACTCACAAGTAACCCACAACCAATGCATTGGGGCAAAAACTCCATGGCGATTTCCTCGATGCACTGTCTAGGCTGTAAGCATACAATATTTGGGAACTGTCTTAGCCGTTAGCCATGTGAAATCGGCACTGCCCTTAGCGTTAGCCAAAACATTATAACTCGTCAATTTTCAAACTCTGTATCTCCATCAAAATAAGAAATTGCACAGCGCCACTCGGTAGGATTGCAGGAAAATGATTCAAGTTTATTCCAAGTTATTCAAAATTGTTCGATTTCATGAATTAAGCCGATAATTCAATGTCAAATAAGAAAACGTCGAACTTTTCGCAAATACGGCGTACATATAACCAGTTTTCTCGGTAAATATGGCACTCTTTCGCACACAAATGGTATGTATAAATTGCTTGTTATTTGCTTAAACGATACATATAAGTGGTTACGCTTAAAATCAACAAAAAACGAAACAAAAATAGCAAATACTTACCCTTCGTAAATATCGCACCACGCACATAGCACCGCCATCAATCAACAGCACTGCCATCGATACAGCTGGTTGTAGGGGGGATTCGGTGTATTTCTCAAGTTTATCCCGCTGAGATGACCATCACTGCAGCAGAGACAAAATACAGTGTTAGAATTACTTTAAGATGGCATGAAACCTGTCGACTACCGTACCGTACTGTTTTACCATACTACAGTCAAACCTGTGTTAAAGACCACCGGCGAACAAAGACCACTATTGCAAAACCTGTCTGCAAAGACCACCAATTTTATCTCCCATCAGCCCATTTTCAATGATATTTAATCTGTTAATAGAGACCACCTGTAAACAAAGACCACATTTTCCTGTTCCCATGGGTGGTCGTTACAGACAGGTTTGACTGTATTGGCGTATTGCCCACAAGACAGTAGGGCCCTATCGAAATAGCTCTGTCATTTTTTCGCATTTTTCATCATTGTTGGTATGTTTGTTATTTTTTTCCTCTTTGTATTTGCAGCAGAAGAATTCATGGGCAATTTACCAAACATTATTAGTTTTTTCTCAAAAATTCAAGTACTTTTCAAGGCGTTTTTGGCTGTCACATATTCAAGTAGTTTTCAAGGAGTATGCATCCAATTCAAAAAGGGCCTGTGATGGGACCTCTTCCAAAACTTCCAAAAAGCCAAGAATCAACAAACATTTGATAAGCCTACAGTTGTCGGAATGACAAGACACTAACCTTTAGTACAAATCTTTTTTTCCCTTGTAGTCAACTGCTTGGTACTATTAAAGTCTCAAGTAAAACAGCCCCTGGTTTGTACTTCTCTCCTTATTTTGATGTTTATATGGACTCATGGCTCTGGTACCCAGTGGTAATCCAGGCACCTGAAAATGATAAATTTGCATTTTTACCACTATTCTACGCATTTATGCAAGCACTTCAAAAATTTAAAGAAATATTCTTCTTTGGTTATATATTCATTAACTATATCATATGATAAGCATATGAAATTCCAATGGTTTTCAATCTAGTGCACAAAGGTTATACACTAATCTTTCAGATTCTTTTCATTCCAAAATTTATTTTAGTATACATAAAAATACAAATGATTCAAAACTTTTCAATCTAATTATCATATGCTTTCATTAATCATGTATAACTGCATGAAAGATCAAGTTGTTACAGAGAATGCCACATACACAAGACAATATTTACCACCCCACACAGACCCATGGGAAAACAACAGTCCACAACATTTCACACACTGAGGAGGTGCAAGGGTAAACATGTATTGGAATATGGGTGTAAGCAATGTTCTGAACAACTAAGGATAATTAGGGGAACAACAAGTGGGGTTACTGGATGGAATACATCACGGAGCAAGTCAAGGAAGCCAGTACAGTAATAGTAGGCTGAAACAATTATCATCATCAGTATCATAATCTACATGAATCATGAAGGAGCAAAGTATCTGATCAGTTTAAAATGAGTAATACAGACAACTTAAGAAAAATTCTCTATCCACTTCCCAGCCAATTTATAAAAGTTATAACGAATAGATCTTTGAATGGAACCACTCACGACGCCATTTTTTACAACATACATCATCGGATTCAGCCATAAACAACAATGTCAAAAATATGGGTCAATATTTACATGAAATATGCACAAATGTTTCCGTACAACATACCATTTCAATCGAGAAGCTGTAGCCACATACATCCATTGCCAGTTTGGAATATGGCGACTTCACACCATGTCGACCAATCAGATTGCAGTAACTCGTTCTTTTCCGCCAAAGATCGCCCTTTACTCCATGATAGGTGGCCTCGAGTCAGACGTCATTTGATTACCAGAGGCAATCAGCATAGTATAGTATCGTACATTCAGATCACCACGAAACATTTTATCACAAACTTTTGAAGGTTCAAACCATTCATTTAGTTGAAAATAACTATTAATATGTAGATAGTATATTAGTAGGCATGCGAAACATTATCACTTCAATGCAAACTTAGTAATCCGTATTTTAAAAACGACTATTTTTATCAAATTCCGTCCAGTATGAAATAAGACCTCACAGTCTTGGCCAGTATTTCATATATAGACTCCATGTCTCAGAATTGACATACATACATGCGAAATTCAATTCAAAATTCATTTATTGAATTTGAGTACGACTGTACGTATAGCACTCGGACGTTGACTGTTACATATTTATACATACACTAGAAACTATACATCCATTCATACTGAATCAAAACAGAAATAAGTGATCATGTTCACCCCCTACAACCAGCTGTATCGATAGCAGTGCAACTTACCATTGTCACTCACAAGTAACCCACAACCAATGCATTGGGGCAAAAACTCCATGGCGATTTCCTCGATGCACTGTCTAGGCTGTAAGCATACAATATTTGGGAACTGTCTTAGCCGTTAGCCATGTGAAATCGGCACTGCCCTTAGCGTTAGCCAAAACATTATAACTCGTCAATTTTCAAACTCTGTATCTCCATCAAAATAAGAAATTGCACAGCGCCACTCGGTAGGATTGCAGGAAAATGATTCAAGTTTATTCCAAGTTATTCAAAATTGTTCGATTTCATGAATTAAGCCGATAAGTCAATGTCAAATAAGAAAACGTCGAACTTTTCGCAAATACGGCGTACATATAACCAGTTTTCTCGGTAAATATGGCACTCTTTCGCACACAAATGGTATGTATAAATTGCTTGTTATTTGCTTAAACGATACATATAAGTGGTTACGCTTAAAATCAACAAAAAACGAAACAAAAATAGCAAATACTTACCCTTCGTAAATATCGCACCACGCACATAGCACCGCCATCAATCAACAGCACTGCCATCGATACAGCTGGTTGTAGGGGGGATTCGGTGTATTTCTCAAGTTTATCCCGCTGCGATGACCATCACTGCAGCAGAGACAAAATACAGTGTTAGAATTACTTTAAGATGGCATGAAACCTGTCGACTACCGTACCGTACTGTTTTACCATACTACAGTCAAACCTGTGTTAAAGACCACCGGCGAACAAAGACCACTATTGCAAAACCTGTCTGCAAAGACCACCAATTTTATCTCCCATCAGCCCATTTTCAATGATATTTAATCTGTTAATAGAGACCACCTGTAAACAAAGACCACATTTTCCTGTTCCCATGGGTGGTCGTTACAGACAGGTTTGACTGTATTGGCGTATTGCCCACAAGACAGTAGGGCCCTATCGAAATAGCTCTGTCATTTTTTCGCATTTTTCATCATTGTTGGTATGTTTGTTATTTTTTTCCTCTTTGTATTTGCAGCAGAAGAATTCATGGGCAATTTACCAAACATTATTAGTTTTTTCTCAAAAATTCAAGTACTTTTCAAGGCGTTTTTGGCTGTCACATATTCAAGTAGTTTTCAAGGAGTATGCATCCAATTCAAAAAGGGCCTGTGATGGGACCTCTTCCAAAACTTCCAAAAAGCCAAGAATCAACAAACATTTAATAAGCCTACAGTTGTCGGAATGACAAGACACTAACCTTTAGTACAAATCTTTTTTTCCCTTGTAGTCAACTGCTTGGTACTATTAAAGTCTCAAGTAAAACAGCCCCTGGTTTGTACTTCTCTCCTTATTTTGATGTTTATATGGACTCATGGCTCTGGTACCCAGTGGTAATCCAGGCACCTGAAAATGATAAATTTGCATTTTTACCACTATTCTACGCATTTATGCAAGCACTTCAAAAATTTAAAGAAATATTCTTCTTTGGTTATATATTCATTAACTATATCATATGATAAGCATATGAAATTCCAATGGTTTTCAATCTAGTGCACAAAGGTTATACACTAATCTTTCAGATTCTTTTCATTCCAAAATTTATTTTAGTATACATAAAAATACAAATGATTCAAAACTTTTCAATCTAATTATCATATGCTTTCATTAATCATGTATAACTGCATGAAAGATCAAGTTGTTACAGAGAATGCCACATACACAAGACAATATTTACCACCCCACACAGACCCATGGGAAAACAACAGTCCACAACATTTCACACACTGAGGAGGTGCAAGGGTAAACATGTATTGGAATATGGGTGTAAGCAATGTTCTGAACAACTAAGGATAATTAGGGGAACAACAAGTGGGGTTACTGGATGGAATACATCACGGAGCAAGTCAAGGAAGCCAGTACAGTAATAGTAGGCTGAAACAATTATCATCATCAGTATCATAATCTACATGAATCATGAAGGAGCAAAGTATCTGATCAGTTTAAAATGAGTAATACAGACAACTTAAGAAAAATTCTCTATCCACTTCCCAGCCAATTTATAAAAGTTATAACGAATAGATCTTTGAATGGAACCACTCACGACGCCATTTTTTTACAACATACATCATCGGATTCAGCCATAGAACAACAATGTCAAAAATATGGGTCAATATTTACATGAAATATGCACAAATGTTTCCGTACAACATACCATTTCAATCGAGAAGCTGTAGCCACATACATCCATTGCCAGTTTGGAATATGGCGACTTCACACCATGTCGACCAATCAGATTGCAGTAACTCGTTCTTTTCCGCCAAAGATCGCCCTTTACTCCATGATAGGTGGCCTCGAGTCAGACGTCATTTGATTACCAGAGGCAATCAGCATAGTATAGTATCGTACATTCAGATCACCACGAAACATTTTATCACAAACTTTTGAAGGTTCAAACCATTCATTTAGTTGAAAATAACTATTAATATGTAGATAGTATATTAGTAGGCATGCGAAACATTATCACTTCAATGCAAACTTAGTAATCCGTATTTTAAAAACGACTATTTTTATCAAATTCCGTCCAGTATGAAATAAGACCTCACAGTCTTGGCCAGTATTTCATATATAGACTCCATGTCTCAGAATTGACATACATACATGCGAAATTCAATTCAAAATTCATTTATTGAATTTGAGTACGACTGTACGTATAGCACTCGGACGTTGACTGTTACATATTTATACATACACTAGAAACTATACATCCATTCATACTGAATCAAAACAGAAATAAGTGATCATGTTCACCCCCTACAACCAGCTGTATCGATAGCAGTGCAACTTACCATTGTCACTCACAAGTAACCCACAACCAATGCATTGGGGCAAAAACTCCATGGCGATTTCCTCGATGCACTGTCTAGGCTGTAAGCATACAATATTTGGGAACTGTCTTAGCCGTTAGCCATGTGAAATCGGCACTGCCCTTAGCGTTAGCCAAAACATTATAACTCGTCAATTTTCAAACTCTGTATCTCCATCAAAATAAGAAATTGCACAGCGCCACTCGGTAGGATTGCAGGAAAATGATTCAAGTTTATTCCAAGTTATTCAAAATTGTTCGATTTCATGAATTAAGCCGATAAGTCAATGTCAAATAAGAAAACGTCGAACTTTTCGCAAATACGGCGTACATATAACCAGTTTTCTCGGTAAATATGGCACTCTTTCGCACACAAATGGTATGTATAACTTGCTTGTTATTTGCTTAAACGATACATATAAGTGGTTACGCTTAAAATCAACAAAAAACGAAACAAAAATAGCAAATACTTACCCTTCGTAAATATCGCACCACGCACATAGCACCGCCATCAATCAACAGCACTGCCATCGATACAGCTGGTTGTAGGGGGGATTCGGTGTATTTCTCAAGTTTATCCCGCTGCGATGACCATCACTGCAGCAGAGACAAAATACAGTGTTAGAATTACTTTAAGATGGCATGAAACCTGTCGACTACCGTACCGTACTGTTTTACCATACTACAGTCAAACCTGTGTTAAAGACCACCGGCGAACAAAGACCACTATTGCAAAACCTGTCTGCAAAGACCACCAATTTTATCTCCCATCAGCCCATTTTCAATGATATTTAATCTGTTAATAGAGACCACCTGTAAACAAAGACCACATTTTCCTGTTCCCATGGGTGGTCGTTACAGACAGGTTTGACTGTATTGGCGTATTGCCCACAAGACAGTAGGGCCCTATCGAAATAGCTCTGTCAATTTTTCGCATTTTTCATCATTGTTGGTATGTTTGTTATTTTTTTCCTCTTTGTATTTGCAGCAGAAGAATTCATGGGCAATTTACCAAACATTATTAGTTTTTTCTCAAAAATTCAAGTACTTTTCAAGGCGTTTTTGGCTGTCACATATTCAAGTAGTTTTCAAGGAGTATGCATCCAATTCAATGACTGTTCAAGACGTGTGCGAACTTTGACTGTTTCAGTAATCAGAAATGACACAAAAGTTACACAGTATCAATAAATACAGCTGACATTGGATCAGTACAGCCAGAGACAGCCTTAAATCTGGGACCTCAACATTTCTAAGAAACACTTCCTATAGAGTACAACAACCCGGAAGTACTCGCTCACCAGGCCGACATCTGAAACAAGAATCATTTTGGACGGAATAAACTTACTAAACTGGACAGGTAGATTGGGAGAATTTTGCAGGATATGCTCAGTAGTGTTGTCATAACTTGCATGTTAATGGTAAATGTTATCAAATATATTTTTGAGTTTGCTGCAGCGATCATGAGCATTCTTTACTGTTTAATGCATCAACAGTTGGTGATGTGGATATTTTATCATTACTCATTTTGTTAATTGTAAACAAACAGCATATGAATTTCATTTAGGTTTTTCTTCTCATTTACATTTTATATGCACACTGTGCAATATGATATTTATTGCATTGTAGAAACATGCATGGGTATGTGATAAATAAATATTTGAAATACATGAAGTTCTCAATAACTGTCGGCTTAATAACTAATGTACTGACCAGATATGAATATTCGACTGTATTAGAATAGCATTAGAACAATGTGTTATAATATAAGGTAAAGGCAATGACTAACAAGAGCTCATACCATCGCAAAATACGCCCGTCAAAAATGTTTGTCACTAGAGTTTGAAATACAGCAGTGTAAAAATGACTCATCTCCTATGACTCCAGTACCTCTGGAAAAATTATTCCAATAACTGTTTTCAAAATGTATGCAATGTATTTAATGAAAATGAAAAATGCTCTCTGACCAAGTCTGGTGAAGATTGGACAAAGAATTCTAAAGTCATAGATCAGAGAAGACCAATTTTAGGTATTTTTTCTAATTAAAGGGCAATAACTCTGGAGTAACTAGTGTGATGTGGCTGGTTATCGAACTTGTCCAAGATATTATGCTGATACACATTCAGACCAAGTATGGTGAAGATTGAACTAAGAATTCTAAAGTTATTGATCGGACAACTTGTCATGTTCTTTGAAGGAGCATATAAAAATAGAATTTCATGTCCAGTAATTAAAGTAAACTGTTCCAATAGCTGTGTAACTATAAACTTATGAGTTCTCTTATTAGAATTCTGCATCAGGAATACATCTGACGTAGTGAACCGAATATTTGTAAGACAGTACCTAAACGTGAGAAAACAGAACTGAAATTTAAATCAAACTTTGGTTAATCGTTGCAGCCGTTATTAATATATTATGAATGATTTGAAGGAAAAATAAACAAACCAGCAATAGTTGAATACCCTACCGGATCAAGATGACCATTTATAATTAACTAGAGATTGAGCAAAAATTATCACTTCCTAAAATATTTACAATATGTTAAGAGATGAAGTTATAATTCATAAGTGATGATCAGCAATTTAAAAATGCTTGTTGATACATTTTCTTCATTTTATCATTACACATAGAAAAAGTACAATTTGTTGAGGCCAGACCTTTTTATATAAACAAGCATTCTAATCAACATTTCTAAATCAACTGTCAGAACTACAAACATTTATGACACAAGGGACAATAATGGCCAGAGTTATTCAAAGAGCTTCAAGACTTCCCCAGTGAAATGCAGTTCATAAAATCATGAACTTTTCAAAAACTTCAAGAATAGTTCATGAACTGGTCTTCAACAGTTCTTCATTTGTGTTCATGAACTTTTGGACATGAACCGTCCTTGATTTATGTTCATGAACAGTTCATGAACAATTAAAGAATACTGCTAAGTCCTTGAAATGACCATGAACATTTGCCAGAGCAGAGCAATCATATCCATTTCATGAACTATATTGTCTTAAATGGTTCAATAAAAGTTCTTAAACAGTGTCATAATGACATTTTGAAATTATTCCATTTACCAAATCTGTGACTATTTTAATGTAAAATGAAAGTTACAAGTCATAAATAGTAATGTACATGTATGGTATGCTTTAAGGGTGTGGTTGTGGTCTGACCATCTTGACTAGGCTGTAAGAGCTCTGACAAAAAATCTCCATAACAAAGTTGTATCCCTCAGTACTAAGTAATGTACGGTGTACTTGATAGCTATACATAGAGTTAAACCATGTTCCTTGCACAGCCACTGATAGATTTTGTGAATTTCTGTTGAGTTAACTTGTCACGGACAGTTCAGGAATGCTGCCTAAATTTTACATTATTAACGCATGATGAAATTGGAATTTGCAATTTTGTAACTTCTTTCAAAAGTATAATTTATTCATGGCTAATGAATTTCATTGCAAAACATAAGAAACTGTTGCGAAATTATGTTACTTCCAATATTTTGAATTATTTTAGTAAATTACCTCCCTTTATCAAAAAATACATATTTTTTTCCAATAAAAACAAAATTTAAAAAGTATAGAATATTAGAACTTGCAACTGCTGTGAAATTATATTTAATATACCATAACAGTTCTTTTCACAGGGGATACCAGGTCGCTCCGGTAGACTAATTTTCGGAGGTGCTTCTGAATGGGAAAAAAACCCATATATTTGTCTTTGGGAATTGGTCAGACAGTCCGACCCGTGTGAATTATAGAAAAAGGCCTGTGATGGGATCTCTCCCAAAACTTCCAAAAAGCCCAGAATCTACAAACATTTGATATGCCTACAGGTGTCGGAATGACAAGACACTAACCTTTAGTACAAATCTTTTTTCCTTGTAGTCAACTGTTTGGTACTATTAAAGTCTCAAGTAAAACTGCCCCTGGTTTGTACTTCAGTCCTTGATTTGATGTTTATATGGACTCATGACTCTCGTTCCCAGTGGTAATCCAGGCACCTGAAAATTATAAATTTGCATTTTTTACCACTATTCTAGGCATTTATGCATGCACTTCTTTGGTTATATATTCATTAACTATATCATATGATAAGCATATGAAATTCCAATGGTTCTCAATGGATTTCATACTTCATATGAATTGTTTCATTGGTGTATTACTAGTGCACAATGGTTATACACTAATCTTTCAGATTCTTTTCATTCCAAAATTTCTTATAGTATACATAAAAATACAAATGATTCAAAACTTGTCCATCCAATTGTCATATGCTTTCATTAATCATGTATAACTGCATGAAAGATCAAGTTGTTACAGAGAATGCCACATACACAAGACAATATTTACCACCCCACACCGACCCATGGGAAAACAACAGTCCACAACATTTCACACACTGAGGAGGTGCAAGGGTAAACATGTATTGGAATATGGGTGTAAGGAATGTTCTGAACAACTAAGGATAATTAGGGGAACAACAAGTGGGGTTACTGGATGGAATACACCACGGAGCAAGTCAAGGAAGCCAGTACAGTAATAGTAGGCTGAAACAATTATCATCATCAGTATCATAATCTACATGAATCATGAAGGAGCAAAGTATCTGATCACTTTAAAATGAGTAATGTTAACTTCCCAGCCAATTTATAAAAGTTATAACGAATAGATCTTTGAATGGAACCACTCAAGACGCCATTTTATTTACAAGATACATCATCGGATTCAGCCATAAACAACAATGTCAAAACTATGGGTCAATATTTACATGAAATATGCACAAATGATTCCGTAAAACATACCAATTCAATCGAGAAGATCTAGCCACATACATCCATTGCCAGTTTGAAATATGGCGACTTTACACCATGTCGACCAATCAGATTGCAGTAACTCGTTCATTTCCGCCAAAGATCGCCCTTTACTCCATGACAGGCGGCCTCGAGTCAGACGTCCTTTGATTAACAGAGGTAATCAGCATAGTATAGTATCGTACATTCAGATCACCACGAAACATTTTATCACAAACTTTTGAAGGTTCAAACCATTCATTTAGTTGAAAATAAATATTAATATGTAGATAGTATATTAGTAGGCATGCGAAACATTATCACTTCAATGCAAACTTAGTAATCTGTATTTTAAAAACGACTATTTTTATCAAATTCCGTCCAGTATGAAATAAGACCTCACAGTCTTGGCCAGTATTTCCTATATAGACTCCATGTCTCAGAATTGACAGACATACATGCGAAATTCAATTCAAAATTCATTTATTGAATTTGAGTACGACTGTTCGTATAGCACTCGGACGTTGACTGTTACATATTTAAACATACAATAGAAACTATACATCCATTCATACTGAATCAAAACAGAATTAAGTGATGATTTTACTTCTCTAATGCTCCATGATTAAAACAAAATGTATTTACTTAAAGCATTTTGACACTTTACACATTTAAATTCAGCAATACACAGTCACAAATAAACAATCATATTAACTATATTTTGCTATTTTCCTAACAAACAGAGGTGCGTTTTTTAGAGGTAGGGGAAATAAGCAAGAAAAGCTAGCCAATGTAGAAAATGTAGCCGTCTAAAAAACGCTTGAACGATTCGCTAGCTACAAAATGGCGCGCGCCAGACCACACGACACTGTTCCGCATGGACGCCATTTTGTTTAGCAAAGCTAGCACTGTCAAAACACGCTAGCTATCTAAAGATAGGTGCTACTTTCCCTACGTTTAAGAAACGGCAGCGCTACTTTCCCTACATAGCGCTAGGTAGAATTCTACTTTCCTACCTCTAAAAAACGCACCTCAGCTTAATAACATCTTTTTTTTAATAATAGTTAGTCCGAACAGTCCAACGTCCAAAGCTGAATGACTTCTTTACCGCCTAAAACTATCCGTGCAGAACTAAAACCACCCGTGCAGAATTTACTCACACGCCACCTACTGGACATTTCATAAAATCAAGAAAATAAATTTTCTTCTTATTCATAAATTCAAACGTAGAAAATTACATTTCTACACTGTACCGCCCGGCATGTTGCCATGGATACCACGTGGAGTTCCTGCTACACGCACCATAAGAATAATGTGTTCATGTAAAGTTAAACAATCTTGAGCTTTAACAACTAGTGTATCAAACATCGTCTAGAAAACAACTCCACGAGATATCTATCCGACTTAGACCACGTGACTAGCTACTCACGAAAAGCCCGTGCAATTCGCCCTCAAAAATACCATATATAACATAACCCCATAGATGATTTTGTATTACGACTTGCACCAGTTTCACAAGATCAAATAGGCAGTAAATAGGTTATGTCTATACGATATAGACGCCCCGGATACGAAGCACTTTTTGGCGTGGTCTAAAGTCAAGATACATGTCGGATCCAGGGTATGTGCACTTCAGCCGTTCCGAATACATATCTTGACATGCACATATGTATCACATTACCGAAAAACGAAGAGCTTTATCCATTCCCCTTACCAAGCTAAGGAACTTCCATTCTTGTATCAAACGTAGCTTCTGAAAGATTGTCAGTTGTTGGCTGAATGATGAGTTGGCATGAATTTGAAACTCAGCCACACTTATTAATTGACAGCCGTATTTAACTGAAACACACTGAAAACGACATTTGCCGCTGTATATATGACTGGACAATTGTTAAAAATCGGCGTAAAACCCGATGAAAACAAACAAACGAACAAACGAAACAAAGCGACATTTGACCGAACGACACAACATCAGTGAACGTAGGTCTACATGCAAAACATGCCTTACTTTTAAAGCTTATATTATAATGTATAGATAATCAAACAGACTACAACTCACAGAGCTTCTAATAAGTATTACTAACATACCACAAAACAATCATCATTTAATGGCGATGTAACACGAAAGAAGCAAACTCAAAATCAGAAACAAATAAGAACTTTATTTAAACATTCAGAAAGAAAATGATTTTGGAAAACACTAGAGTATTATCAATAGGAATCATTTAAACTTTCTCGAGTCGTTTCCGGTGCAGTAATAGTCCGTATAACCTTGCAACAGCTTGCATTTTCACTGAAAAAAACATTTTGGATGTCGCGAAAATATGTGATAATAAAGGTTGTCATCGCGTTTTTTTTAATAAAGACCTACTATTGGTGATCGAATAAACATGCACATCGATCTTCGTTTCTAAACTGAGCGTTAAGGGATATTACTTTCAAAGTAAAAAATTTGGTTGCCGCGATGTGAAAGCGGAAACAACAGCGGAAACCTTCGGAAAAATTCATCTGCTAAAGTTATTTCAGTGCTTTGATTTACTTTGTATGATTCATAGGAATGGAATTATTTCCCACGGTATCACTTAACGTTGAGTGGACAAGCTGTAGTCAACAATGATAATTGAATATGCCCTCACGAGTAGTCTCCCTTCTGTCTAAATACAGTGAAACCTCGATAATAGGACCATAATTTGTTGTGAAGAACGGCGAACTGAGTTGGGAAGGAGGTGTGATTGTCTAGAGTCGTATTAAGGAGGTGGTCCTCATTTCGAGATGGTCTTTATGAGAGAATGTACTGTAATTAAGATGTTAGCGGGATATTCGACGCCAAGATTTGTAGACTTGTACCCAACTTGTTCATCATATTATTTACCTTAGATTTAGGGCGCATATAATTAATTGACGGATCAATGAAATTTGGATGTTCATGCGCGTGTGAACGCATCGGATTAGCCAATCAGAATGTAGGGATTTACTGAATTTGGAATTATTCCAATATGTCATTTTGAACAACATTATCAACGGAATATATATATGACAAGGAAAGGCTGATCATGAAGACTGTTGATCTAGATATATGATTTCGGAAATTTAAATGGGTAAACATATAGGCCGGTGTTCATTAATTGTCATTAACAGAATGTCGACATTGGTTGATCATGTGACTTTAGTGCGTGTAGATCTATAGACTACGCTCATATATACTAACACGAAAAAGAAAGTGTGCACTTTTATATTGGGCATAACTTTTTTGTTACAAAGTTTAGATATACGGATTTATCATCATGAGTGAAGAAAATAACCCTTTACACATTGCACCCATTTACCCTATATTTAAGCGCATAGACGGCTTTCAAATTGACAGCAGGCTATTATGCAACTTTTCGCTCGTGCTACCCGTGCAACGTGTGTACAGGTACAGGTTGACCCTGACCGATATCTTTACTTGTTATGCAATAATAAATCACAGTTCACTTTTGAATTTCACTCGTAAACAAGATGCCACGGCTTCAAGAAAACGAACGAATTCAGGCACTTCTGCAACTCGCAGCCGGCGTCAGCGTTGCTGACGTCGCTAGGCAGTTTAACTGCCATAGAAATACCATAATAAAACTCCGACGACGTTACCATCAGAATGGAAGCGTTAGAGATCGTCCACGATCCGGTAGACCGAAGGTGACAACGGCACGTCAGGATAGACATATGACGTTGACGCACTTACGTCATCGGTTCAAAACCGCTACAAGCACTGCGCGAGAGCTTGGCGTATGTAGGGATACGGTTCTAAACCGACTGCGGGCCAATGCAAACCCGTTAAGGCCTAGGAGGCCTTATGTAGGCCAGATCCTTAATAACAGACATCGTGCTCTCAGACTGGTCTGGGCCCGCCGTCATCTCCGTTGGAACCGTGCCATGTGGTCTAGGGTGCTCTTTAGTGATGAGTCGCGATTTAACCTTAGCACTGCTGACGGTAGAGTTCGGGTATTTAGACGTAAAGGGGAACGTTTTGACCAGAACTGTTTATTAGAGCGAGATCGTTTTGAAGGGGGTAGTGTAATGGTCTGGGGAGGTATTATGGGCGGTAGGAAAACAGACCTTGTTGTTATTCATGGTAATTTAAATGCCCAAGGTTATGTTGACCAAGTTTTACGCCCAGTTGTTATTCCTTTCCTACAACAGAACCTTGGTTGTTTAATGCATGATAACGCAAGGCCACATACTGCTATACTTACCAGGAATTATCTCGCTAGAAATAACGTTAACGTCTTACCTTGGCCTGCTTGCTCTCCGGACATGAATCCCATTGAACATTTATGGGATTTGCTTGGTCGGAGAGCAAGGAAAAACCATGTTATCAACAATATCAATGACTTGTGTGCAGCCTTAGTTCATGAATGGAACGCCATTCCCGCCGACGTCATAAGACGTTACGTCAGGTCCATGCGATCTAGAATACTTGCGTTGATCCGTAGACGAAGAGGCCACAACAGATACTGATTAATTGTCACGTAACTTGACAAATATCCGAAGGCAAAAAAGCAGTTACAAAACATTACAAATCTGCAACTTTTACTTTTCACCCCTACGTTATTCACACGTAAAACAATGTTCTGATAATTATCAAATTTCACTTAAAAGTAAAACATCGTGTTGCCAATACATTTTTGCACATTTTGATACCAAATTTGCCAATATTTTGCTTCTATAAGTATAAAAAAATCCCTCTAACCAAGTGCACACTTTCTTTTTCGTTTCAGTATATGTTTTAAGGATTTTAGACACATATTGTATTGTGCTCGCTTGTGCTACAAGAGTCACAGCTGTGCGTAAGTCACCCAAATCTATGCAAAATGTGGACAGCTGAACTTCGTATATAAATATGGTTTGAATGTGGACATTCGTATCTATGATTGTGCTACACATCTTTGTGGATAGTTACTAGACTTTAAGTATTTAAAGTCTTAAGACGAATTATTGTCGCAGTTTTTGGTACTATATATGTCAAAATAAAACAACGGTATCAATTTTATGTTAATCAGACAAAGTCAGGAGTGATTTTGTAAGTTTTCTATAGTTGTGATAGTCAAACGAATACAACACAAATTCGGTAAGAAGAGGATTAATGTTTGAAGAAGTCATGTTTGCTCTTCAACGTAGTCTACCGACAATGCGTGGCTTTTGTACACTATGTCTATTTATGATGCTATTTTCACTAATAATAATTGAATAAGCCCTCACGAGTGATCTCCCTTCTGTCACATATGAACAGTGTATGGAGCATGGAACGTCGAGCATGTTAATGCAGTGAAACCTCAACAGTAGGACCACCATTAGTTCTGACGTACGGCAACAAGAGTCGTGTGACGGTGTGTATACCGAGATACATCTTGGATGTGTTATGTCCTCACTTCTACTCAGAGCGTGTACATATATTGTATGGAAAAGAAAGCAAAAGTAAAGTATTTGTTACTTTCCTCGATGCACGTCAAGTGTTCGACCTAGTTTGGTGTAACGGCCTTCTGTGCAAATTTTCAACAATGGATATTGACTACAATATATAGAAGGTGATATTGAGAATGTCGACGTCAATGCAAAGTCGTGTCTGTAACCAATCCGCGATTTCGTATGGTTTTCAATTTTACAGTGTGTTCGACAAGGTCGAAGCAGCTTCCCCATTCCGTATCTCTTGTATATCAATGACTTTATCAACGAACTAGAGGCCAACAATCTGAGCATTTGTGTATATAACTTTAATATTTCCACCCCAACAGTAGCAGACGACATGTTACTGATACAATATTTGAAGAGAAGAATTCGAAAAAATGCTAAACATGTGTAATAAGTATCATGCGGAGGTATCTCTGCAATCCAGGAAAATGTGCAATCATTGTGTTTAACGAAGTCTGTCTGTTGTACACATACTAGAAATTGGCACCTTGGTCACCTTCACTCATCGACACTCAAACTTAAATCATGATTATTTTACAATAACTTTAAAAGCAATGCATGCCAGTCAATGTCCTCGTCATCAACAGTTTTGTTGCCTCAAGAAGCATATCAGAAAGTTAGTGTGATTTAGCGTCTTGAAGCTGAAAAAAGAATTTGGACGGAGGTGGTGATTACTGAAAATGGCAGCAAAGGCGAAAACTTCTGTAAAGTTAGGTATTATCTCCTGAATGAAAATATTGCACTGAACAAAAAGCGATTTTTTCTGGGTTTTTACTCAAAAGTGATTGTAGGGTTTTAGGACAACCAACTTATCAAGAAGTGGGTTTTAAGTTTTTTTTAACTCGCTTCTCTTATGTCTTAAAACTCGCTTTCAGCCAATAAAAAACCAACTTCTGCAAATAAAACCCACATTAACTCACAAAAAAACACTAAGTTGGTTAAAACTGTGTTTTTTGTAAGTTGTTTTCCTCTGGAAAATCCAGATTTTGCCTAGAAAAAATCCACCTTTAACCCGGTGCCAATACCACTGTGTTTAACTCGGATTAAACCCAGTTTAAAACCGGGTTTTGCTCACTTATTTGGGAAGGGATTTCTGCAACAGATAAAGACAATTTTACAATAACGGAAACTGGTCGAAGTATCAAAATAATAATTTGAAATAAACACTGGTATAACCGTGTGTACGAACGGTTTTAACGTGATGCTGATTTGTTCTTCACATTAGTTGATTTGAAAGTGAATTGAAAAATATTTCCTGTTTAATAATTCTAATTACTCAGTTAACAGTCCTTTATTATTTCCTAAATTGAGTTTTGTCAATGATGAATTATCAACAAGCACTATGCATCAAATTACGTTGGTTCATTACTGATCCGTTTGGTTGTTACATGTACTTGTAAATGTTTGATTTGAATTCCAGTCCCTACTTGGATATTTTCATGTTTCATGTGTGATACATTTTTGTGTCATGTGTTCTCATTATGCTAGTATTTCTTTTTGCGCCGAAGAATGCATAAGCTCTGTAAGGGGAAAGGGAGACAAGTCTGACATTGTTTGATTGTATACAGTTATCTCCCTCAATTTGATGCGCGGTAGTTGATTTAGAACCTTGTAAGGCGGGTATTGTCGAGTTGTGAAACAGTGATATGTTGTAAAACGTGGACAATACGACAGTTGGTGAAATATGTTGGATATGCAGAAAAGATGCCGACACATACCACTGAAGAACGGGCCAGGGTCGTCGGTATGATTGATTATGGTACTCCGATTCGACAGATATGACTACTTTAATACATTAATTAATCTATTCAAATAGAATTTGGAAAATAATTATAAAAATATATAAATTTTGTATTATTGACCACTTTTTATTAATATTTCTGGTTGCCCGTCTGTTCAATAGGCGCAAATGTGTACATTTGTTTCTGTTCTTATATTTCGACGAAGTACTAAGTGGACGTTTAGAAATTTTATTCAGTGTATGTTTATGTGAGTGTTGGAGCAAGAATGACTCGCAAATTTAATAAAATATTCAGTTTTTGTATCCGTATATGTTAATTGATGTTTTTCACAAGGTTTTTAGTCGTCCGTGTCATTGTTCTGCACAATATATAGCGCATCATAGACATTCTTTGCTCGCCCATATGGGATATCCCGGTGGCGAGGATAAATAAACTCAAATCCACTCTTCAGGTAATATCATGGGGTTGGTACCCACATACATTTGGGAGCCCGCATTATGGCCTCTTGATAAAAAAGGGTCAAGCATTACAAAGTCAGTATACTTGAGCCACTCAGACACGGGGGTCCTCAAAATTTGTACCAGATACAGTAAGTTTAACCTGTCTCCATGACAACAATGAATGGTATGCAAATCTGCAACCAACCAAACTCCTCAATCAATTCATTGCACTAAACCTTGGATACATACACGTGTAGGGAACTTATTTCAGTTATAAGTATACGGATGTTGTGTTTACATAAACACTTAAAGGACATGTTAGTGTGCCATTGTGAATTTATATGCATGTCAATCATAAAATAGTAACAGTTGTAAAGTGAGAAATATATGACACAGTGATACATGTAATTATACGATTTTAGACTTTGTTCCAGCAGAGCCGTTCATAGTATGACTTCTCACGTTGCAAGACTCCTCTTTGATCATTTGGTTAATTTCCATGTGTATTTATTTAAACTTTATCATTGAATCAGTCAGAAACAATTACTCGTTGTTTTCTTGTAAAGTGTTGCCTTACTGACATAAAAGGACACTGCATCTCTGCCTCCGATAAACTTGTTGTTTACTAGTAATACCAAGTGAAACGTCTTATGTCTGTAAGGCAACACTTATGAAGAAAAACTTTTTTAACAAGCCATGAATTTCCAGTGTTTACACTATTGATGGGAAAGTCCATCTTACCTCCCTGTGTAACAATGAATCTGCGACCAAAACATTAGTCAAAATGTCTGCAAGAAAAAAGTAACAAAATAATTGGCATTACATACAGACGGAAATATCCTGCTCTTGGATAGCTGGGCCATGTTACAGATGGGCCATGTTACAGGCTAAACAGTAACCCTACAGCTGGATATTTCTATTAACGCTGGAAGCCAGTGACAGATGCTTGTGGTATTGTGTCTATGACTTATGGTATTGCGTCTATGACTTATGGTATTGCGTCTATGACTTATGGTATTGTGTCTATGACTTATGGTATTGCGTCTATGACTTATGGTATTGTGTCTATGACTTATGGTATTGCGTCTATGACTTATGGTATTGTGTCTATGACTTATGGTATTGCGTCTATGACTTATGGTATTGCGTCTATGACTTATGGTATTGCGTCTATGACTTATGGTATTGCGTCTCTGACTTATGGTATTGCTTCTATGACTTATCGTATTGCGTCTATGACTTATCGTATTGCGTCTATGACATATGGTATTGTGTCTATGACTTATCGTATTGTGTCTATGACTTATCGTATTGAGTCTATGACTTATGGTATTGCGTCTATGACTTTCGTATTGTGTCTATGACTTATTGTATTGTGTCTATGACTTATTGTATTGTGTCTATGACTTATGGTATTGCGTCTATGACTTATGGTATTGCGTCTATGACTTATGGTATTGTGTCTATGACTTATCGTATTGAGTCTATGACTTATCGTATTGTGTCTATGACTTATCGTATTGTGTCTATGACTTATCGTATTGTGTCTATGACTTATCGTATTGAGTCTATGACTTCTCGTATTGTGTCTATAACTTATCGTATTGTGTCTATGACTTATCATATTGTGTCTATGACTTATCGTATTGTGTCTATGACTTATCGTATTGTGTCTATGACTTATCGTATTAAGTCTATGACTTATGGTATTGCGTCTATGACTTATCGTATTGTGTCTATGACTTATCGTATTGCGTCTATGACTTATGGTATTGTGTCTATGACTTATGGTATTGTGTCTATGACTTATCGTATTGTGTCTATGACTTATCGTATTGTGTCTATGACTTATGGTATTGTGTCTATGACTTATGGTATTGCGTCTATGACTTATTGTATTGTGTCTATGACTTATCGTATTGAGTCTATGACTTATGGTATTGCGTCTATGACTTATCGTATTGTGTCTATGACTTATCGTATTGCGTCTATGACTTATGGTATTGCGTCTATGACTTATGGTATTGTGTCTTTGACTTATTGTATTGTGTCTATGACTTATCGTATTGTGTCTATGACTTATTGTATTGTGTCTATGACTTATCATATTGTGGCTTTGACTTGCAGAACATTACTGAGCATGGGATGAAGTGTAGGTACATGTATATGCAGTAGTCTTCCAAATGTAACAAAAGTGTAAAACAAAACTGAACACATCTCATTCTTTCATTATACATGTATTTAACAACATTAAAGACAATATAGATTAAAAATCTGGTCTAAAAGTACTAACACATTAAAATGCAAACTACAATGTACTGATAATTTCATCATAATAAAACACAAGATGCTAAAATCACAAGTATAATTATTACCATCATCGAATCAATTAAAAATATGCACCAAAGATTTATCAGTATACAAATACAGAATGAGTAGAAAAAGTAAGAATAAGAGCTGCAGTATGTCACATTAGTTAGAACTTTAATACATTATTATACCTTTCTCCAAACTTCAAATCTGTCATCTGTACAGGTATACATTTCTAAAGCATAGCAAGGCCATTCATATTAATTACAATATTCTACATACTGCTGAACGATTACCATAACTCTTCATCAAAAATATCACAGACATTGTTAAATTATGTTTCTCCTTAATAATAACTGTGTATTTCATAAGTCTAATGATTTCTAAACCCACTCACAAAATTCAATTTGACATGATGAACACCCAGCGTACCTAAAACCCATAAATATATTTGTTAAGACTTAATAGGTGGTTTTACTGTATGGTTTGTTATGCTTGTACCATTGAGTGTTAGTTGATTAACATGTATTACAGAATTCACAATCAACAAGTCAGTAAAGTAACAGATAACCGTCATCCCTTACATGTATGACTTTTTCAAAAAGACAAGACATTTTTATTGAAATTATTAAACTCTTCATCTAAAACCGATAAAAACTCTACAAAGCCTCATTTTTAGAAGACTCGTTTAATAAATTCAATAAATAATGACCACTCATGTAATATTCTATTTATGACATAACAACAGAAACGGCTGATTTTTGCCAAAACATTACATTAACCCGTTATATGCAAGCGAAGTATGACATGTGTAATTCGGTCTTTGGTAAACACGAGCTGACGCATCAAAAAATAGTAAATTTTCTTTTTAATTTTCAGCCACAAGATACGAATTCTAATGATTATATCACATATCATATTCACATTAACAAGACATTTATTTTCTATGAAATAAAATGTAAAACTTCGTACAAAATAAATATTTAACAATGTCAACATCATTTTAGCGCGTGTACGTCACGTTTGTTTTGTTGTGACGTCGCACGCACGTGACTTGTTATTTCACTAGTGAAATATGGAAATAATAAATACCACTCTACACCGTTTATGTTATAAAATATTGTACAGCACCATGAAAGGCTGCAATGAAATATAGAGTAATGAAGACCTGATGTTGTTGTAAATATATAGTGTCAATGACTTGAGCATAATTATGTTAAATTGTAAACAGCAAATAATTTCAATGAGATGCTTGTACAAGGTTGAAGATTTTCTCTTAAATATTGAGAAGGCACAATCGACTGATATGCATTGAAATGAAATATACATTATCTCTCTCGATGAGTTTTGATGGAGTGTGGAAAAATGTTGACACATATATATATATATACCTGATTGCGATATTATCACAAATTATTAGTTCATTAGTAAATATCATGAGAGATCATAAATCAATAAACAGAAACACATATTTATGGTTAGTCGAGCAGAGAAGTCAACACTGGGGTGGTATTCACGAAACATCTTGGTTTAGATTTTCTTAAAAGTAATATTTCCTTAATATCCACAAGATTTTCCTTAAATATCAAGAAAATACTTAAGTGGTATTCACTTTTAAATATGTCTTATATTAAGAATGTCCTTATATTTGGCATTTTTTTCCTTAAAAGATGAGATAGCGATCATTTTCCTGAGATGGAATTAATATTTTCCTCAAAGTTAAGACTTTCCCTTGCTTAAGGAAATCCTTAAATGGCACACATGAGAATTTTACGGTTAAGGTTTTCCTTATCTTTAACTAAGGAAAAGAAAATAAGGATAAGGACAATGTTAAGGTAAACCTTAAGATGTTTTGTGAATACCAACACTGGTCTTAAAGCAAGGTGGCTGCTTATTATACACAAATATTGCTTAAAAGCTATCGATAGGTCATTTATTGACAGGAATATTAGTCCATTAACACAGGACAGCTGCTTTAAAAAGATGATAACCACCATAAATTGCAAAAATAAATACACTGTACGAATTGTAAATTACAATATAAACCTCATAGTTTGTGTGAAAAGATTTCTATATAAAAATGAGATCTTTCAAGAAATGAATATGTATTCATTATGACGAAATTTAACAAATCAATTTTTTTCCAAAAGTTTTTAATGCAAAGTAGAAAATTGTAACATATGATTACATTCTTTATTGATCACCATACTATCATAAATTTACAGATTATATGTGTTGTGATGTATGGACACTGCAGCTACTGGGGGATCAAATAGGGGACTTCAGATAGTGATTGTTTTGCTCAAAGGATGGAATTTAGTCAACAAATTTTGTAGACAGACAAAAATCCACTGGGCGTGCCCTACTAGAGGGGCAAATATAGATAAGATTATAGTGCTAATTAACATAAAAATATCACAGGGAAAAAGACCAAGCGGCAGAACAACGACAAGCTGGTGTAAAACAGTCAAGGCTGTACATGAGAAGCTGGAAATGACATGGGCAGACACAGAAGTAAAGGCTAAAAACCAATGATTGGAGGAATATAGGCGTGACCTTATGCTCTGACCAGAGCAAAGAGGATAAGTACATTTTGTAGTAAGTTAGTAATACCAGCATCACCATGGCCCAAATATTGTTCACTGGAGTAAGAGATCAGTCATACAATTTTATTAACTAGAAAATATAAAATATGGCGTTTATGGCATAAATATGGTTTTCATGTTACTCAGATTAACAAATCCTTGTACATAATGCAACAAAGATACCGGTAGCTTCAAGGCACGAAATCATAGTTCAAAATATAAGTGAAGCAATATATCAGACATGTGAAAAATGAGTACATAGAAAATATGGAAAAATAAGTTGCTGTAATTTATTAGTTTTGTGTCAATTTATGTATAATGAGCTTCAACAGTTACATTACAAGTTTTTTCAGTTTAACCAAAATATATATCAATTGGAAAATACCAAAATAGGCATAAAAATGTACAGGATAACTAAATTAGGACAAGGAGAATCAACAGGATCCTGTTTATATAGTACCTTTGTATAACCTTGCTTTCGAACCATTGCTAGCTAAATAAATTAATTCTACATCAACTCCGAGGTCACCATTACAATCAGACATTTTGTGACCAGACTCTGACAACCACACAGTCAGACATTCAATAATTCGTAATAAAATTAAATCTAAATTGATATCAAAATATATTAGAAAATTGTTCGACATCTTTCTCCATCACTAATTGGTTTAGCTCAATATTAATGGAATATAATGACAGTGATAGATAAAAGTGTATGGGATCCATGGTCCAGTGGTAACGTGCTCGACTAGTAATCAAGGGATCGCAGGTTCGATTCCCCGCTCCACCACTGACAGAACTAACAGTCATTCAGACGAGACTTAGAAAAACCGAGGTCCTGTGTACGATGCTTTACATCGGGCACGTAAAAGAACCAGGTGTGCTTCTGGAACTGGGGCATTTTCTTTATCATGCACAATCCTCCAAAAATCTAAAATGACTAACATTCTTCCATATGGGAAACTGGTGGCAACAATATATAAACACAAATACAAAAAAAAACAATATCTTATAACAGGTCCCCAAGTCAAAAATGACAACAACATGGTCCCCAGATAATCTGAGATAATGAGTAAACATGGTTTTGTTTAGGAAAGATAACATCTTGCCAATAAAAACAGAACAAGATCAGTGTACTCTACGAATAAAAAAGTTCAAATGAGTAAACATGTATAAAATCAAACATAAACATAAATTACATAAAATTAAAATGACGAATTAATTTCAACTAAAATGATAACATAAAAATAAAACAACATAAGATCATAGATTACATGTACCGGTACATAATATTAACATATTGTGACATACGACTAGATTAGTGCAAATAAATGTTATATTTAATCAAAAAGAAAAAAAGCAATAAAGATCTGGTATCATTTTGATAAAAATACATGCAAATCATTATTGCCTAATATCTCTCGAATAGTTTAATACAAGTCTGGAATAAAAATACTACATGGCAAAATCACTAGTAACTACATGTAATGTACTTTCATATCTATAACATAAGTTAAAATTTATCAAAATACAGCTAATATTGGCACAAAAACACACAAACACTAAACAACATATACATGTATTGTAAGGCTCGAGAAAATAAAACTTTAGTTTCTTATCCAGATTTTGACAGAAAAGGGGGTGGATAGGTAATGTTCATGTTTTATATTTTTGTTGGACTAGATGAATACTTAGTGCAGATTTCAAGCTTTCAGATGCCGCAATTGGTTTGTGTAGAAAGTTTAATTCAAATAACGGAAGAAAAATATTCTCTGAGTGAAATTATGGTTGTTTAAGGTCTAGTATTTTGTCCAAAATACCAACCATGATTAATCATTGTCTTCATTGTTGATAAGAGACGTTGGGGCACGCAATTTTGGCGGGTCATGTAGTGGTGGAGACGAGAACCTCGGAACAGGCATTTGGGGGGGGGTCCTGTAGTGGTGGGGAAGAGAACCTTGGGACAGGCAGTTTGGGTGGGGCATGTAGTGTTAGGGACAAGAACTTTGGGACAGGCACTTTGGGCGGGTTGTGTAGTGTTGGGGACAAGAATGGTAAGTTTTTGTTTCTCTCGCCTGACTCTATCTTTCTAAACAAAACTCATACAGACACACGCATCACACAATTAAAGCATATTTTGACAACGAGAATGTCAGTAAATCACATAGATAGGTTATTATTGCAAATGTATATTTACCTAAAAAATACATGTTCATTGTAAAAAAAATACAGCAGTGTAAAATATCACAAAGTGTTACATTCATTGTGCAATCTGATTTCCCGTAACAATTATAATTCATCTACAATCATTTGGGTGGGAAAGAGTTCATTCAATGGATTTTTATAATACCCTGTTCTTAAAATTATAGTAAAAATAAGTACATGGATCTGGGATTACAGACATAATCCAATCCTGTCTGTCTAAATTCTACTGGTATATAAAATAATAGATATCTATAATTCATCATCTAGTAAAAGACAAAATCACATGAGCTAAAAGATGTCAAAAAACAAAGCTATGCAGTAAGTTCGCCATACAGTTGTCGATTTAAGATACACAGTTGACGTATAAAGCCATCATTTGGGTGAATTTTTCTTTTCACACGTACAACTCGTGCAGCTTCCGAGATTTCCATGTTACGTTTCATCATCAAGTACGCTAGAACGATAGTGGCAGACCGACTTACTCCCTTAAAACAATGTACAAAGACTTTTCCTGAAAAGTAAGTACAAGATTAATGTAGCATAAATATTGAATCTACTATATGATGATGTCAGCAGTTTTATATCAGGCAATTACCAGGAACATGACTCTTATCTTTTTCCTTCAAAAGTAATGATGGCCCTGTGCGGACCCCTAACCTGGCTTAGCACTGTAGTATCAAGTATGTCAAACAGTTGACAACTGGGGAACTTTGAAAAGGTTTCCCACTGAATGTACAAGTCTGTTTTCATAGAAATTTGACTGAGATGTGTCTAATGTCGACCATTTATAGATGAATGAAAATAATTCAATAGCAGTATTATATTGTGATTCAAGCAATGTTGAAAGCAAGTCACCAAACACTTCTGTGAAATTAATTCATAATTGGGAAAGCAATTTCTGACTACAACATTTATGTTGTCTCATGCCCCAGTGGCAGCCAGATCTTGTGATAATGCTGAATAATTTGAAAAAAATTTGCACAGAGTCACCCAAATTGTGAAAAGTTATTTTTGAAATCAAACTAGCAGTTTCAAACAAGAATACTTTTATTGTTAACTGTAATTTTAGCCATTTCAGGAAAACCTGCCCCATCTACTTACAGCTTTTTAATGCAGTGGTATATATCAGATGGAATTTGGCAGATGGTGACTCAAGAATTGGTTAAATAGTTTCGAATTAGCCAAGCAGTTTCTGATGAGAGGATTTTCCACAATACTAATTAGCCGTTTAAGTAGCTTTGATATTGGTCAATTTTAGTAAATGTACTGATCAGAGAAATAACCAATTGGATGCTTGAGTAAGGAGACAGAAAGTAACAGATAAAATAAACTCATTACCTCCGCTTTTCAAAGCTTTATCAATGAAATCACTTGCAGATTTGAAAAAAGGCATCATGTTGAATGTAGTATTGTCCAGTGCTTTGATACCCAAAAATTTCATACTCACATCTCTATATGAACTGGAAAGAAGAAGTATTATCATTTATCAATGAGGAAAAGTACACAAGAAATGACTTATAATCAACAATTCTTTTAGGCTGAAATAGTTTTCTGGGATGCATAATTATGGAAAGGAAATCCTATCAAACAGAATGCACTGCAGTAGAAATTCATACATACAAAATGTATAATCAAATATGAAGCATACAGTTTAATAATGTCCAAATTACCCTAAAAATATTCTATAAGTATTATGCTATTATTCAGATTCGTTGTAAACCTACAACCCACAATTTATAGAGCATTAGGTGAACAAATAAATCTTAAACTGATATGTAATGTATGAGTCTTATTATTAGAGAAAGAAAATTAGTCAGAAAATTGTATCATAATATAAGGTTGGAAACTACCAATAGTCTTACCCTGAGTCAGTATTGACCTCCCGTGAACTTTTACCCTGAGAGCAGTTAACAACGTGAGTAATTCCAAGTTTCTTCAAAAGCTCTTTGTCCATTGCAGCTGACCTTAAATTGACCATAGATATAACTTAAGATCAGGAACTGTGATAATACAGTTGAGATTGATCTCTAAACACTGTAATCTCATTTTTGCACTGCATGTTCACAAATTAATTGCATTAGATTATCAAATAAATTATGTTCTATGGAAAGTGTGACATCACTTTCTGAATATTTATTAAAATAGTTGACAGAAGAATATATTTTACCAAATAATTTGAGAATGAAACTTAAATTTGTACATGGAGAGTTGGTGATGAATGTCAAGTTTAATAACCTCTGATCTACAACACCATAACAGAGCTGATTTGACCAGGCAATACCATAACACAGAGCAGACTGGACCAGGCAGCACCATTACACAGAGCAGACTGGACCAGGCAATACCATAACACAGAGCAGACTGGACCAGGCAACACCATAACACAGAGCAGACTAGACCAGGCAACACCATAACACAGAGAAGACTGGACCAGGCAACACCATTACACAGAGCAGACTGGACCAGGCAATACCATAACACAGAGCAGACTGGACCGGGCAATACCATAACACAAAGCAGACTGGACCAGGCAACACCATAACACAGAGCAGACTAGACCAGCCAACACCATAACACAGAGAAGACTGGACCAGGCAACACCATTACACAGAGCAGACTGGACCAGGCAATACCATAACACAGAGCAGACTTGACAATACCATAACACATAGCAGACTGGACCAGGCAACACCATAACTCACAGCAGACTGGACCAGGCAACACCATAACTCACAGCAGACTGGACCAGGCAACACCGTAACTCACAGCAGACTGGACCAGGCAACACCATAACTCACAGCAGACTGTACCAGGCAATACCTTAACACAGAGCAGACTGGACCAGGCAACACCATAACTCACAGTAGACTGGACCAGGCAACACCATAACTCACAGCAGACTGGACCAGGCAACACCATAACTCACAGCAGACTGGACCAGACAACACCATAACTCACAGCAGACTGGACCAGGCAACACCATAACTCACAGCAGACTGGAGTCCCTGGACTAGGCAACACCATAACTCACAGCAGACTGGACCAGGCAACACCATAACTCACAGCAGACTGGACCAGGCAACACCATAACACAGAGCAGACTGGACCAGGCAATACCATAACAGAGCTGACTGGACCAGAATATGAATGGTTGATGTAATATAACTGCTAGTTTCTAGCTTAACATCATTTCTACAGTAAATTAGTAATACACTTACAGTAAAACTTCAATAATATGACCACCCTTGGGACCCCTGAAAACTGGTCTTATTATTGAGGTGGTCTTAATATTGAGGTTAAATAAAGAGACAAATGGACTTGAAAATTGCATTCTTAATTTTGAGGTGGCCTACTATAGGAGTTGGTATTTAAGTGAGGATTTGCAGTATATGCTTCCAGTTGACCAAACCTGTGTACATGGGTAACCTGGACCAGTTAGTAAGTACCTTAGGACATATAGGTGCATGACAGTGTTCTCAACATAAATCAGTTAGTAAGTACCTCAGGACATAGGTACATGACAGTGTTCTCAACATAAATCAGAACTCTGAAAAGAATTACTTTATACATGTTCGTATGGAGCGACCTCTCAAGTTCAATAACCTTTCTGAGATTTAATTAAAGCTGTTTTTGAGATGTTATTGCTCAAGGCAGGTTAAATAGACAGTAAAATATTTATAACATGAAAATTGATAATGTTGATGAAGAGAGGTTGTTGCTCAAGAGTGGGCCACTCTGGGGAGGTTGTACTATATTACAATATATAATAATCCTAAATGGGAATCAAACCTATGACCTCTATCTAGCAGTTAAATGTCCAACCTCCAGAGCTTTAATACCAAGAGGACAAGCGATCAGACAGATACATTGATAACACTGATTGCTTACATATCTCCCATATAGATGTTAGTGTAGACTTCATCGATGTTATTTTCTGGGGCTTTAGGTAATGTGAACATCCAGAAAGTTGCAGCAGCACCGCTAGAAGCATTGTCACCATGGAGACGTACATCAGTTGAGGTTATTATAAACTCCCTAACCCTGGAGTAAAGCATCTGATTATAACTCATTCTTGCATGCCTGTAAATAAAAAACAGAAAATGAACGGAATATCTCAAACCGCTTAGTCATTTCGTGAATACATCAAAACTTGTTTTTATATCCATTCAAAAATACATATGACAAATATCACTGACTGTTGTCTATTTGTTGTAATTCAAATTAAAGAAGAAACAACTAACCTACTCATATTTTGTTTCAAATTTTGTCTAAACATTCTATTAATGATAATCCTGAATAACCCTAACTTAAACTAGAGAAGAGTGATACTAGTATATACTTCACTCTCTGCACTGAAAATGTAACCTTAAAACAATATTGGTCCTCTATAAAAACACACACACTAATTATCCATTGTGTTAACATATATACATGCAGTCATAATCCCCTATAATCCATTACATCATACAACATTTAACAGCAAGGTCATAGACTCAAACTAAGCTTATACTAGACAATAACACCTTGTTACACAGTGTTCATTTTTTTTACAGAAAAGAAACAATAAAAGAGTAGGAATAATGTTTACTTGTATATTAACTTCAATCCTCAAAATAACAAAATTTGGTTTTAAAGCATACCTTATATTTTCAAAAGTACGTTGTATTTCAGATTTTTTAATTTATTTATTAAATAATAAATAAAAGTTTTATAAAGTTCCAGAAGAATGAGTAGTCAAATCGAAAACGGTATTTGGTATTTGATTTTTGGTTAAAATATTCATCTATACATAATGTATTATACAAACAAAAATTAAAAATGCGTCCACAAGTAAAAGAATTTGCGGCAATAATTGGTCTTTGATCAATTAACGATAATTGCAGTTATAATTGCCTCCATGTAAATTCCTGTTATTTATGGCCAAAGAATTCCTCTAATCAGAGAGGAAATTTTGCAGTTTGTCACAATAATGACATTGGTTATTAACTTATAACCTTTAAACGTTTTACTGTATCCAAACCAATTTGAGCGATGTATGACATATACTTATAATGCTGTTTTTCATATTTATTCATATTGTATCACTGTCGTTTGTCATGTGTATTGTAATATCTCGTTTGACTATGTTATATGTATAAATGTACATGTACTTACTCTCAGAGAGTATGTTAATATTTAATTATTGTAAATTGTATATATTGGATGATAAGTATTATACTTAAATCCAGATATTAATAAATCATTATGTTCTGTTATGTTCTGTTCGTATAAATAAACAGACATTCAAATCTAAATCTGAGCGGATCCTGGACCAGTAATCCAGGGATATCAGGTTCGATCCCCCGCTCCACCACTAGCAGTTCTAACAGTCTTAACCGAGGCCAGGCAGTGACGATAAATAAACGCAAATTCACACAAATCTATATCACATATTCAAAATAGCATACAAACAAATACAATCAATCTTCAGGAATTCGCGTGCTGTAACATGCGACAAATGTGGAAAGCAGGTACTAAGACTCTATGCAAAGCAGGTACTAAGACACTACATGTAAAGCACGGTACTAAGACACTTGTAACATGTAAAGCATGGTATGTATACATTTAATAAAATACGCTTTTTAAAATAGATAAATGATCTTTTTCACACAAACGAAATTATTGCGCCTGTAAATTTTAATAATATTGACTAGATCAGTGCGGACTAACAATGACTGTGAATGTAGGCATAACAAACTCAACCGACATGCTAGGAAAGGGAAGCTGCGCTTCTATGTGTTAATTTCATTACAGTTCCAGGAAGCGAAAGAAGTGACTCTCCTGGCAAAACTAGTGGTTGAATTCAATATTTATTATGTCTTTTTTATAATGACATTTTCTAGATTTGTGTCTCTATTCTTGTCATGTGCTAGTTTTGTTTGTTCATGTTTTTGTAACTTTCAATTCTAAATTGTATGTGCTGCAGTGATTCGTATATAGAAGTTGATGTCCATATTTATGTCTTTTTATGAATTATCATCTCTTTTCAAGCTTTGTTTTGTATTACTGAAATCTATTATAATGTATCATATAAAATTATGTTTTATATTAAATGTGATAAAATATATTGCGTGTTCTTTCTCATTTTAGAAGTTTTCAGGTGTTTGTATCATACTATGTACACCATAATGTCATAATATTCGTTATTTACTCAGGCATTTTCAAAATCACACAAAGTCCCGATTTTCTTGTAGAGAAACATCATTTTCCGAAACAATGTCGTTTGGAAGTTTCTTCTATAAATACAATTTGCACCTTTTGTCATCCAAATTTCATTTATCCCACCTGTGGTGAATCGTTATTTGGCGAATCGTTATTCAACTGTGGCGAATCGTTATTTGGCAAATCGTTATTCAACTGTGGCGAATCGTTATTTGGCAAATTGTTATTCAACTGTGGCGAATCATTATTTGGCGAATCGTTATTCAACTGTGGCGAATCGCTATTTGCTTAATTGTTATTACCGTCCAGGTGCATCCCCTAGAAAGTTTTGAAATTCTGTATACATGTATAGTGTATTCTGTATTCTGACGCATTAATTTTAAGACATATTTTATCGAAAAATAAAGAACAAAGTACAAACCCTTAAGGCTACCAAACTTTACGCTCCGATTTTTATATCAGATACAGAATATCAGACCAAACACTAAATATATGACCTGCGAGTGTGATACAGGAAGGAAATATCACTTACCACCATAATACGACGTTTGTCCTGCTTGAGGTAGTGTTCTGACGAAACAAAGATTCACTAGATCTACTAGCAGGTAAAGGTTTAAACATCCATCTTGAAAGTCTTCTATAGATAGTTATTTCAGAATTTTAGTTACCGTATTTCACCACTTTTGTTTACTTCAGGCAGGTAAGGTCATTCGGCGTGCTTCGGACCACAGGTGTTATTTCGTAATTAAAGTAAACAATATTTCGCACGATCTTTTAACTATTCTAAATCCAGTGAAAAGACCAAATAGTCTTGATTTCTTCTAAAACATCTTCTAAAAAGTATTGAGAAAGTTTTCCGTTTTTCTTCATAACGAAAGTAAGATGTCGTAAAATTCGTTTAGTTGCGACTCATTTGTGGCAACCTGGAGGGCAGCGAAGAAATGTCAACATTCACGTGCGTCGCTAAATACTTCATTTGACGGCTTCCTGGTTCGCAAACTGTTAACTTCATACTGCACCATACTTAATATAGTGTTGTAAAATGGCTGTATGTAGCAGACGACTTCTGGGTGTGTGCAAGTTTGTCGGTACAACCTACCCCAGATTACAGCATTGCCGAGTGAGACAAATATCGCAGTATCAACAACGCGGATCTTGTATTTCATCATTTATTTTCGGTAAGATTTTCAGTTATGTTTATTTTGGATTTTAATGCGAAGTTGATGTGATACCAATAATGAAAATCATTTGCTGTCCAATCCTGAATAATACAGCATAACATAATATATATTAATAAATGTCAATTATGTAACTTGTTTTTTTGATCGAGCTATGCTATATTATAAATACGTTTTGAACTGTGAGATATCGTATTTCTTCTTCCACGTTGTAACCAGGATCTTGCGTAGATTGTTGCAGTTCTGCAGGACTTTGCTTGGCGAAAAGGAAGTCTTGTTTCACAGTGTTCACTAAACCACTGTGTATGCAGTAGAGCATGTTGAAATGGGGATGTTGCCTTCCTTGGCAAGGTTACCCATTCCAGACTGGCAGCATTGCAGATATGCAACCAGGCGTCCTGGTTGTGTTGTCACCTGATCCGAATCTGGCTGCATGCCTTTGCACTTGCTCCAAGGAATCTTAGTCTGCTTGTTTGCGCGGGTCCCAAACTGGGGCCACATATACAAACCCTAATCTAATTAGGTTTTGTCATGGCACAGCTCCAATATCAAAGATTGGATAACATATTAACCAGCACAGGGCAGGAGTTGAAATTCTGATGAGTTCAACTACAAATAAATCCCCGATTTAGTGAAAAAATATTAGCTAGAGAAAGCCAAGTGGCAGATCTCGTCTTCCAATTCATTTAAACTCAAAAAAGAAAGAATGAAAAGTTTTATTTGGATCACTCATTGATTTGAAAAAACAGTGGGGATGCTTTTAGATGCATTTTCTTTGTAAGACTTGATCCAATGACCTCCAAGTTAAATAGCTGATCTATGTCATAGTTGGACTACTGTTTTACTTGAGTATGAAATGCCGATTTATTTTGTTTCAGATAATCGTTCAAATGTAGTAGAGACAAGATGTTCACTAAATCCATATTTACAAAGAGACGGTGGTTTCATGCAGTGTAGAAACATATTTACGTCAATAGCAAATTGTTCGGTAGATCAAAAGACAACACAGAAAGGCGAAGTTAAAACCGATGACAAAAACAATACACAGAAACCTGAATCAGAAAAAAAACTTTCTGTATTTGAACGTTTTAAGAAAACCTATAAGGAACATGGCAAAGTATTGATTGGTGTGCATGTACTTACTTCTACTGTGTGGTTTGGAAGTTTCTTCTATGCTGCCAAGGTGTAAGTTGATGATTATTTAGTTGTCATTTTGCAATATTCCTATGGTCAAAATGTTAATTTAGTGATTGTATACAGAAAGTAACTCTTTTTACATTGTAATATAAATGAGCGCCGCTGTACGATTTCCAACCTCTTCTTTACGCGACTTCATTTCCAGAAACGTCACCATGTACCGAAAGTAAGCAATGTTTGCCCCATATGAAAACGAAATGACCATATGGAGTAAATATTGTTTCCTGCTTGCAAATAGTGACATCACCTGGTGCGTTTTTTTGAAATGACGTCAGTTACAGGAGAGGTTGTAAATTCTATAGCAGCACTCTTATATTGGTAGGATTTAAAAAAATATTTTTTAGCTCACCTGAGCAAAAGCTGAGGGTGAGCTATTGTGATTGCTCACCGTCCGTCTGTAAATCCACACTTATCTTAAACTTCTTCTCCTTCTGAACCAACTGGTCAACATCGACCAAAAGTCACTGAAATAATCCTTACGTGGTCCACTTTCAGAATAAATCAGAAGAATGCCATTCCATGTTAAGCTCTGGTTGCCTTGGTGACCAAGAGTAAAATCTTAAAAAATCTACTGGACAGAAACTACTGGCCCTCTACAAAGATTGTTAAAATTATTTGGATTCATAAATAAACATGACAGCCAGAGGCAGAGCCACTTTTCCTATATGTATATAGTGGAAATGACAAAACTTTTCTCGTCAAAAACTACTGGCCCAATTTTGAAACAATTTCACCCAAATGTTCCTTTGGTGACCCTCTACCAACATTGTTCAAATGTGTGATTTATTAAAAACATGGCTGCCATTTATACATTATAATTATAGTGATTACTCTTAACATGCTGCTGGAAATCAAATATTTTGCTAATTCGTGAGAATCTGTAATTCAGCGAAATTTTGCAATCTGACACAGGACTATAATACCAGATTTTTCAGGTGCTTAGGTGAACGATTTAGGGCCATCATGGCCCTGTTGTTTAGATGTACTCGGTGTGTTTATACTAAATGTTCCTAATTGTCAAAGAAATATCAGATGTTTAGGCTGTTACAGCTAATAAACTATATTATAAAAATACTCATTGAACTACTATGTCATTGTATACTTTTATTGGTTCACTTTTTTTTCATTTCAGAGGAGTGGATGTGATCCCATTCATGGAATGGCTTGGTTTTAGTGAGAAAATAATATCTCCATTTAGAAGCTCTAGTTTAGGTGATATTGCCTTGGCGTATTTAATGTATAAGCTTGCTACACCTGCCAGATATACAGTAACCCTTGCTGGGACAAATTTTGCCATCAAATCTCTTCGCAAAAGTGGAAAAATGATGCAAAAATCAGAGAGCAGCAGTTTAAGAACCCTAGCAAGGGATTCTAGGAAAGAACTCGGAGACAAACGTCGGGCTGTAAAAAAGAAGACTTATAAGTTTGAAAATAAAATGAAAAATAAAATGAAAGCTGAAATCAAAGAGAGACAAGCTTACGTTAAAGCTACTTTCACTAAATTCAGATCAAAGTTGAGAGACAAACATAACAAAAATGGCAAGCAGCATCAATGGAGAAGATGAAAAAGAAACTGGTTTCGATTAGTGTGCTAGATGACTTATGCATAGATTTATTTTAACCAAGATTAGTGTTATACTATTACCGAGTGTCAAAACTGGATGTGATATTGAAAAATATCAGAACATTGTAAAATATGATTGGAACTAGCAGTGCATTGTCAAACGTTGGTCAGTTTGTTTTATTGTTGAAGCCTCATGCAGTGAAGTTTCTGAAAATGATTTGATACATTTGTATGCTATAAAAATGAGAACACAAGTCGTGTACTTTATTTATATTGCTGTGGCTAGAGTAGAACAATTATTTAAATGACAACTTGCATCCTGTATCTTCCAATTTCATGGTTTATCTACAAATTACCCTGTATCTGTGGGGTATTATAACCATTGTTTATAGCATTTTGCTTTTGTGATACATGTACATATATCTATGTACCATTAAATCACCAATTAATTGTTTGTATGCATCATTTTTATGCCCCCCCACTCTGAAAGTCGGGCATATAGATTTGTCCTTGTCCGTCTGTCCTTCCGTCACAAAAAATGTTGATACACATTAGAGCTTCGAGTCGATGCGATGCATCGGAATTCGATTACGGAGCTCACGATTCGATTCACGATTCATACCCTGGTACTTTCGATTTGATTCGCCCTTTTTATTTCCAGTTCGCCAAACTGTTATTTGGTACAGTAATCACAGGTTTTAGCCACGCTTACAGTCAATGCGAATGACATGTCCGGTATATTTTCATTTTGACAGATGGAATTTCTGTTTTTGTCGGACACATTGTCCGGTGAAAAATTTCAGTCAGCACCGTTTATTTTCAGAAAATGGCTGAAGAAAAATCAAATAGTCGAAAAGCTGTCCCGTCGAAAAGTATGAATTTCTAAATTTACCGTTGGCGAATGTTTTATTCCACTCAATTTTGATAATAAATGCGATTAAAAGCGGCTGAGACCAGTTCTAAATGTCTGTGATAACCATGTTTTCGTGTCTAGTATACGATAAAATCCTAACCGTACGGTCCGTAATGCCGCCTGCTCCAAAATTTACGAGGAATGAAAATTATTATGATAAATTCAGATAACTATTATTTTTGCCTGTATAAACTGATGATTTATGTCTCATACTCTGTTCTATGACTATTCACATATAATTTACCTCACGGTATGTTAAGTTTGTTTCATTTGTTGCCTAGTTTATTTTGTACAGCCGACTTTTTTAAACATGTATTGCTTCTTGCACGTGATTGAATTGTGTTTTGGGGTGCACATTGTCTTAAAATTTCAATTTGAATAATTGATAATTAGATGTATAGTTTAAACTTTAATATCAAGAATAAAATAGACAAGATATAAAATAATAGTGCTACAGTGCTATTAGTCACTTCCCCTGTTGCTAACTTGCTACATTATTTAGTAAAGTTTAGTTTTCTTAAGTCTATTTATTTTTATTTGCAAAACTCTTAATTTCAACTGACCTGAAATTAATGCAAAAGCCTTAAGATGAATGAGAATGCTGTTACATATACATATAAATAATTGAATCGAAAAAATCGAAATCGAAGGAAAACAAATCGAATCGGTTGACAGGCGAATCCTTGAAGCTCTAATACCCATTCACAAACTACGAGCAGGATAATAGCATTTGCTTTTCTGACAAAGGCTGCAAGTGGGGGCATCTGTGTCCTATGGACATATTTCTAGTTTGTGATTTGCCTCGCTAGTCACCTATGTCTGGTCTGTGGTAATTATTGTGGATCCATGTTGGGTTTTATGTTGAAGTATCATATTGATACTGTAGATTGTCTTAATATGGTTAGTATTGTTGATTTAAAGGAATTTTATGCTCAGTAACATAATGTAGAGGCTACATTTTGATTTTTTGGCTAGCAACTAGTGCTTGAGTAAGCTCTCATGGAAAACTTGTCTATGTAGTAACATGTCTATGTTAAATCTGGTAGAAGTTTCCAGCAACTTCTCAATGTAGCAACATGTCTATGTTAAATCTGGTAGAAGTTTCCAGCAAATTCTCAATGTAGCAACATGTCTATGTTAAATCTGGTAGAAGTTTCCAGCAAATTCTCAATGTAGCAACATGTCTATGTTAAATCTGGTAGAAGTTTCCAGCAAATTCTCAATGTAGCAACATGTCTATGTTAAATCTGGTAGAAGTTTCCAGCAACTTCTCAATGTAGCAACATGTCTATGTTAAATCTGGTAGAAGTTTCCAGCAAATTCTCAATGTAGCAACATGTCTATGTTAAATCAATAAGTGATACATGTATGGTATGAACTGAGTTTTACACTAAGGGCATAGTCTTTGTCTTAAGATACCTCTTACCAATACATGTAGCTGTCTTGCATACATGTATATCACCAATATATTACATGCTTTTATTAATAAAGAAAATAACTGTATGTATTAGAAATCTTTAAGCAAAGCTTCATTAGTAAGAATTACTGTGCAACTTCTTCAGAGTAACACCACATGGGAACACACATTTTGACTGTTGTTGAGATATTGTTGCTCTAGTGAGGTTAAATGGAATGTGAAATACAGGAACAATTGCTTGTTAAACTGTTGTTGCTCAAGTGTGGTCTGCTCTGGAGAGGTTTCACTATATAATAATATCGACAACCATACAAATTTAGTTTGTAGAACTTTCAATATGTATTACACAATAAAACAACAAAGTTTTTGATAGTCAACAATACACGGTATGAAGATTTCATCTTCCTCTTTTAGTTCCTGGTTTGAGACTGAAAATAAAGTAAAACATGAAACACGGTGTAAAGTAAAATGTAGCAGGAATTTTTGTTACAAGAATGATTAAGCTGGAGTTAAATGACATTTTCAACATTTATTTAAGGCCGTCAGATAACCTCTACAGTGTTCCTGGTTACCAACCAGTATTAACCTGATCATCTGCACACAACATACCATGAATGGAGGTGGAGGACAAAAGACTATGTACATGAACTCTCGTTAGTCAAACTGTCGCCAAGAAAATGTCTTGCATTGGTTCAAAGCTACTTCCTCCTGATTGTCAGTCAAATGCTCTACCAACTCAGCTAGCTGGGCTGGCTACAGCAAATGAACATTGAGCACATAAAGAAACTGAGAACACTTCAATGTTTGATTGTCTTTAAAAATTCAACACAAACTACATGTTTGCAAAGAGAAAGGTTCAGAGAGCATTTAGGGCCGCAGGGGTGAACTTTGGTGTGGCAAGTTCTAAATGAGACCTAGTTCAGGACTTTATTTGGGTAACAAGGGTCAAGGTCACTGTAATAACAATGGAAATAGGATATCCAGTCAATAAACTCAAGTTAGGAATGAGCCATTACAATAAAACTTGGTATGTAGGGAGTTAATAGGGAGCAAAAAGTGGGAATGGCATTTAGGTTTGTCACTGAAAAGTTATAATGAATATGAATGCAGTGTTATGATTTGGTATTTATTGTTAAACTATCCCTCATTACTGTATCTGAGCCGTTTCACTGCTAAAAAAGTAGGGCGTCTGTCTTATGGACAATACTAGTTCATACAATAAAATTGTTTAATACATTGTCATATGAAACTTACTCGAATAATCTTTGCATTCTGCGATCTTCAGCATTATGTTCATTCTCAGTCTGAGGACAAAACAAAACAAAATGTACAGCTAGAATATTCACACAGTCAAATTACTCTGTAAAGTCTTGAAGAGAAAAACCTTCATTATTACAAAATACAGATAGCATGATATGATTGGAATAAATTGAAAAATAGTTGTGAGATTTAAATATTTTTATCTCTATGACGATAACAATATACCTGTTGTATAGATCACTAACATACTTCAATTGTTACGCAATATAAACATAATGCAGACATGTATGTGTTCGTGATTTAAGGTGCAAATGTCGATGAAAGTGTATCTTAAGAGACAAAAATCATTCAATGTACAAACAAGAGGGCCTGACGCTCTACTGGCTATATTGTGCATACAGACATCAGAAATCTTAAGGAAAGTTCATGCAAGGATGCAACAGAGCAAATTTGATGCAAATCTAATCATCAGTACATAAGAAAGTCGTTTGAATCTTTTTCTATTTTTAAATCTGGCTGCCATATTGTGCAATCAACCAGAACCGTTTGAACAATCTTGAGAAAGGGTCATGCCAGGATGCTACAGAGCAAGTTTGATGCAACTCTGCTCATTGGTTCAAGAGTCGTTTAAAGGTTTTTCTATTCTTAGTTCTGGCAGACATATTGTGCGGTCAAGCTGTTTCGTCAAAATTGGCCTAGCAGTTTCAGGAGATGTCGTTTGAATGAAAAGTTAACAGACTGACGCACGAACGCACACGTATGACAATACATCATGACATAAGCTCTCTGGCATTTGGCCAGTAGAGCTAAAAATTAAAAGATGTTTAAACATAATTTTACAACATAATATATCCAGGAACAAAGAATCTTTCCTCCCCTGACAGATTTACCTGAACAGAGTCTTTGAACCAATCATCCAGTTCCTTTGATCTTTTAGCAACATGTATTTGCAGATCACTGCCTCCTATGATGTGAGGTAAACTCTGAGAACCAGCATGACATGTCTGTAAACATACAAGTATGGTACTAATGAATGTTCAGTGTCAGGTATGTTGATAAATATTAATGATAAACATAATTCTTACAATGATGATGAGGCAACTGTTCTGGTGTTAACCACTTGCTAAACGAATCAGATTTCTTGAATTATATTGATATTTCAAAACAGATATCAGATCAATTTGCTTGAATCAATACTGTTTCTATAGATGACACCCCTACTACTAAGCCGATCTTGTAACCAAGCTTTGGGATGAAAACCTGATTCATAAAAAATTACTGATCCTCAAACATAATTACCTTTCTGAATTTTTTAAAGTTGCGGACAAGTTTTCCTCTCCATCTGGTGAAACCCTCAGGACAATCCCCACTATTTGCTGTGGATCTTTGAGGTCTGTGAAAAATAAGACTGACAGTTTCCACACTGACGCACCCTGTAGGTAAATCCTCGTCATACTCATAGTCACCAGCCTCTTTCTTTTGACCCTTAAAATAAGACACATTTTCTTGACGGGATACTGTAGAGATAAATGATCTATTGTATAAAGTTTGTCACAAACGTAAACAAACGAACTTGGGGTCACTGCCATATTTACAGGATGACATCATAACTAATATTGCTGTATTTCAATTATAATCTCAAAATAAAAGTATTGGCCACAGACAACTAAATTGAACTGTTTTGTGCATGACTAACCATCCTACAAGAGAAATAATGTAATGGTCTAAAACTTATATTGCGTGTGGCAGAGAAAAGCAGACGATCATGAAACTGTGATTTTTTTAATAGATATTAACATTTTTACATGGCATTGCATGCTGTTTTGATAGAAATTGATTTAAACTTTTTTTTTAGCGAATGTTTACTATATTGATAGGTATGACTGTTTATTTGAGAGAAACTAGAGCTATCACTGAAGGTGATTAATACCCCCACAATACCGCTTTGTCAGACATATTTTTGATAAATTCAAAGATGGCCGCCAGTCAAGACAATGAAATTATCTATCACTATCTATCACTACAGGACCACAATCAGAATGTGCCGACAATATACACAACTAGGCTTGGTAGAAATAATTCATGGAAAACCATGTTATGTGACATGACGGAACAAGTGGTGATTCCCATATAGCCCCCATTGCATATTTTGAAGTGGGGTTATAATACGAATTGTGTACATTTTAATATTTCGGAGGTGATATGAATACCACAGTATGGGAGTCAGGTCAAAATCAATAAAATAGAAAAAATGAACAGTAATATATAGCACTTTGTCACAAAGAAATATAATGATACATTCGACTAGAGTATGAACTAGTAACACCAATATATTTGATTTTAACTCCCAAGATCTGAACATTTTGCATTCAAATTCGAACAAATATAGCAACAAAGCGTATTAAATTGATACAATTTATATTCGCAATCAAGACATTTTGTTCCATTGTCCTTGACTGCAGTTTCACAGATTTAATCAAATAATCAAACTACCTGGATATAACATTATATTATGCCTTATTTCAATGGATTTTAAAAGAAATCCCGTTATTTTCACTGAAAGGCGAGTCTTCAACAACAAAAACAAACCATTTGCTAGTATCTGAATGTAATAAACCAAAAATGCTGCCAACAGAACAGTAAGAACTAATCAACAGTTCCTGTGAAATAAAAAACTGAACTTGTATAAAATTCCTCACAAAAAGCTGGGCAAAATGGAACTAAATCAATGCAAAATATATCAAACAATATGCTAGAAATAACAGTTATTTTCACAGAAAGATAAGTCGTTTACAACTAAAAACAAACCATTTGCTAGTAAGTGAAAGTAAGAGAAACTATTTTTAGTAACAGTGACCTTGACCTTGGCCCCACCAGCCCCAATATCGAACTTGACCTGTATCTTCTGATGTTACACCTGTGTACCAAAAATTTTTCAAATCTGTCTAGCCTTTCATGAGTTATCGTCCGGAAACCATGAAAACCGACAGACCGACCGACCGACAGACAGACCGACCGACCGACAAGCTCACTCCTATATACCCCTCAAACTTCGTTTGTGGGGGTATAAAAAGTAGGCCAACCATGTTTTATTGTAATCACCAGTTGGTGGAGTTCGGCAAAAACCGCGAGGTTAGTGATACCGCGAGAATATTGACGACAAGTATACTTGATATTTTGTATGATTACCTTGACCGGACGTCGCGTAGACAGAAATCCCGCTGGCAAGGATGCAGGTTCATTATTACTTGTAGGTAACACAACCGGCTTCTTGTCCTCCTGTAAGTTTTTAAAAAAAAATCACAAAACAATAAAATCAAACAACATCACAGGGCTTTGTCGAAACATTTTATCAATTTACAGTTAACTCCATGTTTGTTCCCTGGATTTACGTCGTTGTCCTGAATATGTTGTCATATTTAATGCATATGAAGCAATGTGCAGAATTGTTGCCATCATTTGTGTGCCCTTAAATGAAAATTGCATTGTAACAAATGTCAATGTAACATGCATTGACTGCAATAGCACTCAAAGTTAACTGGATGTCAAAAACGTCTGTTATATATTTGTACACTTGTTAACTGTCTGTCTCAACGCCTGTGGATGGCATTCTAATACAAGAAAGCAAAAAGAAAATAATAACTGCTTCCCAAATTTCTGGTAAATTGAAAAAGATTTTGAAGGCCAAGAAAAAGCAGTATTGTGAACTTAAACAAGGGGCAATGCCCACAAACCAGGTTTTAAACCTAATTATTTGTAACCAAGGCTCTATTTGTATAATGAATACATGATGATCATCTATGCTGCAAAGGTGCCAGAGGTGATACATTCATACACACACTCACACTTAGATATATTATATATATATATGCAACAACTATACACCAAGTTTGATGTCAATACACCCACGCATAGCAAAGATATTTAGTGGAAACAGATTTTTCAATTTTAAGTGACCTTAGACGGAACGAACCCAAAAGCAATCCCAAGTGAGCTCTCGACATGTTAGTACTATACACCAAGTTTGATGTCAATATGATCAATGAAACTAAAGTGATAAGCCAGAAAGCAAATTGCTATTTTTAGTAATGGTGACCTTTGGCGGAACGAACCCAAAAGCAACCCCAAGCGAGCTCTCCATATGTTCTTACTATACACCAAGTTTGGTTACAATATGATCAACAGAACTCAAGTTATTCGTCGGAAACCCCCAGTTTGACAATAAAGAACAAACCTGTGAAGACAGCCTATCAGGTTCCTCTCCCACAACATTGTGTCTCCCTCTTCCAATTCTCTTATTATTGTTTTCATTCAGCTTGCTATCATCTCTTGGGGACACATTTTCAGTTTTAGACAGTCTTTGACTTGGTGTAGCAATGGGCTCTGATTTTATCGTTGCTCTTGGAGAATGTGGTGATCTTGAACGACCTCTGTCTGATTTGGATACCGAGTGTTCCGTGCGATCTGGAATTGGAGAAGTTTTATGAGCCTGTCTAGTCGTTCTCTTCTGTGGTTCTATCACCTCAGTGTTTATTGTAGTATAGTCTACATCATCATCACTGTCCCAAACTGTCTCAACATTAACATTTGTCTGCACATTATCCTGTTTTGACTTGTTTGTTTTCTTATTTCCAGCATCCTCCATACTTGATTTAGATGGTGTAACAGGCTCCTTTTTTATCCTTTTATTGGTGATATCATCTTCCTCTTCATCATTTCTGTATCTGGAAACATTATCCACAATATTAAGACTAAAACGATTCTTAAATATAATTTAAACACATAAAACCACAGGTAAAACAGGAATCTATATAAGATGTCCAAAGAAAAGCAGGTTTGTGTTCTTTATAGCTTTCTGACACAAAGACGATTATCAATCAGTACATTTTCCAACCATCTTATCATGAAGAGGTTCACAACCAGTCACCAGATTTATTTTGCTTGTATTCAACAAGAATTTTCGTACAATTCTAACGTTTTCAAGGTATAATAGATGTCACTTTTAACGTTTTACTATATATGTATATCTTAATTATTTCCAACATAAGACATACAAATGATGAGGAATAATTGAAAGTTTTCAGAGTAAACGACACAAACGTATCAAATGATCTGTCACTAAGAATGTGGGTGTAAATTTTTATCCTCCAATTGGAAATATCAAAGCAGTGAGCATTACTGATGCAACAACACAAAATAAGAAACTGCATCTACATGACCTTAAGAGCACATAACATTAATACTTTTAGTGAGAAAAGTCAAATATGAACTTCATATTCAATTACAAAGTGACCAGAAAAAAAACCCAACCTTTTCTTCGTGGCCTGAGATGTTGTGGCTAGGGAGATAGACTGGTCTTTTGTCTTTGGTTCACTTACTGCTTTTTCAACCTGAACAATAACAAAGATTTTATACCATTTAAGTGATACAGTAAAATGCTTATGTTCCATTTTCATCCTCGAGCTATAACAGCTAACAGAGCTCCGAGGTACAATGTCTGATGGTACTTATGTGGTATCACAAACAAAGGTTATTCTCCAGACCATCTCAAAAACACAAAGCATTAATAAACAATGCCTGTCATCTTACCAACTTTTTCTTCTGATTCATTTTAAAACATTTTGTAACAGTTTTCAAATACAATCTACAATATATCCTAAATTTTCTGTGCTTTTTTTAAACAGCTGTACTCCTGAATTATGTAGGATTTTCAGATTTCTACCTATGCATCAAGTGTTATATACTCCTGAATTATGTAAGATCCTCTACTTATGCATCAAGTGTTATATACTCCTGAATTATGTAAGATCCTCTACTTATGCATCAAGTGTTATATACTCCTGAATTATGTAAGATCCTCTACTTATGCATCAAGTGTTATATACTCCTGAATTATGTAAGATCTTCTACTTATGCATCAAGTGTTATATACTCCTGAATTATGTAAGATCCTCTACTTATGCATCAAGTGTTATATACTCCTGAATTATGTAAGATCTTCTGCCAATGCACCCAGTGTTATATACTCCTGAATTATGTAAGATCTTCTACTTATGCATCAAGTGTTATATACTCCTGAATTATGTAAGATCTTCTACCTATGCATCAAGTGTTATATACTCCTGAATTATGTAAGATCTTCTACTTATGCATCAAGTGTTATATACTCCTGAATTATGTAAGATCTTCTACTTATGCATCAAGTGTTATATACTCCTGAATTGTGTAAGATCTTCTACTTATGCATCAAGTGTTATATACTCCTGAATTATGTAAGATCTTCTACTTATGCATCAAGTGTTATATACTCCTGAATTATGTAATATCTTCTACCTATGCATCAAGTGTTAAAACAAGCAGTCAAAATGTATGGCCATGAGTGGAGGCTTAAAAAGACATAGACTGTCAAGTTATCCAAGCCACACAATGTCCAAAAATAGCAGGTGTACAGCCTGACATGTCTGTAAAATTCCTACACAATGAGTAATAAGTCTTTATAAACAACTCAGTACATGTACATTGTAAGGAGAACAACAGGGTGAACAATGTTATAAAGATAAAAATGCTTGTACAGTCTAAAGAATGATCTGTATTGCAGTCAGTCCAGTCTTGATACCATGACTCAGTCAACACTTACTACATGAGCCGGCAGTGAATTCCAATCACCCGATGGTACATGGAAACAATCAATATAAATGTGAAATCTGATGAGATATGTCGAAACCTATATGTCAAGTGCTGGAAATGTCAGGCTGGCTTGTATATGGGTCATAACAAGCAGCTCATTTGTAACAAAATTAAGAGAAAATTCCATATATAACAATATTCAAGCAACACTATAAATGAGTCAGTCATTGAGTCACCTCAGACATTGAAAAGCTATTTAAGAGGAAGATTTTACACATTCTCAATCTTTACATGCCTGACAACAAGATTTGTAAAAACGACATCTTTTACAGAAATGTTTGAAATTATAGAATGAAAATGTATTAAAATTAAATAAAGCAAGACTCCACCTGTTTCTTCTGTGTTGACTTTGGTGTTTGGGTACGTTGGGTATTTACGTTGAACTTAGTTTCATCTATCACTGTATTAGATTCTGACCTAAGCTTGCCATCTACTCGTTTAGATCCAACTTGCGTCCTGTATAGAAAACAAGCAATTCAGATCATGAACAAGAAATATAAAAAACTTTCTAAGCAAAAGAAATATGATCACATGACAATTAGGCTTAGTAAACTTTAGGCACATTTTTTGTAGAACAAAGTAGATCAAATATTTCACTTAGAAATTAGATAGCTGCCATGCATAACCCTTTACTAGTATAAAACAATGAAAATAAATTATGTACAGCAATTGAAGACATATTAAAATTAGGGATGTCAACGAATGGCAATTTTGGTATTCGAATATTCGGTCAACCTTCTGAACGAATGTTCGAACATTCTACCATCTTATTTAATAATAATACATTTGAAATTCGAAGTTTAAATTTATGCTCAACAAATTTAATTTTGAGTTTTAAACTGATCACTTAAGTTGTAAAAATCCCCACGATTACTAACATTTTCAGAGCCTAAGTGTCATCACCAGAGTGTAATACATGTATCTCTCATGCCCCCAAATATACAACATTACATGTCAATTAACACATGTAGATATTATTTTCAGGAGTAAAATGTCATTCAATGGGATAATGCCCATCACTGAAATTTAATACACTTGCATTCAGCTTCTTATTGAAAATATATTTTATCGAATATTCGAATGCCGAATTAGTATTCGAATATTCGGACGTACAAACGAATATTTGAATAAAAGAATATTCATTGACATCCCTAATTAAAATATTTCAGGTGAAATTATGAAATAACTACAATAATTGATTAAAAAGTTACGAAAATCACATGAATTTTTCATCATCCCTCTTTAACGGATATAACTTACATGCTCTGTGTGTCAGTATTTGGAACAAAAGGTTCAACTTGTGACAAACTCTGCGATGGAAGTTTACACAGATCTTCATCTGAAACACAACAAGTTCATTGACTGAAACTCCTTCACATCAACATACCAATGTGGATATAAATTGGTGTACAATGACGTGAGTGCTATATACTTATATATGGGTATGTTTCATCCTAAATAAACAAGAGATGTTTGTAAAACATTATGCCCCCTGTGACCTTGACCTTTGACCCTGTGATCCCAAAATCAATAGGGCTCCTTTGCTACCCAAGATGAATGTGTGGACCAAGTTTGAAGATGATAGGACAAGGGGTTCTTGAGTTATTGATTGGAAACAAAAAGGTTACGGACCAACGGACGGACATACCGACCGACATGTGCAAACCAATATGCCCTCTCTTCTTCGAAGGGGGGCATAAAAATCTATCAAACTATACACTGTAAGTTTTATATAGAGCAAGACTTAAACAAAGGTGATAACAATTATAATTATATTGATGCAATAATGCTTCTCAATATTTATATACACCAACAAAGTTTACAATGAATCAAAACACTAGTACATTGTAGAAATAGAGGATGTAAGACATAGCGATACAGACATAAACAAAAAGGTTTCACAGAGCCTGTATTTAAGTCACAATTAGTAGCACGTAGTTGACACCATCTAAGTTATTCTGAAGACAACTGTAGGACAAGGTTTTGGTACAAAACTAACATAGCTCAGTTATGGAAAAGAAGCAATAGGTGTGCTTTTCTAACTGAAGTCACTGAAATTGCTATGTCAGACAGTTTGGCTGAGGGACCACTGCTTGCAAGCAAATAAAATAACCTTACTTTGAACTTTCCTCAATTCTCAACACCAGCCTGAAGCTGCCAATATTATACAAAAGTCTAGAATATTCGAACATTTTTTAGCTTAAACATACTAGTACACAGTATATTACCTGATACAAAGTCAGGGTTGCAATGTTTCTCAGTAGAACAATACAAGACAGCATAACCAAGCTCTGCATCCAATATCATATGCTTATTCTTCCTGTTCAACACAATAATAAGACATTTATCAATTACTACAAATGTATAAAACAGTTAAAATCTTCTTTTGGACATAAAACTATTAACAAAGAACAAACTTCTTTTCATATAATAAAGGACTCTTATGATCAGAATCAGGCATGTTACTGCATTTACATTAATTTGCTTGTCATGAAATCTTTTGATCTTTTGTGTAGAAGGGCTACCAAAAGTTTGCACACTCACAAACTTTTCGCCAAGAATTTGCCCCGACTTAAACCAAACCAAGCTCTGCAGTATTAAACACTTGACACTTATTTACAGGAACTTCCAGTTTTGGATGAAAATGTCGTGTAAAAATAGATTGTTTAGGCCTAAAAAAATATGTTTTGTTTCAGGTTTCATGCCCAAAAATAATGGGTTAGGTCGGAACATCTCCTTTTTTTGAGATTTTTTTATATTTTCAAACGAAGCAAATTAAACATAGATTTAAATGAATATATGTTTAAAGACAAATCCCCTTTCCATTTTAACATGGATAAGGTTTAATCAAGGTGAATATAATGCTCTATCGCTGGAATACTCGCTAAGCGTCTTATAACTGGGCAGAAATATGAACCTAAAGAAAAATTTACACAAAGAGACTTTACCAAAATGAAGAAATTTTACCAAGAAAAAAAATAGGGTAGGTCGGGAAACCTGAAACGCCTTATATGAAGCAGTATAAACTCACTTGTCCAGAGTGGCATGTACACGAGTTATCCATTCATCAGATTGTGAAAGATCAGTGTCTGTACAGTTCATAACAACAGATCCTGCAGTGAAATCAATTCAGAGTTATCCTCCCTATCAACCATTTCATTACAAAGTTTGGGAATGCATTAGTTGCAGTTTATGGACTTTTTCCACGGTGTTTCAGATATGTACTGCGGTCAGTTCACCTAACCAGTGTTCCTGGGTTACCGACCAGTTTTGACCTGTTCTTCAAATGTACAAAGATCATTTCTATAATGTAATATACATGTATAGCAACGAAAATAGTAGAATTTGAATATTTTTGATGGTTAAGAAATCAATTATCATAATTCTACATTAATTCAAATAATCTAGAAATGTTTCCAATTGCTTTGAATATTTTGATGGATATCAAAGATCAGTTGCTATTTATAGTATCCTTTTAACCATATTACAGTCACATGACAGTCACTGAACCTAACATGTCTTCATGGGTTACTACCAAAACCATACACAGCAAAGCAAACAAGGATCATACAGACTTTCATACAGACTTTCCAGAGTGTTAGCAGCTACAAGTGACATTAAACACTGCACACATCTCTGTAGCTGGTACAATTTTATTTATGATGAATTGCATTTTATCTGTTCAAACATTATTGAACCATTGCATATTTTTAATTACCACATATCTTTACCATATTGCCATCTCACATTCTACCGCAATAGGAAGATAGGAGTAATGAGAAATTATGGTGGCACAGTGTTCATGTTTTTCACCTGAGACAAACTTGTAATGAAAGAGCCAGAAGGAAGCCTACAAACAATGGCAATAACATGTTTGAAGAATAACAGTACAATTTTCACAAGAATAAAGAAAGAATGTTGAAATCAAACAAATGGGAATTTTCCTACAAATTTGATTAACTGCACATTGAAAATTCCCCCAAATACATTACCTGGTTGTGTAATATTTGTATCAACTTTTCCTCGTTCCAGCAGTATAGGAACTCCTCCAGCAAGCTCAATGGCAAATCTCATCTTCTTCAACTGTTATGTAATACAAACACATTGTTATATAATCCAGACAAAACTAGAGAAGTAAACACATGGGCATGTATGTATACCTTGGAGGGGTTAAAGTGACACTAAGCTATCTTGCACATAAAGAAAGAAGCAAATAGACATGTTTTACTTGGTATACAGACAAAATCCCCTCCGGATAAAATCCCCATGGCTCATTTTGCACAAGGCTGACAAAATCCCCTTCGTGAATTTTACAAGGTGGACAAAATCCCCTTCATGAATTTTACAAGGTGGACAAAATCCCCTTCATGAATTTTTTCTTAAGAGCTATTCACAAAACATCTTAGAAATATTTTGGTCTTAAATAGCCCATTTTAGTCTTAAAAATCCGTTTTTCATCTAAGATTTTTTTAATAAATAAAATAGGTCTATATGTATCTTATCTACTTGTAAGTTTATCATATTATACAAATATATTTATGCAAAGGATCCGTTCAGATTAAATCTGTATCTTTATCTTTGTTACACGCACGGAATTCAGCTGTCAAAAAATTGAATCGAGAGGGCGAAAACACGTCCAAGTTTGTGTCTTGTAACAGTGTATTACTGAATACAGGTACTAGAAATCTGCTTTTTAGGACTAACATTAATCATAGTTAGTTGTTTTACCATATGCTTTGACTACATGAAGCTTTTACTGAATGTCACAAACATCGTGTTTGTCACATGTTTTCGCGATGCGGAAGTAATATGTTGCCTACTTATTTATGTATTTCTGCATTCATATTAGTTAATGTTTGTTGGTTTGAGTATCTTGAATGGATGCTGTTGTAATTATTATGATTATTCTTACCTGATGGTGGCACAGGAATAAAATCATGCTCTCTGATGTGTCAGAAAACATTAATTTATTTAGAGCTGTGCTATCTAAAATTGTTGTATGAACCACTTTCAATAGTTTTAGTTAATGGCGTACATTTAGTATGTATAATATACAGTCATGTTCTATAATTTTGTGAAATCTTTTACAGCCTTACAAATCTATTTGTTTAAATATCTTTTCAGGAAATACTTCGTCTTGTTACTTGAACTAGTTTGATGTTATGGTATGAGAGTTAGAACTACCCAAGCTAGGACCAATGTATACAAATACCAGATACATGGTACAACTGTAAAACAGACATCAAGTTACAAGGATCATAAGGGCTCAGATTAACATGGACTGCATATTATGATTTAGATATAATGTTAAGATAGGGATCCTGACAAGACTTGTGTTTCATAAAAGATTGAACAAATTCACTGTACTATGCCACAATCAAGATATGAAGGTGCACAATATTAATTTTACTGTAACATCAATGATGTATCATTACTTGAAACAAAGCTGTGTACTAAAAGTCAAGATGTTTCAAACCTTGAACTTTGTGTCATATGTATTTAGTTGTGTCAGCAATTTATTAACACATGTGGAAATACAATGTCATTTTCTTTTCTGATCAGCTCATTTCATCAGGTTGCTGATAACACACATGCGATTTTGGTAGTTAGTGTGGTAAAAACATAAAAATATGAAAAATCAGTTATATGCAGAACACGTATGTCATGATTTCATGATTTATTGTTGTATGTATCTAAAAATGTAGATCCTGAAATTATTTGTTTTTTATTTTATTAGTGATTTTTGCACATACCATATACTTAAAAAAAATTCACAAACCCCAAAATTATGCAAAAGTATGTCATATAATATTTAAATGGTAATTTGAACACTCCACATTTACTTGCAAATGAACAAAATTAGATTTGTTCTGTAATCACTTAAAACTAGGAATAGTATTCATAATCATAAATGCCCAATTGCATTTGAGGTGGACTTAATTGTACAAAGTACCAGACTATAATATCAGCAATATATTGACCACTTGAAGACTATAATAACAGTACACTTGAATATGTGTATTGAAATAATCCTTGAAAGGTTTGTTGCAAGGCTGTTTATTTACACATACACCAACCATGGAAGTGTCACTGTGTATGCTGTGTGATAGAAGATATTACAAACACAACTTTGAGAGTCACTTCATTCACATATTAGCTGTATATATGGGTATTAAATGTCCATTTAGTAACATTTTAGAATACATTAAATAAATATTCATGACTAGCCTGACTACTTTCCAACATAAATATTACTTTGGGTCTTTAAAAAAGTACAGAAAACACATTTATTAAGATACATGAAATGAATCATGCACATCCTACTGCTTTGAATATATGCTGCAGATTCTTATCCCAAATCTTCATTTACAAGGGTGCTAAACATTTCTGTTTTACATATTCTATTTGGTACAATGTTTTCATATTCTATCCAGAAAATGATGTAATTCCCGTTTCATTTTTTGTAATTGTGAAATGTTGTAATTATTATATTGCAAATCATTTTGCATGAACACTTACTCAGCTAGGGATGCTGGAAATATTATTCTCTTTAATAGAAACTATATACACATGAGTCAAAATAGCAAGTAGGATACATTATCATTTATTTAATAGCTGTATATCTATGCACAGTTAATAAGTATTAACTGAATAATCATTAAAGTAGAACACTATTTCAATTGTGTCTGTCTGATTGATTATTTAGACAACATGTGTCCTGTAAACAATGCTTGGGTAATTGTAATAAAGTTATATTTGAAGGACTTTCACTAGTACACCCTAGTAAAAGTACATTATATTGCGTTATATTATAGCAGGCAACACCTTTATAGTGTACAAAAAGCCAATACAATTCACAGCAACACAAACCCAAGTAATTGATAAGTGCATTCTAAAATGGATCATCATGTACTTGTCTAAATGTAATTAGTGTGTGAGACCGGAAATCTCATTTAATGTCAAGTAATCGGAAGTATTGTAGTATCACTATCAATTTTGTTATTGATAACATCTTGATGATATCTTAATTAAACAAAATGTTAAGTTAGATGTGAAATGCAAGATATTTCCTAAACTTATAATAAATTCCTAGCTAAGATATTTCTATGAGGCTTTATGAATAAGACTTACGACTAAAAAATATTTTACTCTTAGTTACGAAATTTCTTAAAGTTTACGCTTACGAAAAAATCTAAGATGCTTTATGAATACCGCCCCAGACCTTTATCAAAATGTTGCCTGAAACACAAACACATGTTTCAGGCCTTAAATTAGAACAAACCTGTTTTTCACTGAGAAAATAGAATTTCATTCCAGAAAACAGTGATTTTCTTCTAACGTCAGGATTGAATGTCACACATGTTGAATCTAATTGAGTCTCTGCCAATTCTGGAGTAAACCTGAAGAAAAGAAACAAATTGATAAATTTTGAAAACAAAAAAGTTGTAAAATGTTATGAACTAATTTTATCACATAACTTGCACTCCATGAGTGGCATAAAGCAGTGACATAAATATCATATGTTACTAGTTACATAAATAGCCGAATCACGGCACTATTCAAAGTCTATTTAAAGATTGAAAACAATCTATTCATGGTGTTATGTGATAAATAGAATCTTACATTCGTGCTTATTTGATATCGCTTTTATGAAACTCGTCGACTGTAACGAATATGACGCTCGGCTTCAGTCGACTCGTTTCATAAAAACAATATCAAATAAGCACGAATGTAAGATCCTCTATACATTGTTATACAGGTGATGATCACAGAGCATGTTAACAAAATACATGTATATAAATACAAGCAAGACACAAATGCAAGTATGGTCTTCAAGTCAATGTTCCTTCCACAAAATGTCACACTACAGATACATTGATACAACATTTCATCAACACCACAAAATGTCACACTACCGATACATTGATACAACATTTCATCAACACCACAAAATGTCACACTACAGATACATTGATACAACATTTCATCAACACCACAAAATGTCACACTACAGATACATTGATACAACATTTCATCAACACCACAGAATGTCACACTACCAATACATTGATACAACATTTCATCAACACCACAAAATGTCACACTACAGATACATTGATACAACATTTCATCAACACCACAGAATGTCACACTACAGATACATTGATACAACATTTCATCAACACCACAAAATGTCACACTACCGATACATTGATACAACATTTCATCAACACCACAGAATGTCACACTACAGATACATTGATACAACATTTCATCAACACCACAGAATGTCACACTACAGATACATTGATACAACATTTCATCAACACCACAAAATGTCACACTACAGATACATTGATACAACATTTCATCAACACCACAAAATGTCACACTACAGATACATTGATACAACATTTCATCAACACCACAGAATGTCACACTACCGATACATTGATACAACATTTCATCAACACAACAGAATATCAAACCATCAAAATTACAGAAAGACGTTTTATTGAATGACTGAATAAACTCTAGTATACAAAGGCAACAGTCCGTAAATGACTGGAATACAAGCAACAATTCAAGAACTACAATTTGTTCAGGATTCGTCCTAATATACAAAGTTCAGGAGTATTTAACTTATATACATCCATACATACATATACATACAGTTTGTACTTTAATCAACTTGCAACAGTTTGTTGACATTTTTTGTAGATTCATTCACAAGATGAATGAAATTCTGCATGTACAGCAGTGCACAGGAATTGTAAACAAGAGATGTTTGTACAACATTATACTCCTTTTGACCTTGACCTTTGACCTTGTGACCCCAAAATCATTAGGGTTCCTCTGCTACCCGAGATGAATGTGTGAACCAAGTTTGAGGATGAAAGGTCTAGGGGTTCTTGAGTTATTGATCTGAAACGGTTTGTGAACAATTGACCCCTGTGACCTTGACCTTTGACCCCATGACCCTAAAATAAATAGGCTTCCTCTACCACCCGAGATGAATGCATGGACCAAGTTTGACAATGATCGGAAATGAAAAGGTTATGAATGGTCATACCGACAGACCAACATGTGCAAACCAATATGCCCTCTCTTCTTCGAAGGAGGGCAAAATTATCAGTATTTTAATTTGCAAGATGCAATATTTCTTGTTATGATTGGGAAATTTAAAAATTTCACATTTCATTAAGAAAGCATGAATTTCATCACCGTCAGTTATTTCTAATAAGGCTGTGCTTGAAATTGTTAGTTTGCAGTATCCCAACCAACACAAGGAACCTGATCTGACACACATTTCTACTCTTCTTTCACAACAAAAATCTGAAAAAGAATTCCCCCCAAACAATCCAGGGAAGAGGCGTAAAAGGCGTACCACAAACAAACATCTGTATCAGGACAGCCTAACTATATACAGGTTTATGCTTACATGCTTGGATCAGGTTTTTCAGCTTTGCCATGTAAATATTTGATATACTGTTCCATGTATGTTGGTAGAACAATGTACTTCTGGGAGACCAGTGCACATATAACCTGCAAACATATACATCGAATACATAACTAATAACCTGACACAAAAGCGTCAAACTGTCACAAAATACACCCATCATAGCTTCCATCACAAGAAATTATGCCCATAAACACAGAACAAAAGTTTGGTGAAGATAGGAAGGCTTCCAACGATAGAGAGCAGACAGTGTGGAAAAATGTCAACAATTAAATGACCACAATTCCTAAGTGTTTCAGGCAATCTGGCTAGCTACCTGATATTCAACAGCAATGATTTTGAAACAATTTGAATTCCCATAGACAAAGCATGAACTCATGTAATGGCATACAGCAGACCATCTAAAGTTACATTAGTCTACTATGACTCAGGCCTAAAATGGCTGAGCAACTTAGGCCAAAACAAAAAATAAGTGTGGTTCCTCTTTCCCGACCGACCCTATTTTTTCCCGCCGACCCTAACTTTTTGATTCAATATAAAAAAATCAAAAACAAATCGTAAAAGTGGGTCCCATATGAAACTCTGTTTTTTTTCACACGACGACAACGACACTTAATTATAGTCGTTAATAACCAAAAAGACTACCTACCTACCCTATTTTTTTCAGGCATGAAACTGGAACCACACTTATTTTATTTTTGGCCTTAACACTTCTGTGTCAAGGGGGAGACCATACTGCAAGAACGTTTTTAGAAACAGTGACCTTGACCTTTTTTGGAGCAGCCCCAAAAGCGATACCAAATGTTCTTACAAGTGTGAATACGACAAAAGAAATTTAAGCAATTGTCGGAAACTGATTTTCTATTTTAAGTCAAGCTGGACCGAACAGCTCAAAAACCAATCCCAAGCAAGCTCTTCACATGTTCTTACTACTGTAGAATCATTTGAATTCGCGCAGGTCTAATTTTCGCGTATTTCGCGCTAGAGACGAAGAGCGAATTTAAGTCCGCGCGATTATTAAACTTCCGAAACTAACATGGCTATCCGAATTTTTGACTGTCAGAAAATGTGTGTATATGCACTTACGTTTTTTCTTTTCATAATTTGTCGCTGTTTTTTCTGATAAACTGTGTGGAATAATTAGGAACATGGAAAATTTTGACACAGTTTGATTACTAGTACGTAAGAGTGGTTTAAATGGAACATTAATTCATAAATAGATTTTTCTTTGTTAACGATGTTTATACATGTATAAAGAATACACAACTGCATAAAATCGTTGTCATCCGGATTGCACGCACTGCAACTTTTTTCTTCATACTTTAATTCTTGAACAATTCGTACAGTCGTGTCAATTAACGCCAATTAATCGTTGGACGTGTCATATTGTTTGTGGTATTGTTATGGGGTATGTTTTAATTCGTTCCTGACTGTTTCGCTGAAATAACCAGGGAATCAAGCGCTTGGTGACACTGATCAAACTATGACGCGAACCTCGCTAGTCATGTTGTTTATTCAAGTTTCACACGTTTCTATTGTATTCAGATATGACAATTGGCAATAAAATTGTTAATTGGCGACTCTATTACAGAGATAACCCCCAACTTACGAGTTAATACGCAGAATATTGCTATTTACAGCTTATGATACGGATGTACGAAATAATAACACGCGCTGCGATACCGTCATTTTTGTCTGATTTTTTTTCTTCAAAAATTTAAAATGCGCGAATTTAGGCCCGCGCGAAACTGCCTTTTTTGCTGTTTGCGCGAAATTTCACCCCCGGGAATTTAAGTGATACTACAGTATACACCAAGTTTGGTGTGAACTTGAGTTATCTGCCGGAAACTGATTTTCTATTTTTAGTAATGGTGACTTTGACCTTGGACAGTCCCCGAAAGCAATCCCAAGGGAGCATTCACATGTTCTTACTATACAAGTTTTTCTCTGGAAACCCGCAGTATAGTGCCCACACATCTTCCATCAAAATAAAGGATGATCAAAGACTCTACACAAAGTTGATAATTATTATAACAAATATATGTCAGTGATTTACCTGTAAGGCCACTACTTTTATATAAATTGGTTTACAAAACCGGCGGGTCTAATTTTCCGAAAAGTAGAAAAAAAAGAAAAATCACTTTTTGTTTTTAATATTGGTCATTTTCAAATGTTCTGCTTTCACTTTTGCTTTAGCATAGCCTTAAAGCAACACAAATGTCTGGCTGAGCGATATTAAATGTATCTTTGAAAAAAAGTGTAGTATATATATATACATGTTTTCTAGTCAATTTCATTGATGTTCTCAAAGTATGTTTTATATGCACAGTATGTAAGATTTAAACAGTGTGTTTAATTAGAACTATGAAACTTTGTGTGTATTAATGCATGTTAAAGCAGTTTAAGAATTAAAAATGTCAAGTAAATGATATAAATTTTCAATGTTGTAAGTCATTTCTCTGATTTTCACCCATTTAGAGTATGTTTTGTGACTTTTCTTCTTCTTTTTTTTTTTGACCACCCAGTGGACATTTTCCCCAAAAATTCTTGTAAACCAAAAAATAAAAAAGTGTACAAGTGGATTGATGCAGACATTCAGACATGAAACAAAACTTCTTTTTGTTAAAATATATGAAGAATCCTGAACACGTTGGACACCCAATGTGGGCACCCAATGTGGGCATATATAGAAATAAGATGACTGTGAATAAGTTGATGAATACTGTATGTTTTCCTCAGATTTAAGCTTACATGGAAGGAGCACAAACACATATTTTATATGATAAATTTGGGAGCAAAGATATGTTATGTCTTACCTTAATGGTGACACTTATTTTACCCATCACAAGTAATGTACAATCATTTAGCCATTCAGGAACTAAATGCCCACCAAGTGTGACCATATACTGCTTCACTGACTTCTTCATAGCATGGTCAAGACATGATGATGTGATAACTAGGGGCTCTAAAACAACCCTGCAACAATATTTCAAACATACTTCATCTTATATGAATAATAAAACAAGCCTGTTCAACTTACATCAAGCACTGTTGATGACTGCTTTATGGGTTTCTAACCAGCATAAGCATATAATTCAGGGATGTGAAGACCATTGTAGTGTTGTGCTCTACTCATACACCACTGTGCCTTCTAGCAACAATAAACAGATATGTTTTTATAGTTACAAGGCTTTCATCATAACTCAAGCTTAAATTAAATTAACTAGACAGATAATTTTGGAACTTTGTAGCTACAGAGGAAATAGCAGTCTAAGCTATCTTTGTCTACTTTTACTGAGGCTTATATTGAATATCAAATTCAACTTCCATAATTATGTTATTTTGGAGTCATATGGTTGCAAGAGGTCAAACTGTTCTCCTGGTTGACTCGGTAGTCTGTGCTTACTCTCACAGCTAGAGGTGGTCAAACTGTTCTCCTGGTTGACTCGGTAGTCTGTGTTAACTCTCATAAGGCCTAAACAAATAATACTTTTGGTTTGGGTTACCCGACCCTACCTACGAAATAGGCGCCGACCCTACCGTTTTTTACAGTCAGTCAGTTAAAAAAAAAAGGTTTTTGTTCTTTGCACCTCTTTTTGCTTGTTGTGCTTCTTTTCTTTAATATCGGCAGGTGCCGTTTCCGATACTGCAGACGCTTTTTACTCTAAGAAATGAATTAAGCGCTTACAATAATGACGTTCCAACAAAACACCTAATAAAAAAAAAAAATTAAACAGATGTAACCCGAACCAAACAATTTTTTTTTTGGCCTTACTGAGATTGTGATACAGGGACCTAAATTCAATCCTTTGGGACACTTTAAGTACAAGCAATTAAAATTAATCAAGCTGCCAAACATTACATGAATGATGATTTCTGTGAACCGAAGTATACAGTGTCCCCATCGTGCAGAATTCTTTCTCCCTGAATTCGTTGAGAATTCACCCAGGTACCAAACTTTGACAAATCCTTTAATCTAAGGATTGGTAACTTGGTCACATTTGACTGCAATAAAAAAAATGCATCAACTGTTAAAGACCAATAAACATGATTTTATTGCAGTTGAAAATTTCAAAAGTCAGATCAAATGATCTCTGTCTCTATACAAATACATAAGTAAATCTGAAAATAAACATATTAAAAGAAATATACCTTATACGTCAACTTAAAACAGACCTTAAAATTACCCTGAAAATCTGTCTCCAATTATGGTTGAGTTCAAGAAAAAATCTTAAAGAAGTCTGATTCAAAGTCCCCTTATAGAGCCCTCGGGTTGGTGGGGAGAGGTGCAGTAATCGTTGCAATCAATATCAGTCATGGCGATTACCCATCGGTCAGTCGGACCTGACCGATAAAAACCGACCAGGTCCGATACAGAATGCCTGTGCGTTGGTCCGTATGTCCGATACGGAACGGTACGGGTCGTACAGGTTTTACAACATCCATTGCTGTTTACACAATGCGGTCTTCTTACGCGCACCAATTGTCTGTACATTCGCTCGTCTTTCGGACATTTGAACTTTGATTGTGTCGTCAAAAAGGCATTTCAGGAGTGAATGTGAAAGTAAATAATAATTTTTAACTGTTATTTAACGAAATAAGCCAATTATTTGCACATTTGTGTTTGATTTGTTTACTTTCACTTTGAAATGAGCGGTAATTTTCGGCCCGTAATTTTTAACAACATGTTTTCGGACCGACAAGTTTGCATTCGGTCCGACAAGTTTCCCAAGGTTGTCAGACCAAATGACTGACAAGTCTTGGAAGTCATTCGCCATGACTGCAATATAATCATATCAAATTTTAAACTAACAAAAGGGCCATGGTGGCCCTATATCACTCACCTGGCCATGTTGGCTTCAAGAGAGTCCGAGAGGATTTTCAATGATTTGACCTAGTGTCCTACTTTTAGACCCAACATGACCAAGTACCACACTGGACTTGCATTTTATTAAGACAAACATTCTGATCGGGTTTTATGTAGATCCGGTAGAAAATGAAGCCTCCAAAGAATCAACAAGGATTTTCAATCATGATGACCCAGTTTCAATCTTGACCCAGATTTCATTGTGGCAAACATTCTGACCATGTCTCATATTAATCAAGTAAAAAAAATGACCTCTGGAGCGTTAACAAGGTTTTACTATAATTGGACCTAGTGACCTAGTTTTTGACCTCACATGACCCAGTTTCGAACCTGACCTAGATTTCATTGTCGCAAACATTCTGACATTGTCTCATATAAATCAAGTCTAAAATATGACCTCTGAAGTGTAAACAAGGTTTTACTATAATTAGACCTAGTGACCTAGTTTTTTATCCAGATGACCCAGTTTCGAACTTGGTTTAGATTTCATTGTAGCAAATACTTTGACCATGTCACATACAAATAATGTCAAAAATGTGACCTCTGGAGTGCTAACACGATTTTACTATAATTGGACCTATTGACCTAGTTTTTTATCCTAAATGACCCAGTTTCTAACTTGGCCTAGTTTTCATTGAGATAAACATTTTGACCATGTTTCATGAAGATCAGGTAAAAGATGTAACCTCTAGAGTGTTAACAATCTAAATTGTTGACGATGACGACGGACACAGGGCGATCCTAATAGCTCACCTCTTGAAGTTGAGCACTTCGTGTGAGCTAAAAATACGTCCACCTTATAGTTCTTTATGTGCTATTTATGACAATAGTTCTAAAATACCCACTCTACTTATGGCCGAGGTCTACTTATGGCCGAGGTCGACTTATGGCAGAGTATACATGGTACCTACCTACCACTACAACTTTTTTCAGAGTGTTAGAGGATCGACAGTGGCTCTAACACAGTTACCATATATATTATAATAAAGTTAAGACAAAATTCATAGGATTGTCTTCAATAATTCATACTTACTGGTATTACGAGGCATATCATATATAGTAACATCAGTATTTTCAGACAGTTTGAGATGAAGTTGCAAGACAAAATTTCCAACATATGTAAAACAGTTGTGTAAGTTCATTTTGAAAATTCTTTAAATCAACCAAAGCCTATCATCATATATTTCTTCCTATAATAGATTCTGTTTATGAGCAGAGGTCATCAAGAGTACACATCAACTTCTGACAGTATATTTTTCACACTAAGTATTTACGCTTTTTCTCGACATTGGAAGCTAATAACTATGGGTGACAATGAGGTTTCTGGGGATGTTACTGAAAGTAGGGCTATGGTTGACAGTGAGGTTTCTGGGGATGTTGTTGAAGGTAGTGCTTTGGGTGACAATGAGGTTTCTGGGGATGTTAGTGAAGATAGGGCTATGGATGACAATGAGGTTTCTGGGGATGTTAGTGAAGGTAGGGCTATGGGTGACAATGAGGTTTCTGGGGATGTTGGTGAAAGTAGGGCTATGGTTGACAATGAGGTTTCTGAGGATGTTAGTGAAGGTAGGGTTGACAATGAGGTTTCTGGGGATGTTAGTGAAGGTAGGGATATGGGTGACAATGAGGTTTCTTGGGATGTTAGTGAAGGTAGGGCTATGGTTGACTATGAGGTTTCAGGGGCTTTTAATGAAGGTAGTGCTTCGGTTGACAATGAGGTTTCTGGGGATGTTAGTGAAGGTAGGGCAATGTGACAATGATGTTTCTGGGGATGTTGGTGAAAGTAGGGCTATGGGTGACAATGAGGTTTCAGGGATGTAAGTGAAGGTAGGGCTATGGTTGACAATGAGGTTTCTAGGGATGTTAGTGAAGGTAGGGATATGGGTGACAATGAGGTTTCTGGGGATGTTAGTGCAGGTAGGGCTATGGTTGACAATGAGGTTTCTGAGGATGTTAGTGAAGGTAGGGCTATGGTTGACAATGAGGTTTCTGGGGATGTTAGTGAAGGTAGGGCTATGGTTGACAATGAGGTTTCTGGGGATGTTAGTGAAGGTAGGGCTATGGTTGACAATGAGGTTTCTGGGGATGTTAGTGAAGATAGGGCTATGGTTAACAATGAGGTTTAAAATGCTTATATATACATGTACTATCTTCTTTAGCTAAATATCCCACTGTGCTATTTACAATATGAAAATCGCCATGCCTCATCAGCATCCGGTAGGAAACACTATGGTACTTGAGATTCACTTGGATGCTCCTTGCCAATGCAAGTTTTAAACAGAAATCTCACAAATAAAAATCTTAACTGGTAGTATTTTCTGCAATAAGTGTACATAAGATTATCTTTCACCAATCCAGAGTAGACAGTGTTGTTTTGGGGGGCTGCTTTGGGGCCAAAATTCAGTCCCATTCCCAATGGCTAAACATATGTTTCATTCCTAAAATTTCAATGCAAATTCCTAATCTAATAGAGTTAAAACATATATTTTTTAAATCGTGCTGAAAATCTCTTAAGTTTTCGCTCCCTGGTGACCAAATTTCACACTTTTATCGTCAAGGGACCTAACTGCATCATACCAACCACGTGGGCTGATGTTACACTTCATAATCATGATCAGCAAGGTGCTTATTTTTAGTTGCAAATCAAGCATCTAAACCCAAAACAAAGTCGCAGAATGGTAAATACAAAATACTACAAACAAATAATAGATGAAAACCTAAGCAATCTTTGCAAAAAATTAGACGTTTTGTTCAAGCAGCAGACATTAAGTCATTGGACAAAACGGACAGACAAGGCTTCAACTTCAACGGAGCAAACGGCACGTCAAGATGGACTTGAGACTTGTGAGACAAGTGAAGGGCACTAAACTAAATGCAGTAAATTTGTTGCTGATAATGATGACAATGATTGTTCTGGGTTGGATATTAATGGATCTATATGCAAGATTATTTGCCTCTAGTCTTATGAACAGTCTATGTTACTTGTACTGTAAGTAACGACAAGAACAATAGCAGGCATATTTTGTCGAAGACGTAACAACTGACACAATTGCTCTATTCAACATTCATAAAAACCAATCAAAGAGGAATGTTGCATAAACTTTCAAGACATATAGTGTCCAATATGCAATGTCTTTTGAATTGATGAACAATGAAGACCTTTTCCTGTCCTTTTGGGGAAACAGACCCTAGATCAATTGGGAAAATGTGCATCTTAAATTTGTCAATTTGGGAAAACTTTAATCGCTGCAACTCCAATTTTGGGAATTTTCATATTTAAAAGAACGGGCTTTTCATATCTTAATTTTATATAAACAAGCATTCTAAACTACATTTCTTATATCAACTGTCAAAATGACACACAAAATGGGATAACTATAATTTGTAATTCCTTACCAAATTTGCCTCAGTATGAGATACTGTCAGTTCAGCATGTTTTCTGCTTACAGTAGCATCGCCAGAGAGCAGAATATCACAATCACGTCTGCCAACAAGATATATCTTTCCCCCAAGAATAACACACCTGTTATCTGAAATGTGCAGTTTAAGTATATATATAGACTGTTTCCCCTTATCAAAAAGTGTCCATTTTCCCCAAAAAATCTTCATTTTCCCCCAATTCTTTGTTCATTCCCCCCTCTGACTGAATTTCTTTTTATCAAGTCAGGTTTTTGTGTATTTAACCTTATAACTCTTACTTAACCTCATATTGAGGGCTCAACGCAACAATGTCGTAACTCATATTAATTTATATATATAGGAGTTACGACAGTGTTGCGTTATATATAACAAACACCAGCCACAGATGAAAAGTTATTTTTTTTTATTAAAACAACCATTACCTTTTTTTCCCAAATTTTGGATTTATCGCACAGTAAAATTATGTTAACTATAAAATCACTGGTAACCATAACTACATATTATAACGAATTATAGGTACTTCAGTGTTCACTTAGTTACAATGGTACCAACATTTTACAAACTCTGCTGCTAAAATAACAACAAAATATGATGTTACAATTGGAAAAATAAAAAAATCCCTGCCTAAATACTCATTGGTAAATAAATTAATTAGTCCTGCAATTTGGTTAAATCCATCTTTATATAAAACAAGAAATATCTTTAAAAAAGATGGTCGCCGCAACTTGAAGTTGGCAAATTGGTTGCACTCTCTAGGTTAAATTTTGTTGTACAACATAAAAAATGCCTAAATGTCATTCAATTACGATATACTACAAATACTCCGAGACCTGTAAGGGGAGATCACTGCGTTTGAGACTGCATCAATCGTAACTTCTTGGCGGTATTCGGCACTATTCTTGCAGTATCACTAATCTCGCAGTATTTGCCGTCCTCCAATCAGTTATTATGAAAAAACGACATTGACCTATTTTTTTTCTCAAATATTATTTTGGTAAGCATTTGCGATAAAATGCTTTTAAAATCATTTTCTATCAAAACAGCATGCACTCCCCTATAAAAAAATGTGTATCAATTAAAAAAATCAAGAGTTTCATGTTCCTCTGATTTTGTCCGCCGTACGCATTAATTATAGGTTTTAGACCACTAAATTATTTCTCTTGCAGGATAGTTAGTCGTGCACAAAACAGTTAATTTTAGTTATCTGAGGCCAGAACTTCGTCTATTTTTAGATTATAATTGAAATACTGCGAGATTAGTGATGAAGTCATCCTGTAAATATGGCGGTGACCCTATGTTCATTTGTTAACTTTTGTAACAAAGTTTTAACATTATAAATAACATTAATTTTATGCTGCTAGGAATTGGGATAGGATTGAAATTTATAATTATGTGCTGGTATTTGATTTATGTTATCTATTCTTGCTTCATTATTCAATAAGTACCGTGAGAATACAGATATATGCGGTGTACCTTTCAGGAAGGCATTGCCTAGAAGATTACGGAACTGTAATCATAGCCTCATGTCACAATATTTATTTTATTTTTATAGAAGTGACAGTCACTACAACTTGAGACAAATTTTCTATTATTACAGAAATAATTTGTTAATAAAGTTGCATTTTGGGAGTCAGTCGTAAGTCTCCCTAGAACACAAGTCCAGGATTACAGACCAGTAATCGCAGTCACTGCCTTTCAGAAAATGAAATCTGGGCATGTCAATACTTAAATATATTGGATGCTGTAATTAGGTCATATACTTTTTTATGTGCACAAGATGTAAATACAAACAGGTTTTAATTGGTGACTGTCCACACAAAATTCCATTGTACATTGGTCAAAAAATAAAAACCTGTCCTCAATGTCTCATTTTTTGGACTAAAGAATAGTCCTATTTATTATAAATCAGACCCTACATACCTTATTTCACATTTTGACATTTTCCGGCTATGTACAGCCTTAACGGCTTCCTATCAATGTCATGTAGCACTTTACAACACGATTCTGTGTCACTCTTTTTCCACTAATTTTAAACTTTCAAACAAGATCAGCAGGGAAAGTACATTTCCAATAGCTCGATTGATGCTTTCTACGCCGAATAACGTCAAGAATTCCCAATGTCATGTGCTAATTGTATGAAGAATGGCTGCGCAACATACCCGGTTAATAAACACGGTCAATATACGAAATCGAAAATTAGACGAAATTTTGGACGAGTGAAAAAGCCAGATTCCAGAACCCTGAATCATTTGAAGCGCGATACATGACACATCAAAATGATATCGTCCACGTCGATTTCGTATAATAAATTATGTTGCTACCATGTTGTGGACAATGTGTAGGAAAGATTACACGATGAACATTTTATCGAATATTATGCGTTTAAAGTTGATTTTTATTAATTTGTTAGTACAAAACGACATTCTACAGTACTTTTAACTGTTTCTTCGTCAATTATATAATTCGCGAATTCGAAAATGCTACATCACATTGCATAGCACCCGTTTAGACATTACATGCAAAGTGAAAGTAAAATAACAACAAAATGAATGTTTAAATGGGCATGTAAACGACTAATATTTGGACTAGACAAAGAACTGTCGACCATTTAGGGGCCATAGAAACAAGAAGTGCAGATTTAAGGATGGGTAAATACTGATTAACACTCACATTGAACAGAATATTTAAATCTCAAGGGATTGGTTAAACTTATCTAAATTGTTTTGTCCGAAAATATATCAACTTATCGTCTTATGACGAAACCATTTTACAGCGTTTGTAAACTCAGACACAGGTAAATGCACTTTACCAAATGATTACCATCATACCTGGATTTTCGCTAGATATCAGGAAGAACATGTCAGATAGTTTTATGCAGAAGCAAAACGTTATATTCGTTGAATTCGTCCGACTTACAAAATTTCCGCCATGATATTAGAGTTACTTCCCTTCGTAACACTCGGAATATGTTTGTTATGCTCCTTATAGATATATATATATACAAGTATGGAGATCTTGGTAAGTTATACCATTTAACAGTCTATATCTATTCATTTTATTTCCAGTCGTTCCACTACGAGTATATATGTTGTTTTCTTTATTCACTGGGTATATTCATCGTGTTTCTGTTTAGTGACAATGGCGGTTTAGAAGGATTCCTGACTAAGTCAGTAAGTGATTGAGGAAATGATGGCACGAGTGACAAAGCCTTACCATGACGTAAAAAGGCATGAAGTCTAGCCTCTCAATATTGGTGGACTCGATCTTGTTACTAAACACTTGTATCATTTTACAATGAATTAGACTCGACCATAGATGGCTTATGTGGTTGAAGTTCCTCTCGGGGTTAGTCCAAACAATTAGACAACCATGCTAGATGATAGTAGAACCTTTAGGTTTACCATTTTTCAATATTCTTTTTTTTTTTTCGTTTTTTTATTTTTCATATTTTACCTTCATTGTCAAGCATGGAGTCTAAAAGCATTTCATCAAAAACGCGTAGCAAAGTCAGTCTCGGCTCAAATTTTAACACTTGGATTATATTGTTTTATCACATCTTTTTTGGGTATATATGTCAAATGCTGCCAAAATCTGATTTAGTTACATGCATAATACCAAATGAAAAACGCAAAAAAATGGTTATTAACAGTAAACAACACGCTGATTGTCACTGCCCGCCGTTACATAGAGATGTAGAGACCCATCCGATTTAAACTCAATTTGCATTAATTATCCAGGCAAGTGTTTTATTCATGGTTTTTGTTGCAACTGTACCATAATTGATTATTTAATAATGTGTCATAAGTTTTATTGGTGAAATATTTGATATAATTGTGCATAAAATCGTCGCGACCAAATTTCAATCGGCCTCTATATAAAAAGTGTTACAGGAAAATGACGATATCCTATATGAGGTGTGTTACATTCCTGATGTTTGCTCAAAGTGTGGTAGAAATGTCCTATTTGGTAAGTCAAATTCCTGCTGTTTGCTCAAAGTGTGGTAGAAATGTCCTAGATTTGGTGTCAAATTCCTTAGAAATGTCCTATTTGGTGTGTCAAATTCCTGATGTTTGCCCAAAGTGTGGTAGAAATGTCCTATTTGGTGTGTTCAACATTCCTGATGTTTGCCCAAAGTGTGGTAGAAATGTCCTATTTGGTGTGTTCAACATTCCTGATGTTTGCCCAAAGTGTGGTAGAAAGGTCCTATTTGGTGTGTTCAACATTCCTGATGTTTGCCCAAAGTGTGGTAGAAATGTCCTATTTGGTGTGTTCAACATTCCTGATGTTTGCCCAAAGTGTGGTAGAAATGTCCTATTTGGTGTGTTCAACATTCCTGGTGTTTGCTCAAAGTGTGGTAGAAATGTCCTATTTGGTGTGTTATATTCCTGGTGTTTGCCCAAAGTGTGGTAGAAAGGTCCTATTTGGTGTGTTCAACATTCCTGATGTTTGCCCAAAGTGTGGTAGAAAGGTCCTATTTGGTGTGTTATATTCCTGGTGTTTGCCCAAAGTGTGGTAGAAATGTCCTATTTGGTGTGTCAAATTCCTGATGTTTGCCCAAAGTGTGGTAGAAATGTCCTATTTGGTGTGTTATATTCCTGGTGTTTGCTCAAAGTGGGGTAGAAATGTCCTATTTGGTGTGTCAAATTCCTGGTGTTTGCTCAACATGTGATAGAAATGTCCTATTTGGTATGTTGCATTCCTGATGTTTGCTCAAAGTGTGATAGAAATGTCCTATTTGGTGTGTTCAACATTCCTGGTGTTTGCTCAAAGTGTGGTAGAAATGTCCTATTTGGTGTGTCAAGTTCCTAATGTTTGCTCAAAGTGTGATAGAAATGTCCTATTTGGTGTGACAAATTCCTGGTGTTTGCTCATGGTGTGATAGAAATGTCCTATTTGGTGTGTCAAATTCCTGATGTTTGCTCAAAGTGTGGTAGAAATGTCCTATTTGGTGTGTTCAACATTCCTGGTGTTTGCTCATGGTGTGATAGAAATGTCCTATTTGGTGTGTTCAACATTCCTGGTGTTTGCTCAAAGTGTGGTAGAAATGTCCTATTTGGTGTGTTCAACATTCCTGGTGTTTGCTCAAAGTGTGGTAGAAATGTCCTATTTGGTGTGTTCAACATTCCTGGTGTTTGCTCAAAGTGTGGTAGAAATGTCCTATTTGGTGTGTTCAACATTCCTGGTGTTTGCTCAAAGTGTGGTAGAAATGTCCTATTTGGTGTGTATGTGTATGTATTACTCATAAAGAACTGACAGAACGTAAATAACACCTCGATAATTCAAACATGATATGGTGTAATCATCTGAGACATAAGAAGATAACATGTTTTAATTAAAGTATAAGCGTTATTAAATCACTTGTTTCGGTATGTTTACAAACTATTGGTTTGATCGCAATTTTGAACAATTTGACATGTTTGCACTAATATTCTTAACATTTTGCAAACATGTACACATCCTTCCATTGTATAAATAATCTATAATTAAATGTGCGAAAATACAGGTAAATCATCGGTTTCATCTCAGTGATGTGTGAAAACATCCGCTGCCAGCAGGATATGATCTTAGTGTTAAAAAATCGATTTAAGGTGCGAACTTGTTAAGCTGGACTTTGAAAAAACTTCGCCATAATTGAAAAATTCGAGTCAAAAATTCGTCTTAACGGAAAGAATTTCATATAGACAAAGAAGGATAAAATCGGGACTTTTAAAAACTTCGAGGTAATGAAAAATTCGTCTTAAATTAAAACTATGCTCATTTTTAACCAGGTTTTCAAAGAATACCCGGTTATTAGAATGGTGTGTGTCGTTGGTTGGGCGGGCGGGTGGTCGGGCGTCAAACTGGGGGTTTCCGGTGAATAACTTTGAGTTCTGTTGATCATAATTATTGTAACCAAACTTGGTAAGTTACTCAAATAGTAAGTTTTCAGCAAATAACTGGAGTTTCTTTGATCATATTGACAGCAAACTTGGTGTATAGTAAGAACATGTGGACAGCTCGCTTGGGATTGCTTTTGGGTTCGGTCTGCCAAAGGTCACTGTTACTAAAACTAGAAATTTGGTTTCCGGCGAATAACTTGAGTTCCGTTGATCATATTGTAATCAAACATAGTGTATAGTAAGAACATGTGGAGAGCTCGCTTGGGATTGCTTTTGAACTCGTTTCGTCAAAGGTCAATGTCACTGTTACTAAAACTAACAATTTGATTTCCGGCTAATAACTTCAGTTTCGTTGATCATATTGAGATCAAATTTGGTGTATAGTAAGAACATGTGGACAGCTCGCTTGGGATTGCTTTTGGGTTCGTTTCATCCAAGGTCAAGGTCACTTAAAATCTAAAATGATAATGTATTTGGTGGTGTGTAGCCTGGAGGTCATGTTTGTTTACTTCCTGTAAAAAATATTTTAAAAATCAAGTTTAAAAGTATTTTGCAAGTGTTTTGTTATAATGCATGTATAGGCCACGAATGCAGTGTGATAAGGTCAATAAGTTCTGTGATATAATTTATGTAATTCTCTGTGATATAAGCTAAGAAATTTGTCTAGATTTGTTATCTTTGTACTTAATAATTTTGCTAAATAACATGACTGTTCCATGGTTACTGCCACCAATTTCAAGGACCACAATGGAAATAAGTGAAAATCATTTTTCTCTTTTTTGTGTTATCCTTGGTATTGTGTGTGCATTTCATGGTTTCTATTGTTTATGCATTGATAATAATATTTTATAAGTTGTCTGCATTATGTAGTGCCATGTTATGTTCATATTTTTACCGAATAAATCTATCTATCTATCTATAAAAATCAGTTTTCACTTAATATCTTTGCTATGCATGGGTGTATTGACATCATACAAGTGTATAGTTGTTGCATATACAGTGGAACCCCTCAAAACCGGAACCTCAGTAAACCGGAATTCCCTCTAAACCGAACAATTGGCATGGTCCCGATTTTTTCTGTTCTATTTTCATTGTGTAAAAACCTCCGATTTTTTCTGTTCTATTTTCATTGTGTAAAAACCTCTGGAACCCCTCTATTCCGGAAACCGAACAAGATTTCCATTATTTCTAAACAATTTCAACAGTAAAACCCCTCTAAACCGAACAGCAATTTATGACACCTAAAGTGTTTAGACAATAAATGTGTTAACATGGCGTTTTCACACCTTATCTGTTATGGCTTCAAATGGCGTTTTCACACCTTATCTGTTATGGCTTCAATCGGCAGTAGCTACACGTTTGTTACCTTTATGACGGGCGCGGGTAAATAGGTACAGTGTGATAATCGCAATTATTAAGAGAGTACTTAACGAAAAAGAAAATGACAGTTTGATGAATGACATCATTAACAACTTTTAATTGCCGACCATACACATCAATCGATGTTTTCAATAATTAATTTAATGATGAATGCTACAGTAGGTGACTGTTCAATTGATCTTTTGTTAAAAGAATCAAATTATCATTCTAGTTAATAACCGTATTAGCAGAGTAAAGACGAGTGCAGGTATTGTTGTTTATACTAACAATAATGTGGAACGATTTTGTTGTTTATCAATCAGTTTCTGTCAAATTGATTTTATCATTCACACCGTCAACATGTCTGCGCCTCCTTCTAAACGTCGAAGAATAGAATTGTCACTTGATGACAAAATTAAATTGATCAGAGAGTCAGAATCTGTTCTGAAACCGACAATCATGGTACTGAGTGCAAAGTTTGGAATTGGCAAATCAACTGTTTCTGACATGTGCATGCATAAAATAACAGTGTTATAATATAGTATAAGTACTGTATATATATATAGTGCATGCATAAGGAATAAATAAAATACACTAAGTCATTAATTTTGTTTTTGTTTAATGCATTTCCTAAAACCCCTCTAAACCGGAAACCCCTCTAAACCGAACTTTTTATCCGGTCCGGACGAGGTTCGGTTTAGAGGGGTTCCACTGTATATCTAAGTGTAAGTGTGTGTATGCATGTATCACCTCTGGCACCTTTGCAGCATTGATGATCATCATGTAATTATTATACAAATAGAGCCTTGGTTACAAATAATTAAGTTTAAAACCTGGTTTGTTGGCATTGTCCATTTCTTGTTTGTTTATTTGTTTACCTAACCAAACATGAAAAATATATATCCTATAGTAAACACATTGTACATCATAAAATAAAAAATAAAAATCCTTTTTTTTAACAATTGGGCTATTTTACAGGTTTTGACTTAGTAATATATGTTAAAAAAAATAATTTTTAATCGGGTTTACATTGCAATGGCTCTTAATATAGAGATGTTTTAGCCAATGTCACAACAGTACTGGATCAAGCAAATCCAAACATTCTATGTTCAGATGAGCCAGATACATCTTTAAGCGAGTTTGTCATAACGAGAGTCGACTGTATTTAGTGTATTACAATCCTGATGTTTGTTACAAATATAGTAGAAAGATCATATTTAGTGTATTACAATCCTGATGTTTGTTACAAATATAGTAGAAAGATCATATTTAGTGTATTACATTCCTGATGTTTGTTACAAATATAGTAGAAAGATCATATTTAGTGTATTACATTCCGGATGTTTGCTACAATTACCATATTCCTTTATCCGATTATTTCTGGTTTGTATCAACAACTCTTAAATCAAAAAATTCTCATATTGTTGGTTATTTATTGCATTTACCACTCCAACTTATATACACTTGTGTACATTTTATACTGTAGTTATGGCAGACTGGAGTGTGGCTTGTTGCCAATGATATTGCAGTGATTTCCATGTATCCTGTTAATTATTATATTAATTATATTGAAGTGATGTATGGTGAAGTTATACCCTGTTTCTTTATATCCCACAAAGCCAAATAATTTACCACTTCATATAGAGAAATTATGTAGAGAATGAAATTATGTAGAAAAACAAACCATAAACAACTGTAATGGCATTTTTAAACATTATTTTAAACAGTATCGGGAAAATACACACTGCAGTACATCTGTACCCAGTCCTGACTACATGCTTTTAGTTATTCATGCTAGTTTATTGAGTAGAGATTGAATGATTAAGCTATACTTCCGCAGAAGGGAAGGCGAACGTTGATCACAATTCCATCCACTGCTTACTCCCTAAGGGCTCACACAGAGAGATGACGCAGCATCCAGCAGCCAAATATTCAGTCTTTAGAGCAATATATTCCATGGCATTTCAAGTGCAACTTAAATGGCTCGGAATGTCTTAAATTATTCAGAATTAGTTAACTGGGAGGCTGTGTGAACCCTTGGGGAGTTAGCAGTGGATGAAATTGTGATCAACCTTTGCCTTCCCTTCTGCGAAAGTAAGTCTAGCTTAATCATTCAATTTCATCCAATGCAACTCCCCAATGGGCCCCACAGAGACTTTAGAGAAATTCTGATAATTTAGAACAACAAGTGGCATGATTTTAATTTTAATGACCATGCAATTTTGAATCATGTGTTATGCAACAATATAAGTTTTAATAGCAGTGAGCATTCAGCGTAGCACAGGTTCTTGAACTGTTAAAGTAACCTTGTCAATCGGTTTGTCGTAAAATTTTGCAAATGTCTCAGAATATGCCCTCCCTGCCGATTTAAGTATGTTAGACAATGGCACTCACTTTAGTTTTGCAAGGGATGTAGACGCACCTCGCACACTGTGTGGTTTGTATAATGGGTACTATACCAGCCTTCAAAAGAACTAGCTTTATCCACCTGCTTACAGTGTTTTGAGAAGCAGCCTTATGTGGCTTTATTGTGCTTGTTTGTCTGAGCGTCTTAGTACGGTCAATGTATACTTCTTTAGCACTTTAATAATGCACAGGTTTTCATACACTAAGGATGAAAATTATTGGAGTAAAGGCAACTCTAGTCCATGATATAGACTTGCATCGAGTTAACTGCGTTGATAGCTACATGTCAGTATTTTGATAATAGTACATTTGAAATTCAAAGTTTAACTTTAAGCTTATCATTGTTATGTTTTAAACTGATCTCTCAAGTTGTAACTACTTGAAGATTACAGAGCATAAGTGTCATCACCAGAGTGTTAAATCTCTCTTACAACCAAATATACAACATGACATGTCAATTAACACCAGTAGATATTATATTTAGTATTGTATCACTAGTAAAATTCATGAAGGGGATTTTATCCAGCTTGTACAAAATGAGCGAAGGGGATTTTGTCCCGAGGGGATTTTGTCTGTATACCCCAAAACAGTATTTGAATATTCGGACGTACAAACGAATATACTAATATCAGAATATTCGTTGACATCCCTAATTTAAAGCATACTGTTACATTTATCTAAAGTTGTATATTAATAGGTTTTCCTTTAATATGTAAACACTGCAACTCAAATACTCTTAATAGTAAAACTTATGCAGCAATAAAGATTTGTGTGCTGATGTCTTCATTTGGCCATCCTTCAACTTGCTTACAGTTCCCTGACTGACCCCACGAAAGTTGCCGGTATCCAATTATTTTTTATTCCTCCTTGCATGGTGTTTTCTTGAATCAAATTCTATACAATCGTAAATCTAAAGAAATGATTGACCTACTATAGCCACCCAAATTATTATGGATTAACATAATTATATTATAAACAAAACGTTTTTAAGGACTGTTGTTTCACTGAGTAATTTTTCGTAACCTGCTAACATTGATTACACACTAATATATAACATAATTAGCACATAAATTATGGTATTTTATATTCCATGGTTGAATGAGTATGGCTTGCTCTCATTGGCTGTTAGTTATGTCTTCATAATTATGTACACTCATAATACATTGTTATGTTGCTGTAAAGGTTTCATATAATAATTGTGGGACTTAATTATTCCAACTTTAAAAAAAACCCGAAACTTCAGCAGTGCATAAAGACAGTATTTATGATCAAATTCTCCACATTTAATATCAACATACCACTGTGTTTAAACCCATAATTTTGTATTTGTTTAAACAATGGATATCAACGAATATTCGGATATTCGAATATTTGTTTGTACGTAGGTCCGAATATTCGAATACTGATTCGGCATCCGAATATTCGATAAAATATATATTTTCAATATAAAAGTGTATTCAATTTTAAATGATGGGCATTATCGCATTGAATGACATTTTACGTTTGAAAATAATATCTAAAGGTGTTAATTGACATGTCATGTTATACACTCAACGACACTTCTAAATCCACACTTCGATTTTCATGACTAACTTCGACATTTGTTGGAGTATTTTTATAAAACCTGGTCACAATCTGGTCAGGGACCTCATGTTCTATGGTTTGTTGTTCTTTGTGATGTCAGCTGACAGCTTGCAAACGTCTTTATTGAATGAAAGCTGAAGTATTGTGTCTTGTCAATACCAGGTTATGTTAACATTGCCGAAAAAAATTGTTTGAACTGCAGGGATCTCCCTGACACAGAAGTGCCTGACTCCCTTTTCTTTCTAGGGACTCGCATTTTCCTCCTGCTGTGCATCCCTGGGACCCCTAAAATAACCCTTTGTCAAGAATAAACTGCATATCTGGGTCCCTACCAATTGAGGACCCCCAAGTTCTCAAACACATGGGTCGAAGGACCCCTAGCTGAAAATCCTTCGGAAAACCCTTAACTGGATTTAAAAGTGCAATAAAATTGCCAACATTGGAATCAAACAACAACATTTTAACCAGGCAAGTTTTGAAGTGGGCGCAGTGTAATGCAGATTGAATGTTAGGCTCTGTTAGGAAATTTTCCAATTTATATGTGTTGTCATGGACAGAGAGACATGTTGACTCAATTATTTCATGCTGACAAAAAAGTATGTTGGTGTTTGTATTGATTGACAATCTAAGGTCACCAGGCTGCTTGTTGCTTGTGTTTTAAAGTTGTGTCAATGTCTCCTATTTCTTTTTTCTTTTTTGTGGCGATAAGCTTAGTCATCGTGGATAAACACCAGGGCATTTTCTACCTGATCAATATGACACTTGATTAGAATGAAATTTAGGCCAAATTTTAAACTGGACCATGTGGAATCAAAATCCAAAAGAAATGGTAATTAAACAATCAACCAAGAATGAAAGAATTTTGGTCTGGTAAAGTTGGGATAATTAGCCAGGAATATAATTTTGGTTAAACTAAGGTTTCTATAACTTGTCAGCGTTAACAAGGTATGTTAGTGGAACGAGAATGCATGTCTTTGTGTGAGATGCTATGGAGATTTCACAAATCTTTCAGTATCTGGTACTTCATGTCTTGTAGCATGACAGCTCATTAAACAAATCTTAACAAAAGCTTTTTTGCTTAAAGAATATATGACACTGTGTGGTGAATTGTGTAACAGTTAGTCTAGTTCACTGTTGTTGCTTTGTATACTTGAGAATGCTGCATTGTTCAGACTTATGCACAATGTCGGAAATAATGTCAGGATTGTAAAATAATTACTTCCTTAGTTACTCTCATATGAGCTGATTATAGTATGAATATACTGGTTCATGTTTCATAGTTATTGTAATGGAGATGTCTCCACATGGTGCTACATTTCTGTACTTGGGAATACTATCATTATTTGATTTGTGATTTTATGTGAATGTTTACCGGTATATGTGCTGTATGTATTGATTTCTGATTGCCTGGTAACTGATTTTGAATATACAAAGATCAACATACATACAAACTTGTTCAAGTCAAGTCAAGTCAAGTAAACTTTATTTAGAAGTCGGTTTTTACAACATGATAAACATTCATGTTGAACCATGATAATGGATAAGGATCAAGTCTGTAAGTCATACATGCACTCACATGTGGAATGAGGAAACACAGAAGAGTAGGTGATACAGTGTCTGCCACTCATTCAGGTATTAGGCTTGAACATCACCAGTGTGAAGTGCTTTCATCACAATTATAAATTTGAGTAAATTGGTATAAACTGAACAATATTATAGGTGATATGTTTTCTGCTCTTCACTATCTGGTCCACCATGCTGATGAAAATGGACTCTTTAAAAGTGAGACAGTAGCTGCTGTCCATTATTGAAATTTAGTTGGATAATGATAGGTTAAGTATGTCTTTGACATTCTAAGAAAGTGTTTTATGTATGTTTTATGACAGGCTTTTTGTACCTAATGGGTTTGGAGAAAGTTTTCCTGCACATATAAATTCTATTCCCCAATCCCATTCTTGAATTGATTAATTATGTGCGAAATTTAAGCCCTTCGAATTCTTTCTGAAGAATATGGCCTGCCCAGATATTATGTTGTTTCTCCCTTATATGAAGGCTGCACCTTTATGTAGGCACCATTTGAAGTCATATACTTGTCATTGATAGATACATTCATCACAGAGGTCCTCCCCCTGGGACTACATGATATGGTCAGTATGTTTTAGTGCAGCTTACTGTTAAAACTTAGTGATTTTACATCTGTTGTCAAGTAAGTCTTACAACTTACTGGTATGTCAATCACTCTCAGTTAGTCTTACAACTTACTGGTATGTCAATCACTCTCAGTAAGTCTTACAACTTACTGGTATGTCAATCACTCTCAGTTAGTCTTACAACTTACTGGTATGTCAATCACTCTCAGTAAGTCTTTCAACTTACTGGTATGCCGATCACTCTCAGTAAGTCTTACAATTTACTGGTATGTCAATCACTCTCAGTTAGTCTTACAACTTTCTTGTATGTCAATCACTCTCAGTTAGTCTTACAACTTACTGGTATGTCAATCACTCTGAGTTAGTCTTACAACTTACTGGTATGACAATCACTCTCAGTTAGTCTTACAACTTACTGGTATGACAATCACTCCCAGTTAGTCTTACAACTTACTGGTATGACAATCACTCTCAGTTAGTCTTACAACTTACTGGTATGTCAATCACTCTCAGTTAGTCTTACAACTTACTGGTATGTCAATCACTCTCAGTTAGTCTTACAACTTACTGGTATGTCAATCACTCTCAGTATGTCTTACAACTTACTGGTATGTCAATCACTCTCAGTTAGTCTTACAACTTACTGGTATGTCAATCACTCTCAGTAAGTCTTTCAACTTACTGGTATGCCAATCACTCTCAGTAAGTCTTACAATTTACTGGTATGTCAATCACTCTCAGTTAGTCTTACAACTTTCTTGTATGTCAATCACTCTCAGTTAGTCTTACAACTTACTGGTATGTCAATCACTCTCAGTTAGTCTTACAACTTACTGGTATGTCAATCACTCTGAGTTAGTCTTACAACTTACTGATATGTCAATCACTCTGAGTTAGTCTTACAACTTACTGGTATGACAATCACTCTCAGTTAGTCTTACAACTTACTGGTATGACAATCACTCCCAGTTAGTCTTACAACTTACTGGTATGACAATCACTCTCAGTTAGTCTTACAACTTACTGGTATGTCAATCACTCTCAGTTAGTCTTACAACTTACTGGTATGTCAATCACTCTCAGTTAGTCTTACAACTTACTGGTATGTCAATCACTCTCAGTTAGTCTTACAACTTACTGGTATGACAATCACTCTCAGTATGTCTTACAACTTACTGGTATGTCAATCACTCTCAGTTAGTCTTACAACTTACTGGTATGTCAATCACTCTCAGTAACTGCTTCCTGGATTACTAACCAGCACTTAAGCATATTTCGATTTTTGATGACCACTAAAGATTTTAGCTTGCCTGTGACCTGGATTCGTACCCATCACCTCCGGATCAGGAGTCAGGCACTCTATACCTTAGACCACTTATAATCCTCCCTGTTCAGGTTTCAGTGAGAGTCAGCTAGAGTCATATTCCACTGTATACCTACAATATTAAAATGTCATTGTTCAGATAATGTAAATAGTACATGAAACTGTGAAATACATGTACCTAGCCCTTCCTCACGGACCTGTTTGTGTTCAGTATGACACTGTGAGTTAATGATTTATATATGTTGAAATGTAAAGTTACAATGCCTTTAGTTTGTGCCATCACTATAATTATACTCTCTGACTTATTCTACTTTTATGCTTTCTATCTCTCTCCTAACCTCACCTTGTTGTTTATCTAATTTCCTTTCTCTTTCCATTATTTTAAACATAGCAATTTTAACAGTTGGCACTTTAACATTGCGATTTCAATCAATTTTAGTATTTGTGAGACTTTTTTTCAAAAATGTTGAAAATGAAGTTCTTGTTTTCGTATCTAGGGAATACTAGGACAGAGTTTTTGCTATTTCAATGATTCTTTTACAGGGACTCCATATACCTTATCATGATGGATTCAGTAGTTTTTTTAGATGAAATTTCAGTTTGTTGAAAATTGTAAATCTTGACTCATAGGAAATGATATAGTACACTGTACATGAAATAAGATACCAACTCATTATCTCTGTCTTCTATCTTCTTTTTCCAGCTATAACTCTTTTCTTTCATTTACTCCATTTGTTGGAATACATAATTATGATGTCTGCATTTGTAAAATTGCCGATAATGCAATACCTTTGTTTGAATAAGACCATAATGTTTTTAAACTAATAGTTTATTGCTTTTAGGTTTAGAATGTCATGAAGTGTTTCCATGGAAATGCATTCTTAATTGTCTTGCTAAAAATAGTTTAATTGTTGTTGTCAGGGAGTTAGAATGACACGTTTTTGTTCTCATTGATGATTCTAAGTAAGATTACTGTTATAAATTTGTGTTCTGGAAATGCCTTGCATGATTTTGTTAGTTCTCAGTGTCGGCTTGTTGATGAAAATACCTGCAATTAGACACCGGTGCTTTGGAATTTATTGTGTTGACCCCAGTTATGATGACAGTTTTTGTCACCAACAAATCCATATTCATGCCTTGTACAGTAGTAATTAATGATGTGACCATCAGTTCTTGTTACATATATAAATTGATGTATAAACATGCTCAGTCATGTTATAAAATGTCATTGATGACATATGTCGTGTCTTTTTGTGACAAGTAGCTATGGTCATTGTCCTCTTCCTCTGGTTCATGAAGAGATTAAGCCTGCCCAGATAGCTCAGCTGGTAGACAGCTAGAGTGTCACTCGGCAGGTCAGGGTTCGAATACCGGGTTGGACAGGTTATTTTCTTATGTGACATTGGCTATGGTCATGTCCTCCACATGTGGAGAAGTTGTCAGTTGCTTGTGGAAGAGCAAGTTTAAACTGGTTGATAAATAATTCCAGGAAACCTGATTATGTCAAGCTGGCACCCATGCACTGCACGATGTAAAACCTGACGGCTTTTGTAGAAGGACAAGTTAGTACAGGTTGATACTTTATTCCCAGAAAACTAGATTTGTTAACGGACCACCATGTCTAACTGAAAAAATGTTGGTGTTGGTCATGATGTGCGCAGTAACAGAGCAATCATGGCTGTCTTGGTTACATTCAAGAGTGGAAAAAAGTAACCCTTTGATCAAAACTACCCATTGAAACAAGTTAAATGGTTGGTTGACTTGATGTTGAGTTTTATGCTGTATACAGTTGCTTTATACTCATGTAAATTCACTGCATGTAATAAGTCATGGTCTCATAGTTAAACCTATATCTGAAAGGATTTATTTTTAGAATAATTACAGTAATAATATAACACAGTGCAGGATGCATTGACTAACTTTTGAATACATACTTTATATGATTACAATATTGAGTAAAACTTGGGCTTGAAGCTCAGGTATTATGTTATCTTTTTGCACAGAAAGGGATTAATGGTATATAAACTGGTAGGCATGTATGTGTGTATCTGTGTCAGACACTTGTTTGTCAGGAGTGTAACTAAGGAATGATTGGAAGGAATTATTTAAAACTTCATAGATTTGGGGGTATTTAGGAGGAGTGAAGAGCTGAATAATCATAGTTCAAAAGAGTTATTCCCCTTTGTTACTTATTAATATTATCCTGGATGTATTTCAGTTATTTCTCAAGGTAGTAAATATGTCAATCTTTCTCACGGAGGAAGCATATGGCATACAAATTAATGTCTGCCATCATTATTTGCAGAATTATTGCCCTTTGTCTCTTTACCATATACACTTGGAGCCACTTCTAACCCGACACTTTTCAAATTAGATTTTCTCGAATACGGTTCAAGATATTTATTTTAAATTAAATATTCTGTTGTTTGGCATCATAAGCTGTACAAAAATGATCAATTCGATCAACTGTAACATCGGTCACTTTTGTACGTGGGACATGAACAATTTTGCACGAGGAAATGTTGGTAAGAAAAAATATTGATTTTCATTTTATTATTCTAGAACGCAATTCAAACCGTAAAAACAGAATTTTGATTTTAAAATCATTTATGGTTCGAATGAATAATCAATATAGCGGTCGCGCAATTGGCGTGTTGCAGGCCGGCCAATAACTCGGATACATATGTAAATGTATTGTATTTATATAGCACTAAGTTTAATTGCAAAATATGCAGTATCAACCTGTTTCTCTTTAAATCGCATCAAAAAGTGTTAATGTGTCCAAGTCGCCAGATCTCATGTGCGAGACAAGCTAAACATGCGAGTACGGAGGAAGTGGACCGACCACCCCTCGCAATCTCCGTGAACTTGAACAGGCACTTGTGCAGGAATTGATGAATATTCCCCAAGGTTTTATCCATAACTACGGACTGTTGATGAGACAAAGTTGTGTGCACGTTGTAATAAAGAGCCATGGGAGGACACGCGAGGTATAAGTTACTCGGTGTACGGATTTTATTGTGATTCGGTGACTTTTCACATTGTTTGGATTTCGCGTTATGTCATTTTGTGAATTCGGATGTTACAGTGAGGTTTTTATTTGTTTAAGTTTTGTATGTAGTTGTTCATCAATCAATAATTCAATTTCAAAGAAGTATTTATGATGTGTTGAATTAATAATATTCCAAATTTGAATGAAATCCGATCACAAATAATACAGTTATACCGAATTATATATATAAGTGTCGGGTTAGAAGAGGCTCTAAGTGTATGTATTGTCACACTTGATGAACTACTTCAGTGACTGATTTGAAGGATGGTTAGCAGGTAATACTTAGTGGTGCAGGGCACAGGAACCATAAGTCTGTTATGGCTCTTTGATGTTTTTATACAGTGCATGGTGAACTGATGAAAGACTATCTTTCTTGTTTGCTTGATATTTTATTCAAACATCCTGTATCAGTATTACAATAACTGACAAACTGCCATCTGGGAGACATATGTTTTTATTAAAAACAACCATCTTGTTTGCATTATCATACACTGATTATGATTTTATTCTGCCATGTTGTTTTATTGTATGCAGTCCTTAGATCTTTGTGATAATGCCTGAGTTAAACTGAATTGAACTGAATTTCCAGGAAATGAAGTATGAGTGATTGATATCTTTTAATAACTATCATAGCTTAAGGCGATATCATCACCCTAGAAAATAGCAATATTTTTGAAACTACATATTATAGCAAGGTGAAATGTACACTGTTTTATCTGATTTAGTAATCATTTATCAGCCTATATACCATGCACAATTTGACAGTACCAAAAGTTCAAATAACTTCATTTATTTTCAACATTTTTACAAAATTATAGCAGTATTAGTTGACGGACAGTATAACGATAAATCGTTGTACATTTCACCTTGCTATAATATGTAGTTTCAAAAATATTGCTAAAAAGCAAATATGGCTTTTCTAGGGTATATATATCGCCTTTAACTGTTTATCGATCACGACTGTATGTGTCTGTTTGCTTCTGATGGTTGAACCAATACATGTATAACATTAAAAGACAAACCATTTCAAGCCACAACATCATTTCATCATCTGGTTTACACTTTCCCTGAATTCCTAGCAGTCTTATAATTAAATTTCATACCTACAACTACAGGTATCTGTGTGTAGTTATCGATAAACTTTCATATCTGGGTGATATTTCATGACCTAGCTATTATCTCAAGGGAATAGACAATACTTGCATACATTTAGAAATAATTTTATTACTATAGCCTATTAGCCGTCCAGGAAGTTAATTGATTTCAATTGATTATTATGCATGTAGAGAGTACAGTGCACAGATATTGTAGCTGTGTATTTAATTGAAGTCTGTGCAATAATATTGTGTTTGTAATATCCTATGAATTCTAAGCTACTCAATTTGCAATTTTACTGGGGGAAGTAGACATTGCGGATCTAATTTATCCTGTCACTTACTGTAATTATGATCTGGTAACAGGGTGCCTGATATTTAATGCTTTATCAGATCACTTGGTCACATGACTTTTATCTTACTACATATGACCATGTGACTAGCCGGACTATTTTTTACTTATTTACTTTTACTTTTTTTCTTTCTTCATTAATTTTCATTTCTTGTACAGATGAGGATTAATGAAAATATGGAATTAAGAATACACAGAAATGCTGATAAAAACCTTTAAAACATGTTGTATTATATGGCGATCGTCAGACGTATATATTGTTATCTGCAGACTGGAGTTCTGTTATCCTCAGTAACAATGTATCTGAAGCTTAGAACTGTTTTAAGTCTATTTTTATATCAACTATAAATAGTATCGCCCCAGTTAAGGAAATGAGAATAAAACAAAGGACAAAACCCTGGATAAGTGCTGATATTCTTCATAGTATAAACAAGCGTGACAGAGCTTTTCATTTCTATAGGCAAATTTTCAGTGTTTTACACAGTTGAGAAACAGAACTCAAGATCTAGTTAGAAATGCTCAACAAAATTATTTTACAGATCAGTTGGAAGAAAATAAAACTGATTCGAAATCTTTGTGGAAAACTCTAAAAGAACTTGATCTACACTCTAAGAAAGGCAAAACTTCATCATGTAATAATAATATTGGTCTTAAAATTAATGGTGATATTTGTTTTGACAAGTTGAATGTAGCAGAAAAAATTAATATTTTTTATACCACTGTGGCCTCTAAACTTGTGGAGAAACTACCATTACCTTTCCATAAATTTGGATAGAATTTTGTATCTGCCTTTTACAGTGCTAAGGGTGTCCTACCAAATTGTTATTCTTTTTCTGTCGTATCTGAGAATAGAGTCTTAAAATATTTGAAAAATTTAAGTGTAAATAAAGCTACAGGTTTAATTAGATGGTATTCCCTCCAGGTTTGTTAGGGACAGTGCTACTATAATTGCGTGCCCTCTTACACATATAATAAATTTATCTTTAATTCAAAGTGTTGTTCCCGATGATTTGAAATCCCCCTTTACAAGAAGAATGATAAAACTGAAGTTGGAAATTATAGGCCTGTTTCCATACTTAGTATTGTTTCCAAGATATTTGAAAAGGTTGTGTATGATCAGGTGGAACAGTATCTTAAAGAAAAAAGTTTACTATATAGATTTCAGTCTGGTTTTAGAAGTGGTTATTCAACAGACACCTGTCTTATACACCTTACTGATTTTATTAGGTTTCAAATGGATAAGGGTAATTTTGTGGGCATGGTTCTTCTTGATCTCCAAAAAGCATTTGATACTGTTGACCACTCCATTCTTCTCATGAAAATGGAAGCGTTAGGCTTTGATCACGATATTATCAGATGGTTTACATCAAATAGACAACAGCTTGTGGGTGTTGATGGTATTTTTTCATCATCTTCCAATATTACATGTGGTGTTCCTCAAGGATCTATTTTAGGCCCATGGTTATTTTTGATTTATGTAAATGATATGTATGCGGTTGTCAAAAACAAACTTTTACATTACGCAGATGATTCTGGTATACTTGTTGCAGGTAGAAATAAGTCAATTATTGAAAAGGAGTTACCGGTATCAGATAATCTTGAATTAGTTAGTCAATGGTTAGTTGCTAGGTGCTACTTTAGATCAAAACTTATCTTGTGAGTCCATGGCCCGTTCTGTTATAAAGAAAGCTAATACTAGGTTAAAATTTCTTTATAGGAAACGTTGTTATCTTACACAACATACTAAAAAGCATTTGGTTATGGCCCTTATTCAGTGTCATTTTGATTACTCCTGTTGTTTCTGGTATCATGGTATAGCCTAAATATGGAAAGATAAACTCCAAATAACACAGAACAAGTTAATACGTTTTGTCCTGAACTTGGAACAAAGATCCGTGACATACTGAAAATGAACATTTTAAATCCCTAAACTGGTTACTATATAACCATGCAGTGAATAAGAGAGTGGAACAAATAACTTTATGTCATGTTTTTAAAATAAAAAATGGTTTAGCCCCTGATTATAATTTTGTCCTCACAGATACTATTCATTCTCATAAAACTAGGTTTAGAGAAAATGGATCTTTTTCTGTCCCAAGAGTTAAAGGTTTTTGACTGAAATCCTTCTCCTACATAGGATGTAGTCTCTGGAACAGGCTACCCCCACTCATAAGAAATATCAATACAATCAGTGGGTTTAAAGTTGCAGTAAACAGACACTTTTATTTGATAATGCAATACAGGTGTATCTGTGTTTTTAAGTATTTTATGTTATAGTTCCATGTACTTTCTTAAATCAACAGCAGTATTCTGAAATTCTGCTCTTTTATAGTTTTTACTTCGCATTCTTATTAGCTAGTCACTGTTATTTAAAATATAATTGTCTTTCAATATTATTGTCTGTGATAGAATTACAATGTTTTGCCTGTGATAGAAGTAGCTGAATTTGTCTGAATACTGGCTGAAGTTGTCTGAAAGTGTTCCATTTTAAGGACAAAGTTTCAGACTCATTCAGACAAAATTCAGTAAAAATTCAGATCCCGTTTCAGACTGATTCAGACAATTTTTTTCATGAGGGCAATTAACCATTATGAATATTTATGGTTTTATTACATGAATATGTAATCAATTGTCTGTTTCTATCAAAATTGTGATAATTCTTTAAGAAAGCTTGATTGGTCACTAGTAGAAAATGGATTGCGAGTATACCAGCAAGTGCTGTAATTATGTTGCATGTACATTGAGAAATCCCTTTAGAATAGATCGCTAATGTAATCCTAGTGCAAAGATAAATAAGGATTGTATGACTAGCTGTGTGTTGATATAATTGATGCCATGTCGAAATATATAAACATATTTGGAACAATTTTAAGATGGGGTATGTGTAAAATTGTGTTGTAGACTTAGAGATTTGGTTGTTTATTTATTAGTGTGAGATTGTTCTCATGGCCATTATTTTGTGTATTTCAGAAAAGGCAATGAATGGCAACACAGATTCTTTCATCCATTTCTTATACACAAGTAAACTGTCACAAAATATATTGGATATGATAAACAAAAATAGAACTCGTGCTACACATATACGGCGACCAATATCGACAAGCTTACGTCCAGATAGATGTGCTGTAGATGGAGAAAGGATGTGTGAGGATGGATCATGTATTGCGAGAGTGGAACTGTGCCGTAAGTTTTTTATGTCCCTCCCATAATGGGGGAGACTTGTTGTTTTTGCTTGAATTATCTGTCTGTCCTTCTGTCACTCACACATCATGTCCGCTCCATAACCTATGAACCCCTTGAAGGAATTTCAAATAACTTGGCACAAATATTCATGATATCAAGACGATGTGCAGAGGGCATTTTTCAACCCTGACAGCTCCTCTGCTCAGCTGTATATGGACATTTAAGATAGAGTGTATGACTAATATCACAACTAGACAGACTAACAGTGCATGAAGATTCAGTATACCAAGTCTCAAGCCTGTTATTCAGAATACCATACAATGTCAACTACAGCAGGTATATGTGTTTTACTTGAAACAAATTCTAACAAACTTACAGTAGGCCTATACAAATGTAGTAGCATGAACCTCCCACTCTTCAGTACATTCAGTTATCATTGTTAAGACACATTTCCCACTCAGCGATAAAATTATTTCATTTGACGTTTTCTCCCTACACATTTTATTTGAACATCCTGTATCAGTATTTCAATTACTGACAAACTGTCATGGGGGTGAGATATGTTTTTGTTTCAAAAACAACCATCTAGTTTTACCAGTTGTCCGCTTACATAGGCCAATAGGACCCTAATTAGGTATTTGCTTCCCTTAGCATTTCCTTCCAATGTTCCAGTGACTTCTCCAGAATTACATCATGACATTGTACTGAATTTGACTGGAATTACTACTAACTGGTTACTCGATGTCAAACAAAATTGATAAGAAACGAAAGATAAGCAACTCAGACCCTTCCTTACTCTTTTAAACCATTTTCATTGGTTATAAGATTGGTGTGTGCAGACAGCATCAGACAGAGCATAACTGCTCAATAACTGACTTTAATCAGTCACACAAGTTATACTGAGTATTCAGTATGCAATGCATACTTTTGAGTTATGGTTTGACATCCTTTGTAAAGCAATTTGCCTTTATTAAGCTGTTCAATAGACTAAAACATGATGGCTCTTGTGATCATGATGTTAGACTAAACCATGATGGCTCTTGTGATCATGATGTTAGACTAAACCATGATGGCTCTTGTGATCATGATGTTAGACTAAACCATGATGGCTCATGTGATCATGATAACAGACTAAACCATAATGGCTCTTGTGATCATGATAACAGACTAAACCATGATGACTCATGTGATCATGATAACAGACTAAACCATGAATGGCTCTTGTGATCATGATGTTAGACTGAACCATGATGACTCATGTGATCATGATCTTAGACTAAACCATGATGACTCATGTGATCATGATGTTAGACTAAACCATGATGACTCATGTGATCATGATGTTAGACTAAACCATGATGGGTCTTGTGATCATGATGTTAGACTAAACCATGATGGCTCTTGTGATCATGATGTTAGACTAAACCATGATGGCTCTTGTGATCATGATAATGTGCTAAACCATGATGGGTCTTGTAATCATGATAATAGACTAAAACATGATGGCTCATGTGATCATGATGTTAGACTAAACCATGATGGCTCATGTTATCATGAGGTTAGACTAAACCATGATGGCTCATGTGATCATGATGTTAGACTAAACCATGATGACTCATGTGATCATGATGTTAGACTAAACCATGATGGGTCATGTGATCATGATAATGTGCTAAACCATGATGGGTCTTGTAATCATGATAATAGACTAAAACATGATGGCTCATGTGATCATGATGTTAGACTAAACCATGATGGGTGTTGTGATCATGATAATAGACTAAAACATGATGACTCAAGTGATCATGATTATAGATAATAGACTAAACCATGATGGGTCTTGTGATTATGATAATAGACTGAACCATTGTAAAGCAATTTGCATTTTTTAAGCTGCTCAATAGACTTAAAAATGATGGTTCATGTGATCAAGATGTTTGATAACTGGATTATGTTTTAACTTACAGCTGAAGAACAGTTGATGAATCAAAACACCATACTCATCATGATAGTGGTTGGACTTGCGGTCGTTGTATTCCTTGTCATACTGTATTGTTTTCAACAAAGGCAAAGACGTGCTGACAGACGATTGGGTAAATTATGTTAAATTATATTATAAACAAAGTAATACACTAATACATTAATACAGGCAAAATTGTCGAGCAATTGTACTTTCAGTAATTGGCAACTTAGATAATTTACTTTGAACTGTTCTCAGGATGCCTGACCTTTTTAGCTCCCACATATACCATGTTTCAAAGTATAGCATTATGTTTGGTCCTTTCGTGTTGTGCAAAGAAACCTTAATTATCATGAGGATCGTTGTTGACAGATGTGGTGATTTTGCACAATCCATTCAATATTTATGAATTATTGCACCTTATTCAAGTCTGCAAGATTAACATTTTTTACTTGAAATTTCTTGTAAAATTTCTATACACATGCATGCATTTCATTTGTACGAAAATGATGTCCTTCGGATCAGTGTAAAAATTAGTCAAAACAAAGTATGCCTGATATGTCATGTCAAAGTATATGAATAAAATTAAATAAAAAGTTTGTTGGAGCATGTTTATAATACGGTAATTTACCCATTTAGCAGGGGCAACATCTGGGTACTCAGATGAATGTGACAATGAATCACTGTATGCCCCACCTCCAGCGTATGAAGAAGTTATCAACAGCAACGCTTTTCCTGCCACCCCTCAGTCGAGGAGGGTATGTATAAGTGATGTTATCACTCTTGTTTTATTGAATTCATAAATTCTCAATCAAAATTAAAAACTGCATTGGTTACAATTAATCAGAATGCCTTGGTACCTGGGAGCCGGCCCTGTCAGCTCAGCCGGTAGAGTACATGACTGCCAATCTTGAGATCCTAGATTGAAATCCAAGGTGCAATGTATATTCTCAATGACAATTCGACTTAAGATAAAGCATCCAAAGTACTTTTATACTGATTCATGTAGGGAAGAAACGGATCATACGGATTGGTAACCCAGGAACAAAGTTGGGTCAACTTACTGCCATACTTAACTTTAACACTTCGTGTTCTTAAAAATGGATTAAAGCTCTGATAAACTCATACTTGAGGTTCCCTAAGTTTCACTGGTTGAACATGGCAGATATTTTAAGTTATGCTAGTCATGCATTGATGGACTGCAAGTGCTTGGATTAACATACAGATGGACTCATTTCTTCATCAGTATCAGTTAGTATACTGGTTTTGTATGTACCGTTACCGGCCATAAGTCGATCTCGACTGTAAAAAGGGAAATTTAGGCTTACTCCTTCCATAAGTAGAGGGGGGGACTCAGGCAAGATGAAAAAAGACTCCCAGATTCGACAGCCAACTCGCGATCTCCCGATTTTCAAAGTAAACATTGTAAATTTTTGTTACGGGGTATTTTTTAGTTCATTTCCGACTTGCCAAACTGATAACCGAAAGTGTAAAATCGGGATACCAGTCAGAAATACTCTCAAAATACTCTCTAAACCATGGAATCAAGCGCTTGGTGACTGTTACTCGTCCATAAGTCGACCAGTGACGTTTGGTGATTTTTTAAGCAAAAAAAACTCCGACTTATGGCCGGTAATATACGGTATGTCAGTGCTTTTCAGTGTGGTCGTAGTTTTCTGTTTTCCTGCTCTGGAATTAGTATAGAATTGTGTGTATGGGGATTAAATTTTTTATGTATTGATTTTGCAGTTACAAGTGATGGCGGAGGAGGAACCAACTAGTCCTATGACTCCACCGCCAAATTATGCCTCAGCTTTAATCATCCTTGCTCAAAGTCACGAGTCTTTATCATCAAAACAAACAAATCTCATTCGTCGTAGTGTTTCCATGGATCAGGTATATAACGACTCGTCCTCATCGACAGACACACCCGTTATATCGAACAAAAAGAGACAATCGATAAGGAGACAGAATATATTCCGATTTAGTCGTCGGTATTCAAAAACTAATGGAAAGAATACATTAAGTGTGCCAGAAAATTCATCATCTATCAGCCCTCCCCCGCCATATCCAGATTCCCCGTTATTGATTCCTGATTATCCCCCTCCCCCACCCACCCCATTACCGTCGGAATTACAGTGTGTGTTAATACAACAGGAGGATCATCCATATCAAGTGCCAACACAACTGGCAAATCAACAGTCATCTAATGACATTGAAATAGTTGCATGAATACTGTAAAATCAGGTATTTTTGTGTGGTCGCTTTTTTCGCAAATTTATGTTATCAGGTTGTTTCGTGATGTTAACTGTTCACGAGTTTCTACTTTCAGTTTTGTCGTTAAATTAACTTATCAATATTTAATTTCACAAATATGGACGATCTCATAAAATAGTGAAAAAATAGATCCCTCACAAAAATTTCTGATTTTACTGCATATTTATACAGAAATCACAACACTACGTGGACTTTCAATATTTTGTGTATATTTTTGTATTTTGAAAATTTATGTGTTTCATGTTATTTGTGAGTGAATGGTTACAATTGTATGGAAACCACTTCACAGGCTAGGACAATTAGCATACATGGATGTGATGTGAACACACTTAATTGTACCAAAATTGTATTTCCTGCTACTTGTATCTATGTAAGATATTTGCTATTTGTATACTTTCCTCTACTGTGCAGTAGTATTGTCTTTTGTTTGATTATTAGTCATTTCTACATTTTTGATAATTATTGATTTTAGCGGTGCTTGTAAGAAATATATTGTAACAAAAATGAGGCGACTGGTTTGAAAATTTGTTTTGCATGGCATAGCTTCTTACTTCTATTTTCTGCAATGTTTTGATGGTCAGCAAGCGAAGTAACATCAGTTATACTGGAAACTTAGGCAAGTTCCTAGGTTAGTACATTGTATCAAACCTGCATTCACTCTGGCTTTACATCATGCAAACATGAATACATGTAGTTTACTATATACATTGGTCAGTGGGTGGTAACATCCTGTGATTTTGTCTTGCTGTAGAATATTTTCAACGTATTATTATTCATAGTATTGTTAACTATATATATAATCATTTTGGCATACTACAGTCAAGTTCCATATAAGCTCATTAAAACTAGGGATGTCAACATATATTCGGATATTCGATTATTTTTTTGTACGTCCGAATATTCGAATACTGATTCGGCATTCGAATATTCGATAAAATATATATTTTCAATATAAAAGCTGAATGCAAGCTTATAAAATGGCAATGATGGGCATTATCGCTTTGAATGACATTTTACACGTGAAAATAATATCTACCAGCGTTAATTGACATGTCATATTGTATATTTATTCGTTGACATACCTAATTAAAACACATCTTACCCATATGGTGCTATTCAATTACAAAGGCTTCACTCCTTCTCTCCTTCTAATTTGTAAGTAGAATTTTCTAAATTAACAGAGAAAATAGACACCATTTTGAGGGTTCAGTGCAAGACTATACTAACTCCTATGTATTTTTATAGGAGTAAGTATAGTCTTGCACTGAACCTTCGAATTTTGTTTGGTTATTTTCTTTTTGTTTTTATTCTGAAAATGACAAGTTAATGCTAGAATATAAGGGGAAACAACTTAGGACAGTTTATGATTTCTTGTGGTTATGGTGATTAGTAATAAAAGTCATTGTAGTCCCATGTACAATGTTGAAATCCAAGTACCGGTAGACTTATAGTAATTATGGATAATACACTCAAATACCTTTCCAATTGGTCACTATTTTATTATCATATTTTTAGAAAAATAAACTGTAGCCACTACACCCGTAAGTTTGTGCCCCTTAAACGAGTATGTTCAACAAATAATTTGAGTAATTGATATGTTAGTTATTTTATTCAATATTTTACTCTACAGAAATTTCATTTTACACCTTTAAAATCTTTAAAATCGTAGGCTCTTGCAAAACAACATTTTTTTAGGGAATTACAGCTCTTTTAGTATGGTCATCAAGACTAGATCTAGAAAAAAATCTGAATTTCACAAATTTAATACAGCAAATATGTTATCAGATACAGTAACATTCTATAAATAAATGTTTATTATTCTTTTCATTAAGAAAAGGGACCATCTCAATGTTTACAGATAATTGTTTTGCTTATGCTCACCGCTGAATTATAAATCTTTTACTGAAATGTTTCAACTAGCTGTTGCAATTAATGTGAAAACATGACGTCATCTTTATTGCTTTTTTTCTCAGAAACAAGGCTCAGTGCATTTGGGCTAGAAATCTCAGCGACTGCCACTTATATTATAAGTCATAATGACTATCTGATTCTCCTGGAAATTGAAGTCTAAAAAACGGGAGCCGGACAAAAAAAACTTCCGGACAAAATCCCCTTCACTCATTTTGTACAAGGTTGACATAATCCCCTTCATGAATTTTACAAGTAGGACAAAATCCCCTTCTTATTCTTAACTACAAATAACTACAAATATTATGCTATTATGTTTTCAATTACATACAAACTGTAAAAACTATGGTTATGACATGCATTATACTATAAATCCAATGTTTTTGATATTAAATTTTCTTGGTTTAAATGTTAAAAATGTAAAATTCATGAAGGGGATTTTGTCCTACTTGTAAAATTCATGAAGGGGAGTATGTCCATCTTGTAAAATTCATGAAGGGGATTTTGTCCACCTTGTAAAATTCATGAAGGGGATTTTGTCCACCTTGTACAAAATGAGCGAAGGGGATTTTGTCCGGAGGGGATTTTGTCCGGAGGGGGTTTTGTCCTACACTCCTAAAAAACATGAACTTGTAGGGGGCACAAAGGGAGGATAATATTAAATTTCTAACTCGGTTAAATTTGGACTGACTTGTGCTGTTCAGACCCAAAATTCATGCATTGATGTACAGAACTATCCACATAAAAAGATTTAGGATAAAGATTAACAGAAACATTGGGTGACCAAATAGAAACGTAGCTCAGTGTAACTTTACTTGAATCAGTGAAGTGCCTTGTATGTCATCTTGTTATAGTATTGTCTTATCTATTTTCTTAGTGTATTTTTATATCTATCATTCTCAGTGATTGTATTAAAATCTTAATATTTTTACATTTAGCTTTGCCTTAATTTAGCTTCAATCTATACATATCTACTTGATTGTATTGTTCTTAGTCATACCTGGAGTGGTCAGGAAATGTTACCCTGTCCAGGCTGGTCTTAGGTATATTTTTGTAAAAATATAATGGGGAAATTTAGAGATTGTGTATGTAAAATACAGACGAAACCTGGCAGCCTTGGCACCATGGCCAGTCTTTATACAACATTGGTGGTGTGGGTATTGGTTGGATGATTGTTCAGTTATACCCTCCAAAATGCTTGTGCTACACCACTACCCCCTTAATTGTCTCATTCAATCACAGACCAAATACTTGTTGTAGACTAGATGTGACCAAAATTCGAGGGCTCAACGCAACACTGTCGTAACTCCTGTATTAATTAATAGGAGTTACGACATTGTTGCTTTGAGCCCTCGAAATGCATTTGATCATAGTACATTGCATATACAGCATTATTTTCTATTGTTTTATTACTGGTATATTTACCAAATTTGTTTTTGTGAAATCCACTGTTGGCTGAACTAAGTGAAATTGATTTCTATTTATGTTTTTGTCTTGGTTTGTTCACATACATGTATTGTCAAAGTTTCGAATTTGGTTTACATTAATTACTGTCTGTAATTTATTGAATAATTGTAAATTGTTTAATTTATTCAGTGCTATCCTATCAGTCAGGAACTGCCATCTTGTCAGGTTTTATATGGTGCAATTTATTAAGTATTGGTTTTGTACACTGTTGTTGAGTTTGCCGTGATGTATGTGTGGGAATCATTTACACAGTGTAAGTTGTTTGAGCCAAAAGACGGTGGTCCAAGGGTTTTACAACTTGAGAACAATCTCATATTGAGGTTTCATTCTCCACTTAATTCTGTCAAATCTCAAGTTGACAATTTACATATTGTAAGATCTGGTTCTGGATAGATTTGTATGTTTAATATGTTCGGTTACAATACATTAAATTGTGTACAATTTGATATCACATTACTGTATACTAAATGGTGTAATATTTCAATATAACATTACAGAACTTAAAATTGTTACATTACTGTGCATTACATTGTGATATATTATAACATTGCATTACAATACTTTTAATTGTGTAATATTCCAGTATTACATTACTGTACATTACTCTGCGTAATATTATAATATCGTATTATAATACTTTAAATTATGTAATATTCGAATATATTACTTTACTGTGCATTAAATTGTGTAATATTATAATATGGCATTACAAAACATTACACTGAGTAATATTGCATTACTGTACTTTAGATTATGTGATAAAATAATGTAACATTAATCAGAAAGAGAATCACTTATCTTAAGGGTTTATTGAATACTTTAAAATGGGGTAATATTCGAATATTACATTTTGTGCATTAAATTGTTAAATTTTGTAATATGATATTGAATTGCTGTGCATTAAATTGTGTAATATTATAATATTGCATTACAAAACATTACACTGTGTAATATTGTATTACTGTACTTTAGATTGTGTGATAAAATTATGTAACATTAATCAGAAAGAGAATCACTTATCTTTAGGGTTCTGTTTGAACTGTTGTTAATTGTGGCATTAACGTTTTTGCAGTAATCACATACACATTACTATTCCTAGTATCTGTAATACTCGATTGAATCTGTGCCGTCCATATGTCAAAATAATGTAAAGAATCATCTTTGTGACTGATCCAAAACACTATGTTGTTCCCTGTTTTAAACACACTAATACAATATGTTACTGTTGATAAAAAAGAAAATAATTACCACAGATTTTAAATACACCAGATACAGTGGAACACACCTATAACGTACTCTGTTGAAACAAGTACGTAGTAAGTTTTATTCCTCAACCAAGCTCTTCTATATTTTATTGTATAACTACACAGTTATATTAAATTTGGATACAGCGAAAAGTCCGATATATATCGAAGTAGTTTGGAGATCCCAAAAGTCATATTTTAACGCAAACATTCTCAGAATGTAGGCATTTTGTGTAAACATACCATACAAACATTTGATTCTGTTCTATAAAAAGATTTAAACATCGTAATCAACTCCCTGATGATCTGCCATTTACTTACTCTTAACTAATATACATATTAACGCGATTGTCAAGATTATAAAATGATTGATATTGTTGGTTTATTTACATTCTGCTTAAAATAAAAATGCCAAATATTGTCCTGTACTTATACATATACATGGGTACATTGTATGGCATTATTGGTGAGGATCAGACTAAGGTAGTTATGTCTACATATATCAAAATGTTCGATTATCGGTACCTGTATATCAAATATTAAAAAGGCAAGTGAGGTAAGCATGGTCGGGTGTTTTCCTGACGTGTTGCCCGACTGTTTACTTGGATGGACAAAGTCTGTTTTTGAGTCTAAAGATATTTATTGTGTTTAATGCATGATACATGTGCATGAACTGAAATATCACCTATTAAAGGATTTTAATATAGTTTTGCTCGCAAATAGATCTGTTCATTAATTTTTCATGAAATTAATATGCAAATAAAATATGTGTATATTTGATACATTGTTTGTCATGCATTTAGAAAATGTCTTGTATGAATGATTCTCATGTCTACATAGTTATCAGCTAGCCCATAGCTTGAGTGAAAAGTTAACTGGCTATGGGGTCTGGGCATGTTTCACAAAAAAGAAAATAAAGGTCCAATGGTCTGCATATTCCTGTTATTCAAGACACATTGACAGCAGCAATTTTGTCTCGTTGAATATAAGAGCTTGTTCTTTATTCTCTTTACTTGAGGAGACTGGTGGAGGTCAATACAAATATTGGTGGGACTGTGCTGTGGCAACTCGCCATAAATGAACTGATTAGTGCAAATCTGAGATTAAACACTTGAGACACACCTCACTGAAATCTGCAATGAAGTGAATCACTAAGGATCCAAATTCAGCAAGCATTGTATCCAGTGCATATTGGTGAAGCAATCAGCAAGCATTGTATCCAGTGAGTATTGAGTGCAGCAATCAGCAAGCATTGTATCCAGTGCATATTGAGTGAAGCAATCAGCAAGCATTGTATCCAGTGCATATTGAGTGAAGCAATCAGCAAGCATTGTATCCAGTGCATATTGAGTGCAGCAATCAGCAAGCATTGTATCCAGTGGGTATTGAGTGAAGCAATCAGCAAGCATTGTATCCAGTGCATATTGAGTGAAGCAATCAGCAAGCATTGTATCCAGTGCATATTGAGTGAAGCAATCAGCAAGCATTGTATCCAGTGCATATTGAGTGCAGCAATCAGCAAGCAATGTATCCAGTGAGTATGGAGTGCAGCAATCAGCAAGCATAGTATCCAGTGAGTATTGAGTGCACCAATCAGCAAGCATTGTATCCAGTGACCATTGAGTGCAGCAATCAGCAAGCATTGTATCCAGTGAGTATTGAGTGCAGCAATCAGCAAGCATTGTATCCAGTGAACATTGAGTGCAGCAATCAGCAAGCATTGTGTCCAGTGACCATTGAGTGCAGCAATCAGCAAGCATTGTATCCAGTGAGTATTAAGTGCAGCAATCAGCAAGCATTGTGTCATTGAGTGCAGCAATCAGCAAGTCTATTATCCAGTGAGTATTGAGTGCAGCCATCAGCAAGCATAGTATCCATTGAGTATTGAGTGCAGCAATCAGCAAGCATTGTGTCCAGTGACCATTGAGTGCAGCAATCAGCAAGCATTGTATCCAGTGACCATTGAGTGCAGCAATCAGCAAGCATTGTATCCAGTGAACATTGAGTGCAGCAATCAGCAAGCATTGTATCCAGTGACCATGGAGTGCAGCAATCAGCAAGCATAGTATCCAGTGAGTATTGAGTGCACCAATCAGCAAGCATTGTATCCAGTGACCATTGAGTGCAACAATCAGCAAGCATTGTGTCCAGTGAGTATTGAGTGCAGCAATCAGCAAGCATTGTGTCCAGTGGAATACGGAGTCCAGACATAAGCTTTATACTCTATGACACCTGTCAGCTTATGCGGGAGATAATGAAGACGGGTATGAATGGTTTTTTCTGTCATCTAACTCATAAGATTACACCATTAACTCAATCTTCGTTGGAAAAAAGCTAGAATCAGCAGCTGAAATGTTGTCACAGACCTTTTTTTATCACGGTTCCATTAATGATCTAAATTATTTCCTTGTTACTTATTAGTCACATGTAGATTTAAACATAAAATCTTATCTTGGCACACAGTTTAGAAGTAGACAGATTCCAATAGGCGTGGCTTATCTAGTCCATTACGATTTAATTGGGATATCAGGGATGGTATCAAAATATTTAAAGTCTTATACAAGGAGAGTCCAAAATTTTACGTAAGCGTAAACAGCCAATTACAGGGCTAGCGCTGGCTTTTTTTTTTCTTGAGCCAATTTGGAACCGGTAGGTTACAGTAATTCGCGGGCTATATTACAGCGCGCAATCAACAAATAGGTAGTGGAGTTTGTGGTCTCAACCCCCCCCCCAATACTTTGTTATTTCACTGTAATCCTTTTTAGTGTTTCTTTGTAATTGCTTTAGTCTACAAATCATTTCTAAAAGAGCTTGTAGGATGATTCACTGTAGCACTGTTATTTTATTTCTTGTTTATTTTATTCTTGTAATTAAAGTTTAAACAATACATCTCATTATCAAGTATTCATTAATCAAATTGAAAAAAGAAGACAATGTATACTCCCAAACACAAGTCACAGTCACGTGCAAGAAGCAATATATTTTTAAAACACTCGAACTGTACATAAAAACTAGGCCACAAATGAAACATAAACTAAACTTACAGTGATGTAAATTATATGTGAATAGTCATAGCACAGAGTATGAGACATAAATCATTAGTTTATACAGGCAAAAATAATAGTTATCTGAATTTATCATAATAATTTTCATTCCTCGTAAAATTCGGAGCGGACGGCATTACGGACCGTACGGTACGGATTTTATCGTATACTAGACACGAAAACGAAAGTGATGCATGGTTATCACAGACATTGAGAACCGGTCTCAGCCGTTTTTAACCGCATTTATCATCAAAATTTAGTGGAATAAAACATTCGCCAACGGTAAATTTAGAAATTCATACATTTCGACGGGACAGCTTTTCGACTATTTGATTTTTCTTTAGCCATTTTCCGAAAATAAACGGTGATTACTGAAATTTTTCATCGGACAATTTGTCCGACTATAACAGAAATTCTATCGGTCAAACTGAAAATATACCGGACATGTCCGACTCCGACTGTCATTCGCATTGACTGGTCTAATCAATCGATATTTCGGCGTATTCGTGTTTGACCAATTTAGTTCTCTGCAGTGTTGTTATTATTATGCGCTTCACAGGTCTATCACGTGTCGGGTACGCGGGACGTGATTTGATTGGTTGAAAGGAGATTTTGTGACAGGCGACAAACTCCACCTCCGATTGTTTTTGGTAAACATGTGTATAATTATGTCATTATACACGAACGTGTCATAAACAGGTTATCAATTGGGGCCCTTTAATATGTACGCGAGGTTATACACAGACATTGAGAACTGGTCTCAGCAGCTTTTAACCGCATTTATCATCGAAATTGAGTGGAATATAACATTCGCCAACGGTAAATTTGGAAAGTCATACTTTTCGACGATTTGAGCCAATTTGATTTTTCTTGAGCCAAATTTTGTTTTCTTGAGCCAATGGCTCAATTGGCGAATGCCAGCGCGAGCCCTGAATTATACTAATAAATGTTAAACGTATTATTTCTTGTTTAACTACCATACGTAGAGCTACCATTCCCAACGTTGGCGAACATTCGTATTAGGGCAGTATCAAGAATTGACATGTAAACAATTACTCGATGACTGCTCACAGAGTTTCCTACCAGAACTCGCGCTTAATTTGGGGATTGTGAACTTAGTAGAATTTGATATACGTAATGTAGCATTCAACTGGTGGATCTTTTACCTCGTCATAACCGGGGTTCCACTTCGACGTCTTGCTTTTCCTTATCTTTTTGTGTCATTACGATATCGCAGGTAACTTTAAAAACACGCGTTTCTGCTTAAACGTAAGTAAAATAAGGGTGTGTAAATGATTTTACCATTTCTTGCTACGTATAGTTTGCGTATTATGCGCTCGGGTACCAAAATTTATTACAAAGAGGTAAACATTCAAACAGTGATACGCTATTTTTGCTTACATCTATTTACTTTACGGTCGATATGTTTAGAAAATTGACTTGTTCGGTGGTTGTTTTCCTCTATCCTTCCATCATACATAAGAAGGGACAGTCGTTGAGCTTGATGAGCGTACATGGTCGTATTGTCATGGAACGCTCCCTGTCTGTTTTCTTCCTCAACATCGTAGCAATACTGAATTATAGTTGTTACTGGGTTTCGATAATTTTGTTTTTATTCCTTACATTTCGTAATTGCAAATATTTCATACCACGATAATTATTTTTTTAAATCATACACAGGTCTGTGAAATTCGAACATTTGCTCAATGTTTTCATATCAGTAACCTACGTCATGTTTTACCATCCAGTAAAAAAGCGATTGCCAATATAATGCAGTCCAGCAACGTAGGTTGCTCCCAATGTAACATGGCTTTCCCTAAAAAGAGACATGTAAAGCAATGAGTGGGGGAGGTAGACTACAATCCTTTATACTTCGACATCAGATAGGGAGCGGCTCATGAAATTGTATTACATTTAGTTATACTGTTACCATTGCATCATGTAGTTAAACATGAGGAGAAAAGTATTGCTGGTGTGTGTATATGTATATAAATATTTCTTGTCTGCGGAACCAAGCGGAAATATATGAAGATTAATCCGGACAATGCCGGGATTGACCGCAAGCAATAATTCGAATTGATCTTGCTTATATCACAAGGACGGTGGAAACGCTATAAAGTGTCCACTGTATTGTTTCTGAGGAATCCAATTAATTTAAAATGGTTGTTTGATAGTTTAGGAGTGAATGACTATTGCTACAGTAATTACCAAGATAAACTGAACATTGTATACATGAGAACATTTCCTCTGTTCAACTTTCCAGTATATTGGATCATTATTCAAACACACTTTATAACGCAAAATAAGTTGAGAATTCCGTTACTAAAAGTATTACATAGGGTACATTTAGTGTGTATCCATAGCATCTGTAAACAAATTAGCATTTCGAAAATCTATATAATTTCGAAGGTTATTGGTATGTTTTGAAATGTCTATGTGTCCAAGTTACATGTAGCTCTATAATATAAGTCAATTGGTTTCAATCACCTAGTCCTAATATTTAGCGTTCTTGTTTTCATCATTCTGATTATCAAATCGATATGTTTTGTTAGAGTTCCTCATAGATTGATGTTAAAAGTTCTTTTGAATACAAAGCAGTTTTACATGAACTACACTCGCGTGTATTTTTGATTTCTTGAAGACATAGGACTAGTAGAAATATATATTCCGACAGAGGGCAAAGAATGTAGGAGTTGAATGACGCCATTTTGATTTACACAAATGTTACCTAACATACAATGTACCTACATAACATTAACATAAAGCTGGATAGAATGTGTAAGATCAATATAATGCGGAATACAATTATGTCGTTTGGTTTTATTGATGTCCATTCCGTAGTCGCTTGTCCGAATATAGGCCTATATTGCTGTTTTATGCAAATCTAAACTAAAAGTAAGCAAAAAAGAATAGTCGCACGTCCGCCGTGACGTTTTACGTCTGTTGCAACTACGTCATCAGAAATTTCAGTTCAAAAATGGCGTTGAAAATGAATGGGGGAACTTTATTGAACAAAGAGCTCAACCTTGCTACCAAGATAACTAATTTAGAAGAAAGAACTGCAAATTTAGAGCAAGAATTTGAATCCATTGGACAAGCAGCAAAAGAATTGGCGAATGCTGTTAAATGTTATGTCGATAAAGTGGAAGCAGAAAGAAAGGTAGAATCTAGAGACTAGGGCTCAAAACGAAAATTAGATCTAGCTCAATGAAATTATGAAAATATTTTACAAAAAAATAATTTGAAAGTCTTGGCAATAAGCATACCAACTATAGAATCTACAACCGTGCGTTAACTCAATAACTGTGACTCTACATCGATCTACTTCTCAAAGTTCATGTATAGGCTTACTTGCCTATTGCCCAATGAACTTTCAGTTTTAGGCTTAATCTATAGATCTACTAGATCTGTACATTTGATAGAGACATCTTTAAACGGGATTACGTTTTTTTCATCTTCATGTTTCTGTGTTTTTTCCGCTCTATGTTTATTTTTTTGCATCTGAATTAATCCTCTTCAAATGATCCTAAACTTTTCTTAAGATCCTAGATTGTTTAGGCCTAATTAGGCCTACCGAGTTTTTCGAACTTTTAGATTTCTAGCGCTATATGTGATTAACGTTGCTTTTTTGTTACAAATTTCTACATGTAGAACTTTGCAGGCTCAGAGGCAAAAACACCAAAACACTTAGAGCCGTCAATATTTCCTTAAGTTAATAAATGCACGTCCATTATTTGTGTATGTCCAGGTTCCCCCGTCCTTCGTTAAACTGCCCGCTGTAGTTACAGACGTTAGGCTAAATCTGGTTTCTATATGCCTAATCATGATACATGTATTCGTAAGACGCGTGGCATATAAGTACTGAGAAAGATAGAAGTTTTCAATGAAATAACTATCATACGCAGCTTTCCGTGCCTTTTAGCTGTCTTATCGCATTAGATTGTCTCCCTTGAAAATGACCCAAAAATCGATATCGAGTTTCCAGCTCTACCAGTTTTTGATCAATAGATTATATACGGAAATATTTGTATACGTAAATTTAAACACTTAATCTTAGTACGAGAATATTTTAGCAGTTATGATAATATTCTTCAATTTCCTTTCTTTCATTTAGTGTAAAAATATTTATTCTAACTAAACATCTTCTTGCTTCCAATTTTATACAAAGAGTAAAAATGCGTAAAAGTGTCCATTTCCAAAAATATAGGGGCTAATAAATCATATTCTCCATGATGTGAACACATTTTAGCAGTTATGTCTGTTTTCTAGATTAAGTGAACAATATTATGGTGTTTTTATAATTTTAATTATCAATTGTTATGTTTACCATGCAGTCTTGCGTTTTCATTAAATGTAAACGAATGAAGTTTTGTCGGAATATTTGCTGTTTCTTATGATTTTACATTTTTACCAATTTGTATTAAAATCTATACTGTAATAACAACTTAGGAGCAACAAGTACATGTAACATTTTAAAGTCTAAGTCTTAAAATGTTTGTGAATACGGCCCCTGGTTGAAATCTCGAGCACACAGATTATGTCAATCGACTGCATGAACTAATGCTTTAAACGTTCTTAACCAAAAATAACAAAAACAGAAAAAGCGGACAGTCTTATATGTATGCCGGTGAATGTTGTCGTGCACAATATACCTTTACAAATGCTTTATATCTTTCAGAGTTGGGATTTAATTGATTCTATCATGGAATGTGGATCTAACGCCTACGACATCTTCAATCACATAAAAATATTCTTCAATTTCTTGTTGTCAAAGATGGCGGGTTATGGGGCCAATATTACTGACGTGACTATGTTATGGCACTTGTACGACAAGGAAGGTGTACACGAGATGTTTCTGAAGGCCATCAAATCGTTTGGTTTTAAAGAAGTTGACGAAGATAACATCAGGTTACTGCTAGCTGTTGTATATAAACAGCATATTGAAATGGAACGGGAATCTTCGGCTCGAGACGAAGATGGGTCTAAGATAGCCGAGCAAGACAAGGCTGCATCATCTAATGAAGGAAGAACAGAGAATGATATTGATGAAGATAACTGTAGCAAATTGCTTGAAAACGATTTCATGAAATTAACGTTGGATTTGGACATAGTTAAAGTTTTGAAGTCTTTGCATTTGGATGCAACCTTGAGAAAGGTCATTAAAAGAGCGATGGCAATTGTCGTTTATTTATTAAATGTTGGCAGAGATGACAAAATACTATCTATAGTACCCGAAAAGAATGAAGGAAAAAGTCAAGAGGAAAATGAAGATCATGATAAACTTGTTATAGATGCCTAATCGGTTTACATTTCGCTTAAGAAACAGTTGAACAAATTATGTAGCGCGGTGTTATTATAGATATAACTTTTCTTCACCAGCAAGTTCATTGTTCAGTTCTGGGACACACTTTCACAATGTCAATCCAGTGTTAAAATGTCCTCGGACACTGCTGCTTCGATTACTCGCTTGCTTATAAAAACCGAGTTGGATCACTATTAGTTCCACACACATAATTTCCATTAGCTTTTGCAATAACACCATTGCATTTAATATGTAGACAGTGAATCATACATTTTTGGACATGCGGCATGACCATGTTTTACTGAAAAACACCAACTTCTTAAAAGTATTGATGTCCATTTCTTCCTTGTTAGAATATATACTGTACATATTTCAACCTCAATTGTCGAGTAACAAACATACACAGCACAAGCGTTTCTAGTGATATCCGCATATTTTGATACCATCAACAACTTTGTTCACAGCTGACAATCAATATTCATCAATTTGTATATATATAAAAAAACAGAAATCATTTCAATTGAGCAAAATTCTCAGCATTATGATAAACGTGTCTTGTTTCATAGGCAACATTGTTAGATGTTCCTATCAGATAAATAAAACAACTACTATAATATTTTTGATTATGTTTATTCTTATATCTACTTCACAAGTACACAATGAAGGTTGAATACAAAATACAATGCATAGAGGTGAAAATGAACAAGGCAGAATAACACCTGTATAACATACACATGATGAAAATTTAGCTGATGATGCACTTTTAATTTTTTTTTATACATATATTATATATTTTCTTGTAAAAATAAAATACATAGGTTGTATAAATGACCAACTTAAAAATACATACATAAAACACATTTCAATGTAATTAATGCTAACATTGATTTGCCCTAAAAAAATTAACAAAATGTTAATGTTGAGTCGACTACTTGAATTGCTTCATTTATATCTTCCAAAAATATTCTTAATAGCGAATGACTGACAAGACTTTACCTGAAGATGTTCACTTGAATAGTATTACATGGTAACAAACTTATGCAGAAAGCATCACTCTTATACACATTGCATTCATACACAAAACACACATGATTAAACAGTAGTTTTCTAAAATAGATTCAGATCTTTACATAGTCAATTATACACAATTTTAAAGTTTTTAAAAACCATTTCAATTGCATTTCCCTGATAAATTTTAGATCAACATTACATTTATGGATGTTAACATGCTTGAATATTCAAGAAAAGTAAAAATGATTTATATTATGTATAATGAAAGATGATTGGTTTGAATGATCATCACTAACTTGTATAAAAATTTGCAATGAGCGACGCCAAGCCTGAACTTATTCGGCAACATCTTAATCGCAAAAAATGAAAGCAGAATACTAGTATGTATACACAACAAGACTGAATAGAAATGATATACAAAAGGTTAATACCAGTTTTTAACTTACAACAATCAAATTCCTGAATATTCACTAGGATGGTGGACTGAATATACTGAACAGCAAAATTGGAATTATTTGGTATCCCTATAATAATACCTGCATGAGGATAATGGTGAAAAATGTATCATAGAAAACAATGAATGAGCATATAGATGTAAATCATTTCAAAGAAATCAAATTTAGGTTCAAGAGCATATGCGATATTACAGAACTTTGAATTCACTAAAATTGTTTGAACTACACATTTAGGCCCGGAGTACGGTATGTGGTCATATTTTGCCAGCGATTTGGCCCCAGTTTCTCCTAAACTTTGTTCCAAAATTTTTGTACATTCAAGACTGTTCTGGACTAACAACAAGTATGAATTTTGCCATCAGTCCAGAACATTCTCAAGCCTAACAATCACATACAAGAACCATTTTCACTTTCAAATCATGATATAGTATTTACATTACACCGAAACAAAGTCACAACCTTATGACTGTATATCATGCAAGATGTTTTTTTACATCAATCTTGTATGATATCAGTCAAACTATTACAGAGCAACTTATTTCAGTTTTATGCTTTTCATACTTCTATTTCAGATGATACTTTGCAAAGGGTTATGAACATGAATATATTTTACAGTCACTCAAAGATAACATGTTTGAGGTCTATAATGGCATACAGTCAATTCAGGGATATAGAATGGGCATTGGTTAAAATTCAACAGTAAAAATCATCAGCACACATAATCTACAGTTAAAACACTCTCAACACAGTAAAAGCATAAAAAGCTAAATGCACAAGAACAACTTTGGCTGAGATTTTTATCCATTTACAGTATAATGTACATAAGTTAGATTAAAACCAATCGACACTAGTTTGGCGGGAAAACCCATTTTAAAATTGAACATCTCGGGATACAAACAAGCACTGACAGCTAAATTGCAGAACCCCTTCATGAAAAAAATGAACCCGACAGCAGTAAATTACCAGACAGTGGCAGGCAGACATAGAAGTACATATACTGACAAAATCAAAAAGGAAAATTTGGGCAACAACACACACATTTCAATTCTAGTACAATACATAGCAATATACAGCAAACTAAAGAATTATGCCAGTTTTCCAGGTTTTAGAATCAAATCAATGTCTGTAGCTAATGAATATAAAAAGCCAGTTACTTTATCAATTTCTGCGTAATGTTGTACAAAGAACACAAACATTTAAAAAAAGGGTTATTTATGCCTATATAATCAACATTTTGACACATGAATATAAAGCCCGTACTGCTTAATTCAGCTTATTCAGCAACTCAGGCAGATAAAGTCCTCAACTTTCTGTTAATTATGTAACAAACAAACTACTGTTAAACAATTTTTTGAAGGCACAGAAAATGATAAAATCTTACAAATACACAAGTTACTACAACAATGAACGCATTATACTGACAGCATATGTGTTTGCTATGTCTGCACCAATGTATGCCGTCTTTACTGCATTCACTCACCAAACATGTGTTGTCCAAGTTGAAAATTTCATCAAATTTTAGAAAAATTAAAACAGATTATATATGTAAATCATACTAATTATATATCATAAACATCAACAGAGTATTGTTGTTACAAGGCACTTAATATAATTAAACCACACAATGTCAAAACTTAAGCATACAATCAATAACATATATACGTATGGGAGTCTTTCTTTACTTTAATATTGCATTTGAACATTACAATTCAGTAGAAAAATTCATCACACGTCCATTTTGGTAAATAATTCTGTCAAGATGACTAAAAAACAATTCATTAAAAATATTTCAATCTAAAAATATGTCAATAAGATGCATGGTTGATATTCAAACACAACTGTCAATATGTGGTAAATATATCAAGACTAGAGAGAAATTTATCGTTCAACAGCTGGTAACTCGAGACTTAAAGCAGTCATGTGTAGCATTTACCACTCAGAATCCATACTCTTCAAAAAAGCATCAATAGAGGTATGAAACTATGTACAATTAAAAATGAAGTTAAAAAGTCATCATGATACAAGTATGAAAATTCATCCACACAAATTAGGAAACATGACATATTACAATGGATGAAAACAATAACGGTTAGTGGATGAGCCCTGTTTATAACCTATGTATGAAATCTGCTGCCTTTCGGTTCTGACAAGATTTTACTGTGTGTATGTTTCATTTTGTTGAAACCAGCGTAGTCAGCCAAGTCCAAATTCCTATGAAAAACGCTGTGATTGATGACCAAACTTTCTCAAAGCTGAAAAAATTCAAATACAAAATTAAGAAATTATACGAGAAGAAACATAGTTTCTCACGTGGAATCGTCTAACAAGTGTACATTTTACAACATTATGAATAATGACAACCTTATTATATTTCAAGAAATATCCAATTGTGAGTCAACAGAAGTTGCATGTTCTCTCTCAGAGTATTTAAAAATATTCGGGTGACATAATAAGTATAAACTTATTTTTTCATCATACTTTGCTACAAAAGGTAATTTAAAGACATAAAATTCATAAAATCACCAAATGTTACCCTTCAACTTAGTTTTATTGTCACATTCTTGCTCACTTCTACAAAAAATTCGGTTTGAAACAGTCCACCGTACAACTGGAGTTTTTTCTCCAGACAACGATAATTAGTGGGAAAAAATTGTCTTTTGCACCTATTTATGTATGTTGAAGTTACTAATTGGATTAGATGTCTGTTTGCTTGACCATACCCTGTAGCTACGGGCAACTATATCGACACTGTTTTAAATTGGTCTCATATTTGAGTATATACATGATTTTTTACACCTAACTTAAATAAATTTTCTGGCAGCCTGTGTCTTCAGGCTTTGTTCGACAAAGAAATAAATGAATAACATAAACTTACTCTACGTTACGTTCCAATAGAAAACTCAGCACAATAATTGAGATTGTACCAATTACAATGATAGCTGGATAATCAGAACGCAGGCATCCCCTGAAACAATCTTGTACTTTTCTCATAGGTGCACAACAAATGTTCATCCATGAGCAACTCTTCTCTTGTGCCTGAGAGCTTGACTGTGTGTTAGCTGTGGAGGACCGATACTCTGACACACGTGAGACATGTGTGCTTTGTTCAATCTCAGGATTGTAAACAGTTTTCTGAAGAAAAAAAGAGAGGAATATTCTAAGTTCTCAAATTCATTGATACGAGTCAAATTATCCAAAAATGTAAGATAATTCCGGACCGACTATTTCATGTAAAACATCCTAACTAAAAAAGAAACTTGGTCAAAGTTCTGTTTCATTAATAGTTTGTTACCTGTAGTGTAAGTTCTCGAAACAATTTCCATTTTAATAAGTTCAATTAAATTCACACTGGGCAGAACCGTACTACCAATGCATAGCAAACATTGGCCCCACAATAAATAAAAGCCACACAGATACATTTCCTAAAAGAGACATTATACAAGTTCAACTGAAATTATTTACCGAGTTCAGTCTATTTTTAGTTGTACCAACAAGGTACATTCTACCAAAGTGGGCAATGGAACTCAACCACTATCATGACTAGTAGCATGAAACCATTATAAACCAAAGGACATCAGTGCTTGGGATTTTAGTGATTATTTGATACGGGATGTTAGAAAATATTGGGTTTTAGTGTCACACTCCACACTCAGAGTCAGACTAAATAATGAATCCTAAATCTCAAATCTCTAAGAAAATTTAAAGAATATTTAGCAAACATTTAACATCATACTTTTTCATACTCAATATGATTAAATAATATTGTGAGTTACTATCAGAGCCATAAGAGCAAATTTATGTCTTTTATAATCATTGGTCAAAGTCTACATTTCTTCTCAGCATTCTGAAGCAATTGTGCTAAAGGTATCATAGCCATGGGGACATGTTTTAAAATTATTTAGTTCTTTGCTGCAAATAAAATGTGGAATTTTCCAAGAATAACCAGACTAAATTCTTTCCACTAATAGCCAAAAAATGCTAAAATCTGCAGTATCCATACTAACAAACATTTTTTACCGTAACAGTTTCTGAGGTTTTCTCAAATATTCCTGCAGAATTTGAAACAACTTCTGTCTTAGTTTCTTCAACTGTTGGTGTTTTTACTGTCGTAGTAGTTGTAGTAGTTCGTGTAGATTTTCGAGCTGGTGATGCACTCTTCTTTCCGCGTGTACGACTACTTGACCTGCTGCGGCTTCGAGATCGACTCCTAGATTTCGATTTTCTAGTAGTCTTTTTCGGCTTTTTCTGTTGGGTTGTCTGTAAAAATTGAGAGCAATTTGAATGGCGATTCACACATAACTTTATTTCAATAGCTAAATTTAATATGAAATTGAGTATAATAATTAACACACAGAAAGGTAATAAAAGGTAACATATTAATGAGGCCTACTTCTTAACCCAAAACATTTCAATGCACTTATTCAAAGCAGTTGAACAATTACAAGAAATAAAAAGTAACAACAGTCTTTGAAATGGCAAGCAAGTTCAGCAAACAGAAGTCATTTTCCAAAGTTACATAAAAGGGACTATATGAACAAAGGCCATCAGTACTCAAATGTACTCAATATATTGTATCTAAATCTAATGGACAAACAAAAAGTGACAAACAAGCAACTTACAATTGACTTTTTGCGGAAGTCTGCAATAGCCTTGACTGCATTGGACAAGTTCTTCAAAGGTTCCCATGAATCTTGTTCAGGACCAAAAGTTTTCCATCGCACAAGGTACTCAAGTCCTTTCCGGGAGGAAGACCTCTCCCCAATGATTTCACCAACCTAGAACAAAAATTACATAATAACATTTAGCTTAAACCAGGCTTTCCAGCAGCTTCTGAAAATTTTTAGGTAAAATGCTAATTTTAAGACTATTCTAAGCAAATTTTAGGGCTAAAATAAGTATTAACAGGACTCCATTCTAAATTATTAGGGCTTTTTAGGGAACCACTTACCTCCGAGACGTTAAGACGATATCAAGTCACACATAATGACATATATATATATATATATATATATATATATATATATATATATATAGGAAGTCACAGTATGTTTAGCTGAGGTGCGTTTTTTAGAGGTAGGAAAAATAGAATGCTACCTAGCACTACGTAGGGAAAGTAGCGGTGCCGTTTCTTAAATGTAGAAAAAGAAGCCCCCATCTTCAGATAGGAAGCGTATTCTGACAGTGCTAGCTTTGCTGAACGAAATGGCGTCCATGCAGAACAGTGTCGTCTAGCAAGCGCTTTTTAGACAGCTACCTTAGCTATTTATTCTTGCTTACTTCCCCTACCTCTAAAAAACGCATCTCAGTGCTCAACAGTCTTCAGCTGGCCTCGATTGTGTATTAAAAAATCAAATCTTTGCACACCAGCGACAGCCAGTGCCAAGCTGAAGCCGACCATCCACAGGCAAACTATATGAAAAGCCAGTTATAACAGGCCTTTTTCTTTAGTTCCCATGGGTCCGACTATCGGGACCCATTCCCAAAGCCAAATATATGTTTTTTCCCCAATCAGAAGCACCTACGAAAAATCGTCTACGGCAGCTACCCCGTATATTATTACCGTTGAGTCACGAAATAAACAGAAAAAATGCATTGGACATTCTTGGATTTCATCGTTGATTCCAAATAAACAAACAGAGTCCAAAAGAAAAATGCCTAAAAATAGTATTACTGCATCAAAATAAGAAAGCAAGATCTAATGGATCATAAACGATTGATTCCATGTTTGAGACGGCGTCTGTCAGAACTCTCACTGTGAGTCGGATGGTTATTCAACTTATTTATGCTGGCGATGAATATTGCACTGATCAAATCCCTCAATCATATGGAGTGCGCTTTGTAAAGTTTGTTTTTAATATATATTCCGAATCACGTTAGTTTATTTTACATTTTGAAGACAAACTTTTCTGATAGATTGCTGTCAATGATAATTGGCTGTTGGATTGACCTATAAAATAAACACGACCCTACAAAACTTATTTCAAATTTTGACATTTTTGAGTTAATAAGTTACATGTAAAGTGAAAGTAAAATAACAACATAATGAATGGACATGTACACGTTTGTTTTATATAAAACTTTGATAAGAAAGCCTGTTGGCAGTTAGGGTTAGGGGGTTACTTTGTTTTATATAAAACTTAGATAAGAAAGCCTGTTGGGGGGTTAGGGGGTTAGTTTGTTTTGTATAAAACTTAGAGTGAGATAAGAAAGCCTGTTCTTTTCATTATGAAAATTCCCAAAATTTGAGTTGAAGCGATTAAATTTCATCACAAATTTATCCAGGGTCTTTTTGCCAAAATGGACAGAAAAAGGTCTGCACGGTTTCAATACAATTTAGATATAAACAAGAAAAGTAATTCTATCTCAGTCATGGCGAATACCCATCGGTCAGTCGGACCTGACCGATAAAAACCGACCAGGTCCGATACAGAATGCCTGTGCGTCGGTCCGTATGTCCGACACGGAACGGTACGGGTCGTACAGGTTTTATAACATCCATTGCTGTTTACACAATGCGGTCTTCTTACGCGCACCAATTGTCTGTACTTTCGGACATTTGAACTTTGATTGTGTCGTCAAAAAGGCATTTCAGAAGTGAATGTGAAAGTAAATAATAATTTTTAACTGTTATTTAACGAAATACGCCAATTATTTGCACATTTGTGTTTGATTTGTTTACTTTCACTTTGAAATGAGCGGTAATTTTCGGCCCGTAATTTTTAACAACATGTTTTCGGACCGACAAGTTTGCATTCGGTCCGACAAGTTTAACAAGGTTGTCAGACCAAATGACTGACAAGTCTTGGAAGTCATTCGCCATGACTGCTATCTCAATCAATATTTAGATGGAAAAGAAACATGAAAATAGGTCGTTTTTATGATTTTAGTCACTTTTTGAGGAATTTCAGCAAAATTAAAAAAGGAAAAAGCCTGATAGTTCAATATTAGTAAGTTAATACATGATAATTAAGGGGATGTTTTTGAGGACATTGAGACGAAGCCCGAAAAACGTGGGGCGTTTTGACTTGGTGACGTCTATTACCGTCATTAGTTTTCGCGACCACCACTATCACCCCACACACAGCAAGCAAACAATGAAAATTATTAGCATTTTTACATCAAATACAAAATTGTGTCAGTGAACAACGAAATGTAGCGGAAATTGATAGCGAAAGTACCAAATATATCAAGCAGCAACATTGACCTCAGAATTTCAAACCGGGACATTTTTCTGAACACAATGTGAGCAATCTACAGAATAATGTTACTGTTGAACCACACAAATAATACAAAACGCGAATGAATATTGATATTAATTAAAACAGAACCATCATATACTGAAATTAATGACGTGATCAGTATAAAAACTGACCTCGATCTCTGCTTCGCTGTCAGACATTTTTAAATTTTCCACACTCCCATGAGGCATTGCGGCAGCGTTTTCGATTGTCGTAAACTTGCTTAATATCAAAGCACTGAAAGTTCTGTCAGCAAGGGACTCACTGTAGATCACAGACGACACTTAATATAGGAGTTGAACACAAAATATTGTATACAAAGAAATGGTATAGTCAGAAGGATGGATCATCATCATGTCAAACTCGACAATATGTCCCAGAAATGGCAGGATTACGCGATTGACAACTGTCAACTCGATGCACTTTCTGTTCAAGTTACACGAATCATTAATTAATTAGTTTTCATTGTAATATGAAGAACCGATGACACAGTGTTTTGTTTCTATGCGACTGTTCAAACATCTTATCTGCGCACAGTAGTTCACATATTTTCTCCGTTGTCGTGCGTTTTCGTGGACGCCAATATTGTGTTCACTACATCACGGACTTGTAATGTCCATGCTATTGATGATACTTTCTCAAGTGTTTTCCAAAATCATTTTACTATCTGAATGTTTAAACAAAGTTCGTATTTGTTTATCATTTTGTGTTTGTTTCTTTCGTGTTACATCGCCATTACATTATGGTTGTATTTGTGCTATGTTAATAATACTTATCCGAAGCTCTGTGGTTTGCAGTCTGTTTGATTATCTATAATACGTTATATAAGCTTTAGAAGTAAGGCATGATTTTGCATGTCTATGTTCACTGATGTTGCGACGTTCGGTCAAATGTATACTCGTTTCGTTTGTTCATTTGTTTTCATCGGGTTTTACACCGTTTTTCAACAATTGTCCAGTCATAGATACGGCGGCGAATATCGTTTTCAGTGTGTTTCAATTACATACGGCGGTCAATAAATAAGTGTTGCTGGGTTTCAAATTCGTTCGAACGCATCATTCAGCCAACAAGTGACAATTTTTCACAAGCTAAGTTTGATACCAGAAAGGAAGTTCCTTAGCTTGGTAAAGGCAATGGATTAAAGCTCTTCGTTTGTCGGTAATGTGATACATATATGTACATGACAATATATGTTTATTTAGAACGATTGAAGTGTTTGTTGCTCCCTCCGTAGCGTCTACATGTATATCGTATCTACTTACTGTCTAGTTGATCTTGTCACGAAACCTGTGCAAGTCGTTATCCAAAATCATAAATGGGGTCATACTATATATGGTATTTCTTAGGGCAAATTGCACGGGATTTTCGTGTGTAGCTAGTCACGTGGTCTAAGTCGGATTGATATCTCATGGAGTTGTCTAGACAAGGTTGGATCACCAGTTGATAAAGCTCGAGATTGTTTACTTTTACATGATCACATTATTCTTATGGTGCGTGTGGTAGGAACTCCACGTGGTATCCATGGCAACATGCCGAACGGTACAGTGTAGAAATACTGACCAACATTGTGTTATTGCGATGAGGTCTTATTTCATACTGGATGGAATTTGATAGAAATAGCAGTTTCTAAAATATGGATTACTAAGTTTGCATTGAAGTGATAGCTAGTGTGTTTGCACGCCTACGAATATGCTGTAACAGGAGCCGTTTCAACCCAGGTTCTGGTCGTGTTTTTGATCTTGTAATTGTTTTTCTACTGTCTAAATAATACCAATAAAGGGTAAGGAAGTGATGGAACTTTATTTTATGAATAATTATTATGCTGAATTATCCTTTATCACATGTATGGTTTATGGTTACAAAATACTAAGAATGGATTTTATAGGTAATAATATAAATTGAATTAATAGTGCGAACATGCAACTCTCAAGATATAATAGACTAGAATGAAAGGTTCAAACATTACCGATAAAAATAATAACTAACATAAAATGACCAGTCTGGAGACAATGGCAAAGATTGGTCAGATTCAATGTCTTATATATAGGAAAACTTCCCGCCAAATACTGGATTTTGTTCATGACGCACGCAATACACTAATTACTATGAAACTACATGAAAATACTAATATACAGACGTTGGAGAACTGGAAAAACTGGTATTACTTGATATAAAGACTGACTGAAAAGCATGCATTAATTGATATGTTTAGATAACTAGGACTATTGGGCATTAAATCAGACAAGGCCATAAAATTATTAGTTTTAATACTGAAGGATGTAAAATGAGGTATACAGAATAAACCATTCCTGCTACAATGCTATCTACAAATTAATATATATTTTCAACTAGACGCTATATGATTAATGGTTTGATCTTTCAAAAGTTTGTGATAAAATGTTTCGTGGTGATCTGAATGTACGATAATATACATCGCTGATCACGTCTGGTAATTAAAGGACGTCTGACTCGAGGCCGCCTAACATGGAGTTACGGACGATCTTTGGCGGAAAAGAACGAGTTACTGCAATCTGATTGGTCGACATGGTGTGAAGTCGCCATATTTCAAACAGGCAATGGATGTATGTGGCTACAGCTTCTCGATTGAATTGGTAAGTTTTACGGAAACATTTGTGCATATTTCATGTTCATTTTTATCCATATTTGTGTATCACAGTTGACATTGTTGTTTATGGCTGGATCCGACGCTGTAACTTTAAAAAATATATTAAAATGGCGTCGTGAGTGATTCCAGTTTTTCAAAGATCTATTCGTTGTAACTTTTATAAATTTGCTGGAGAGTGATTACAGAATTTTTCTTTAAAGTGTTCGTATTACTGATTTTAACTGATCATACAATTTGCTCCTTCAATATTACATAAACAAAATAATGAAAACTTCATAAATGTCGACAAGCTAGAACAGTTCAACTATGTGTATCAGGCGCGTATCCAAGCATACGCACGTACGCCAATGCGTACAATTCGTAAAAAAAGTGAAAAAATAAAAGTTCCAAAAATGCAATAAAAGCTGGCGAGACTTTGTGATTAATTTTTCGGTTAACGTGAGTAGCGTATGAATTAGACTTCGATATTTTATTCGATTTAAAGTGATTGTGTTTGTTTCCTAAAATTGTTAATAAACATGTAAGTAGTATTCTAATGACAAAGAAAATGCCATATTAACACTGAAAGATAGCATGAAAACGCACCATTTGCTCATAATTACCTAATTTTCTTGGGGGAGGCCTCTAAACCCCACCGGCGGGAGGGGCCCCTAAAACATTTTTACCATTGATATCCCTAAAAATCATGTAATGCTGGCAAGTACCTATATTAAAATATCTATTTTTTTGTACTTTCAGGGTATAAACTTGTGAGACACGTAAACCATTGAACTGTGGAATTCTATGAACTGTGTAATGCTATGTTACATATGAACCAGTAAACGTAATTCTATGAACCGTGTAACATTATGTAAATAAGTGTGAGAATATTTGCGCAACGTTTGGTCAAACAGGCGTCCAAGACGTGTACTGTCGGTATAGAGGATCAAAAGTTCTGATGTGAACTGAATATCATTTATGCACGTTTGGAGTAAGATTTGTGCTGTGCGGACTAACATGGTCGTTCTACGTGGATCTGACACTTTATACATATACATATACTCAGATAATTTGAGGATCAAACCTAGATAATTTGAGGATCAAACCTACTGGTCCTACATACATGGCCAGTTGGAGAACGAGAGAAAGTTTCTGAGGAAGAGGAGAGGAATTCTTTTTTGAAGATTAGGACATTTTTGTACATGTGTGTAATGTTTAAAGATTAGGACTTTTGTGAAAATACGTGCAATGTTTGAATATTAGGACAGTTTTCGAGTGAAAATGCAATTATTTATTTTGAATTATCAGTTTCATTGGTGCTAACACGGACATATAAACCATATATGTCCGTGGTGCTAATGGTCAGACAGATTGATATTGTCATACAGTCAACAGACACGTGAGTACACATATATCGATAGATAAACATAAACTCCAGTTACAATTTATGCATAATACATGTTTATGTTTTAAGTGCAACTGTAGCAATTGTAATGTTATTTTGTTATAATTGCTTACAGTAACTGCAGTTTGTGTTAATTATAAATGGATAACATGTATTTTAGTGTATATTCAGTTGGACCTCGTTTATTCGACAACCTTCTATCCGAAAACTTAATATAAGTCCCGATGTATCTTATTATATTCGTCGAATGGAAATGGGTTTTTCAAAACCATGTATTATTCCGCATTATTTCCGGACCTGATTAATTCAAGTGGACAAGGTTTGACTGTATATTTTTAGACTATTAGTGAGTTCACTTTTGCATAATCATACTAACATCACATTTAGTTGGGGGCGGTATTCTGTTACCTATTTCTCATCTTTCCTTTCTGTAAGCTTATCTTTCAAGTTACAGTTCTTCCATTCAAATTTTTAAAAATTGGTAAATGCCGCGTTGAAATTCGCTTTTGATGTAGTTTTATGACCATAGAGCAAATTTTCATTTTTATGTAAAAATTTCCTTATAAATGTTCGCTGCTTTGTCATTCGAGCTCTTATTTGATCTCATATTTCCTCATATTTTAAGTTATTATTTGAGTAATATTCGGGTTTGCAATACTAGTCTGACTCTGAAACAATATTGCTGCCATTTGTTTGCAATTTCTGCCAATAATGGTTCATATATTGTGTTTGCATATAAGTGTTTGTGATGCAAATGTTTGTAGGTTAGGACATTTGTGAACATTCGTGCAATGTTTGAAGATTAGGACATTTGTGGTAACATCCGTGCAATGTTTGAAGATTAGGACATTTGACGATCAAATTTGGTTAACATTGTGGCAGTTATTATTCTATTTTGAATAGTGACTTCATTGGTGCTAATGGTCAACCAGATTGATTTTGGCATACAGTCAACAGACACGTGAGTACACACATTTTGCCAGATAAACATAAATTGCAGTTACAATTTATGTATAATACATGTATATGTTTTCAGTGCAAGTTTAGCAATGTAAATGCTATTTTTTTATAATGGCTTACAGTAACTGCAGTTTGTGTTATTCTAAAATGGATAACATGTATTTCATTGTATATATACTCTGTACATTTACAACGCACAGTTTGAGACCTGCAAACTATTTGTAAAGCGTCATTTTATTGCGTTTTGAAACTTATTTTATATGAAAACTCCCAATATTTGCAATGAAATACTAGTATATCGTATATGTTGGAAATAAACATGAAATTATACAATGCATAGTTATTTTCTAGTATCTCTATGTAAGTGCACAGAACACTGTTTTATATGTACTGAATAATATAGTGTAAGAATATTAGAGATTTCACTTTTGCATGATTTAACAACATAACATTTAGTTGGTGATTTAGATTAAGACATTTGTGTATATCTGTGCTATGTTTGTTCAAAGATTAAGATATTTGTGCACATCTGTGCTATGTTTGAAGATTAAGATATTTGTGCATATCTGTGCTATGTTTGGAGATTGAGATATTTGTGCACATCTATGCTATGTTTGAAGATTTAGATATTTGTGCACATCTGTGCTATGTTTGAAGATTGATGTATTTGTGCACATCTGTGCTATGTTTGAAGATTGAGATATTTGTGCACATCAGTGCTATGTTTGAAGATTAAGACACACAATAATATAAATATAATATAATATAGGATGCACATAGCGTAATAAGATGTATATATGACATCTGTCACATGACTTTATAGTAAAGCTACCAACAAACAAACCGGACCCCATTTGAACCGGATAAACTTGAAACCAGTGAAAATGTCCGGCTTAAAGTGATTTCGCCAGTTCGTATTTGTGTTCTTCAGAGGTCAATTTTCATTTATAGGGAACTGGACACAATTTCAGGCAAGTACTTATGTTATTTAAAATAATGGAGTTATTTGAGTATTAAATTTTATCATTTTGAATGTAAATTCGTTATTATAAGTACATGTCACGAAAATTGTCTTGTTTGTAAGTGTGCATTGCAGAGTTGTTGTACACAGCAGAGGTAATTGATGGTGATATAAATTCTTTATCGCTTAAATATGCGTCTGGTAAGTCTATACGTAAAATATTTGAACGGCCTTCATCTAGTGTTGTTGCTACATCGGCTAAGATGTCTTTATAATATGAACAATTGCAATGTAATACAAATTCAGAAAATGTCATTTTATCATGTTACGCATGGACATGATTAAGAAGTCTGTTTAAAATTGATTATTACATTACTCCAGGATTTCCTGTCTATGAACGTATAATATAGATGGTTTATTAACTGACAGGAAGTTCATACTATAAAAAGGTTTTATTACCGGCGGGAGGGGCCCCCTCCCACACATAGGCCTACCCACCCATCAGTGTTGCTGCTTGTTTCGCACCTACGATACTTGGCGTAAACTTCAAAATCATGGTTTATATGTCCGTGATATCAAGTATGAAATCCATTGAGAATGATTGGACTTCCATTGGCTTATCATATAATTATGATGTAGGTAAGGAATATATAACCTGAGAAGAATATATCTTTTAATTTTTGAAGTGCATATATGCCTTGAATAGTGGTAAAAAATGCAAATTTATAATTTTCAGGTGCCTGGATTATCACTGGGTACAAGAGCCATGAGTCCATATAGACATGAAAACAAGGAGAGAAGTACAAACCAGTGGCTGTTGTACTTGAGACTTTAATAGTACCAAACAGTTGACTACAAGGAAAAAAAGATTTGTACCAAAGGTTAGTGTCTTGTCATTCTGTAGGCTTATCAAATGTTTGCAGCTTCTGGGCTTTTTTGAAGTTTTGGGAGAGGTCCCATCACAGGCCTTTTTCTATAATTCACACAGGTCAGACTATCTGACCCATTCCCAAAGCCAAATATATGGGTTTTTTCCCAATCAGAAGCACTTACGAAAAATCGTCGACCGGAGCGTCCTGGTATGTCTTGAAGCTCTTCGATTAACTCTGGCCATTATTGTCCTTTGTGCCATAAATGTTTGTGGTTCTGAGAGTTTATTTTTCCCTCAAATCATTCATATATTAATAGCAATTAAAGAAAGCTCATGATCACTGCAGCAAACTCAAAAATGTATTTGATAACATGCAAGTTATGACAACACTACTAAGCATGTTCAGCAAAATTCTCCCAATCTACCTCTCCAGTTCAGTAAGTTTATTCCATCTTAAACAATTCGCGTTTCAGGTGTCTGCCTGGTGAGCAAGTACTTCCGGGACGTTGTACCCTAGAAGTAGTTGAAGTCCCAGACTTAAGGCTGTCTCTGGCTGTACTGATTCAATGTCAGCTGTATTTATTGTTACTGTGTAACTTTTGTGTCACTGATCACTGTTTTTCTCTTTGTTTTGCAGGACTAAATTTTTGCATGGAAGGATTTAAAAAGTGCACCAGTTCAGCAATGTTGACAATTGTGTATTGAAAATTAGAACAGTGACTTTATACATTGAATGATAGCAGAAAAGTTCCTAGTTGATGTTGGTGTTTTCTTGGTGTGGATTTACTGTGATAGTGTTGTGTTTGAAAACTAGAGATTGCATATAGCTGGGCCTATGTTGTGGAGTTCACAATTCCAGTGCGAAACTTATACTTTTACTATAGAATAAAGAGGGCGAAAAAGTACCGGGCTGACACCTTCAGACGACATCAGTACGACACCTTCAGATGACATCAACATGACATCTTCTGAGGACATCAACATAAATTTTCAGACGACATCAACAAGACACCTTCCGACGACATCAACATGACACCTTCAGGTGACATCAACATGACCCCTTCAGGCGACATCAACATGACACCTTCCGACAACATCAACACGACCCCTTCAGAGGATATCAACAGGACACCTTCAGAGGACATCAGTACAACACCTTCAGACGACATGAACACATCATCAGCTTACACAGGTACTTATAACAGTTAAATTTATCTTTGTTCGAGGAGCTCAGTCCTATATCAATCAAAATGAACTAGATTATGCACATTTGATAGATAGATGGAACGGATTAACATCAAGTTAAACATATTTATCGATGACAATCTTTTGCAGAAAGGTTTTTCTTTTATTTACTTTTTACAATTACACTTGAATTATTAACGAATTGTTAGAAATAATAAATAAATAGGATTTTCTTTTATAGATCTATAATTTTAGAAATAATGAATTTGTGAATAGGGCTTCTTTTTCGGCTCATTAATTTTTTAAAAAGCCTAATTACTTTCGAGACGCTGATGTCAATATTAATTAGGTCAAACTAATTATGTGTTTTAACCTTATGTCGGGTATGTGATAAAAAGAATATTAAATTTGTGTTGTTTAGTATTAAATTGATCAAACTACATGTAGTTGAATAAAAAAGAATATGAAGCTTGCCAGTGGCTTGCTTCGTATCATTTTATTCAACTTGTTCAATAAATTTAATACTAATATTCAATATCCTCTATATAACCGAACCAAATAACCAAAAGATTAGCAATCAAAACCGACCCAAGTCGCATGTTTCGTTGCCGTCCTAATTTCAATCGGGAATTTTGGTTGTGATTGAGAGGATAGGAACCTGTTTGGCATGGGAATGGGGCTGTAATTTCCCCCTTAATGGTCTGTTTGAAACGCTGAGATTATCATGAAACATTGTTTATTGGTGTGCATGTGACAACACGTATGTTCTATATTGTTGATGTTCATAAAATAGGTTGGAGTCAACTTAAAGCAAATTGTTATACCTCACCTGATTTGTCCATGCAAAATTTGCATAAACACGCTATAAGCAAATCCTTAATGTTACCTTGTGACGTAACGTTTTTACCCTGTGACACCCACTGTGCAGATTTAAGAATAGACAACTGGAATTTCCTATAGTACTGTAATGTTTTTGTTTTGTGATCTTTATGGTGATTGCGGGTGCTTTGTGTTGGTTTTGTGTGTTTGAGTTTATGGCTGGTTTCTCTCGGAGGACGGGATCCCAGTTGGAATGTTTAAAAGAGGAGAAAACGCGGGTAATTGGGGAGTTGGTAATTGTCAGTCAAGGTGGTTAGATTGATGAGATGTGTAAGTAGGGGAAAGAGGGAGTCTGAGTGCTTAGCAGTTGAGATAGTTTGGTCGAGAATATGAAAAAAGTTATATATAAACATTAGACGTTTTTGAGCTGGGACTTGGTGGAATAGTATTAAAGTGGAACCACAGATGTGCTACTAGGCATGCTGTTCAGAAGTGCTGGATCCACTAAATACGTAATTCATATTCCGGGTCGCAGTCTCAGGCGTCTAGTTGGTGTGTTTTTTAGAATAAAGTTGGTTGGTTTGTTAATTGATTGGTTGGTTGAAACTGATGGTGTGAAGCAGTGTTGTGTGTTGGTCTGGTGCTGGTTCGAAACGTGTGTAGGGTTTATCATCGTTGGAGGACAGATTCGGGAGGCTGTGATTTTGTAATTTATTTATTGATTTTCATCTAACCTGAGCATGAAGTGCTCATGGTGAGCTTTTAGGATCCATGAATGTCCGTGGTCATGAATCATGCGTCGTGCATCGTGCGTCAACATTTTCTTTAAACGTCATCTCCTCCTATACCACTGAATGGATTTTGTTCAAATTTCACAGGAATGATCCTTGGGTGGGCCTCTTTCAAAGTTGCATAAATCGTTCCGGTCCGCTGAATAAGTAGCCCACAGGAACTAAAAATAGATTTTGTGTAAATAGAAGTGTAAACTTCTTCTTGTCCCAAACCATAAGGTCTAGAGCTTTGATACATGGTGTGTAGCATTGTCTAGTAGTCCTCTTACAAGATTGCATAAATTATTAAGTTCTGTCAAAAAAGATGGCCGCCAGTGGCGTGGCCATGCTCCTATAGTGGAAACTATAAATGACATTTCCTCCTAAACCACTTAATAAATTTTGATCAAATTTTGCAGAAATGATCCTTAGATGGTCCTCTTTCGGTGGTTTGAATCATTTTTTGTGAATATGAATTATTATTTCTTTAAATATATTGTCTAAACTTGCTCAGCACGTTACAGTATGAGTCAATATACACTTAAAAAATAGGGTACAACAATTTGAACAAAGCGCTTGTGTGCAAATGACATTATCTGTCAGCTTTAGATGAATGTTAAGACTCTGCAAGCTTGACATTAGATTTTTCAGGTTAACATTATATATATATATGCTATCACCCTCCATGGGATCTGGGGTGGTATTCACAAAGCATCTTAGATTTTTTCGTAAGAAATTTCGTAAACTCTAAGAAATTTCTTAGCTAAGAGTAAAATATTTTTTACTCGTAAGTACTATTCAAGAAGCCTCGTAGGAAATATCTTAGATAAAATATTATCCTAAGTTTGAGAAATATCTTACGTTACAGTTTTGTCCCAAGAAATTTCTTAACGTTGTTGCTATGTAAAAGTGGAATTTCCCAACCTTAAAATAGTAACGGAAGTAAACACAGCAGTACATATATGACAATCTCTATCCAGAGTTGTCGTTCCTGCATGTTTTAATTATACACATTAAAGAACAAGATACTTACAATGTGCATAGATGTACCATACATTACATGGTCTTGAAGCAGCATTTTACTTAATTTACTCAACATGTATAATGATGTCATCAATATGTTATCAGTAACACAATTGATAGCGATACTTCAATACTTGCGATAATTTGACATAAATGAGATTTCCGGAATCTGTGTCACACACTCTCAATTTTTAATTTATCTATTTGTATAGCAGTGTAACTCTATTCAGATTGTGAATAGAATGTCTATAATTAGTGTGTCATAGTCTCTTATAATTCTTATAGAAGAGTCTTGCATGAGTATGTATGCATTGTGTTACTGAAATATTGTGTTATATATGCAAGAATGTGACTTTAATAAAAGATATATATAAACATACATTTAGGCAAGTACATGATGATCCATTTTAGAATGCACTTATCAATTACTTGGTTTTGTGTTGCTGTCAATTTTTTGGCATTTGTACACTATAAATGTGTTGCCTGCTGTAATATAACACAATAAAATGTACTGTTACTAGGGTGTACTAGGGAAAGTCCTTCAATTATAACTTAAATAACAATTACCCAAGCATTGTTTACAGGACACATGTTGTCTTAATAATTAATCAGACAGACAAAATTGAAATAATGTTCTACTTAAATGTTTGATTTAAATGTTTGATATTCAGTTAATACTTATTAACTGTGCATAAATATACAGCAATTAAATAATGTTAATGTATCAAACCTATTTTTTTACTCTTGTGTAGTTTCCATAAAAATGAATAATATTTACATTATCCCTAGCTGAGTAAGTGTTCATGCAACATGATTTGCAATATAATAATTACACCATTGCACAATTACATGAAATTGAATTAGAATTACATCATTTTCAGGATGGAATATGAAAACATTGTACCAAATAGAATATGTTAAACAGAAATGAGCACTCTTGTAAATGAAGATTTGGGATAAAATTATGCAGCATACATATAAAGCAGTAGGGAGTGCATGATTCATTTCATGTATCTAAATAAATGTGTTTTCTGTACTTTTTAAACACCCCAAGTAATATGTTTGTTTGAAAGTAGTCAGGCTAGTCATGAATATTTATTTAATGTATACTAAACTGTAACTGAAGGGACAATTAATACACATATATACAGCTAATATGTGACTGAAGTGACTCACAAAGTTGTGATTTTAATCAGCATCCACAGTGACACTTCCATGGTTGATGGATGTGTAAATATACAACCTTGCAACAAACCTTTGAAGGATTATTTCAATACACACATTAAAGTTTACTGTTATTATATTCTTCAAGTGGTCAATATATTGCTGATATTATAGTCTGGTACTTTGTACAATTATGTCCATCTCAAATGCAAATGGGCATTTTTTATTATGATAACTATTCCTAGTTTTAAGTGATTACAGAACAATATAATATTGTTCATTTGCAAGTAAATATGGAGTGCTTAAATAATAATACCATTTTAAGATATGATATACATGTTGTATTTTTTTGGTGTGGGTTATAAGAAGACTATAATACTTATGTGTGTGCAAAAATCTCCAGGACTAATAAAATCAAAAACAAATCAATTCAGGATCCACATTTTTTATTCAGGTTACATACAACAATAAATCATGAACTAATGACATACAAGCTCTGCTTGCCATACAACTGATTTTTCATAGGTTTATGTTGTTTTTCCACAATAACTACCAAAATGTCATGTGTGTTATCAGCAACCAGATGATATGAGCTGACCAGAAAATAATGACACTGTATTTTCCACATGTGCTAATAAATTGCTGACAAAACTAAATATGTATTACAAAAACTTCCAAGGTTTTTTGTCTTTTAGTACACATCTTTGTTTCAAATAATGATGTTTCAGTAACGTTTTGTAATATATTGGATCTTCATATCTTCATTGTGGCACTGCACAGTGAATCTCCTGTTGCAGTCAACTGTTGTACCATGGATAGTTCTATACATCTCATACCATAACATCAAAATGATTCAAGTAATAAGATGATGTTTTTCCTGAAAAGATATTTAAACAAATAGATTTGTAAGGCCGAAAAAGATTTAACAAAATTATAAAACATGTACATTACACATACTAAAAGTTAACTATTAACTAAAACAATTGAATGTGGTTCATAAAACATCTTATCACAGCTCTAAATAAATTACTGTTTTCTGACAAAACAGAGAGCGATTTTATTCCTGTGCCTCAGGTAGGAATGATCATAATCATTACAACAGCGTCCATTCAAAGAACTCATATCAACAAACAGAAACTAATATGTATGCAAAATACATAAATAAGTAAGCAAAAGATTACTTCCGCATCGCGAATACATGTGACAAACACACAGTTTATGACATTTAGTAAACGCTTCCTGTAGTCAAATCATATGGTAAAACGACCAACTATGATTAATGTCAGTTCAAAAACGAAGTTTACTAGTACCTGTATTCAGTAATACACGTTTACAAGACACAAAACTAGACATCATTTCGCCCTCTCGATTCGATTTTTTGACAGCTGATTTCCGTGCGTGTAATAAAGTAAAATATACAGATTTAATCTAAACGGAATCTTTGCATAAATACGTTTGTAAAATATGATAAACTTACCTTGTATACGTTGAGAGAGCCGGAAATAACCGTGTTTAAAATCACAGAATGTACCGTCGCCATTTTTAAGAAATTTCTCAAGTAGATAAGATACCTATAGACGTATTTTATTTATTGAAAAAAATCTTAGATGAAACACGAATATTTAAGACTAAAATGGGCTATTTAAGACCAAAATAATTCTAAGATGTTTTGTGAATAGCTTTTAAGAAATATTTTAATTTTAAGTCAAATTTTGTCAAATTTGAGAATTTTCTAGCAGATAAGAGAAATATTTTTATCTTAGATGTTTTGTGAATACCACCCCTGATATTTATATATTAGCAAATGGATCAGTTAGTAAATCAATCAAATGAAATCAATTATTTGATTGATCGGTAATCAATCAGTTGATTGGTCAAGCAATCAATCAATCAATCAGTCAATCTGTCAATCAGTCAATCAGTCGGTCACTGGTAAGGAGTGGTATTAATATGTTCAAATATTTAAACTTATAATATATGCAGAACTTGCATTTTATTGAAATATGGGTTGTTAAATGAATAGATTGGCAAAACAGCAAAATAAATCAGTTTTGATGAAATTTCAACGAGGCCATCCTTAAAAAAGTGTTTTGTTTGGCATAATATTACCCAGCAAAATTTAGGTGGTTAGGTTGGTGGGTAATTGATGGCACACTAATTGTTATTATGGACCCCTCGCAGTATATTTGAGTATGAATATCATATTCTTAAAAAAACTGCCTGTGTTTAATAATCTGCATCTTATATGTACCTAAATTGTACCTAAACAGGGAAGACCGAGGCTACCTTACTCCAGGATTTCAAGCGTTCCTAGTTTTTCCTAGTTTTCCTAGTGTTTTTAAAGAGCTCCTTCTTTTTCCTAGTTTTCCAAAAAAGCTCCTAGTATTCCTACTTTTTCATCAGCAGAGTAGTACATGTATGTACAGATTTATATTTGTATTTATAAGAAACTTTGAATGTAAATGGTATATATACTTGTGTTTGTATAGTGTATATTTTGTAATTTTGATATATTTGGATTTATAGTATATGCTTATAGATATTTACAATAATGTGTGTTTATTTTGTGTATTTATATGTAAATGATGACTATGTACAATGTACACGTCAAAATAAATATTCTTCTTCTTCTTCTATGTTGGATAAGATCTAGAAGTTTTTAAACATGGTTTTGGAGATTATCTTCCTGAAGACGGCAAGGGGATGTTTAGTTGACACACTCCTTTGAAGAAAGTGTGATCTGGTTTGCTGAAAGTGTGATCTGGTGGTCTGGTATCACTTGTGCATAGTCATATACTAGGTCACTAGGTCGAATTATAGTAAAACCTTGTTAAAACTCCAGAGGTCACAATTGTTACTTGATTTACATGAGACATAGTCAGAATGTTTGTCTTAATAAAATGCAAGTCCAGTGTGGTACTGGGTCATGTTGGGTCAAAAAGTAGGTCACAATGTCAAATTATTGAAAAAGCTTCTTGGACTCTTGAAGCCATGATGGGAAAGGTCCGTAGTCGATAGGGAACAGGTCAGTTTACCGCCTGCCTCTGAGATTTACCTACACCGGGCAATTGGGCAGTGGTTAATGTTGATCCCTGGAGCCTGTAAATTACTTCAATGTAAATCAAAGTGCTGAAAGCATTGGAAGACTGTCAGCTTGATCAGCTCTTAATGGGTGGCTCGACTAGAGACTTGGTAGTACTTGGAGCTTGGCAGACCTGTCAGGCAAAGTGTCATAGAGCAAATCAATGGCTTAAGTCAGCAGATTTATACTGAAATATGTTGTAATTCTGACTCAAAAACCTAAACAGGTTTCATATTCAGTCTGTTTCTGATATATTGTGAAAATGATTCCAAGAACTATTATGTTGCTTGGTAATTGCATAAGTGGGAGAATCAAGTGACGACTTAAGTAACCTTTATACGTAGATTTTGCTATAATTGACTAAGGCTATCCGCAAGCTACATATAAACTCAATACCTAATACATCAGATAAGTTTTTGTTATAATTTACTGTGGCTATCTCCAAACTTCATATGTACCATATTATACAATGTTTAATTCAAGCATATAAGGAGTGTCTCCAGAAATTATTCCCCTATACATATGCCTATCCTCTCTTTTCTTGTCATTACTTATATTTAATATATAAACATATACAATTAATATAGTCTTAAGTATTGTTTAAATAGGTACATTCATTTATAAACACAGTACTTGTTGAATTACCTGTGAGCAATTAATTCAGTCGTTAGACCATGAAAACTGTCTACATTGACCGTTAGCTACTCCAGTGAGTTGAGTATGAGTGAGGTTTGTGAATACCAAATCTTTACTTGACCAACACTAACTTGACCATCATCACTCCAGCTCAGTAACACTTGAGTGTCACTTATGTGAGTGATGTATGAGTGGAGTGTAGGGTTTGAATATGGGCCTTAGATTTTAGTCAATTTTTAAAGATGCAATATATATGTGGTGGGTTAATGGTGTAGACCCAGGGGTGGCCAAGATGCTGGATTTTGTCTGAGATTATCTTGTAATCCAGCATCCCATATAAATAATTTTTAATTCTTCAAATTACAAACTTTCTAGTCAATATTTACTGTTGAGGATTGATTGCTTCAAGATACATCTGGCTCATCTGAACATTAAAATGTTTGAATTTGCTTTATCCAGTATTATTGTTACATTGGCTAAACATCTCGAATAAGAACCATCGAAAATATATTGTTTTACCATATTAACAGACAAAACTTGTAAAATAGCTCGATTGTTATTAAATTTTGCTGATGTACAAACATCTTTCTTCAACAAGTACGGATCAATACACTATGAGTTCATTCTGTGCTAATGCATGTTTATTACTATAGGAATTATATTTTTCATGTTTGGTTAGGTAAACAAATGAACAAAAATTGAGCATAATATTACTTCAATACTGTAATAGTTTGTGAGTGTTATTATAATGTTATTATAGCAAAAAGTCACTGATTCACAAGATATACCAACTTATGATAACTAATGGTTAAACTTACCACTGATATAATATGGAAGTACAATAGATAATGTGATAATTGTTATACAAACAAGTCACTAGATCTATACCAAGTAAACAAATCCACAGACCAGCTATCGCCTTTGGTGCTCACAGTGCTTTGATATAAAACTGTTTCAGGTGTGTATTGAGTGATCAATTTCAGTATGTTTTTGTATTGGCCTGCTGAGTTGCTTTGTTCACTCATATTTGTTACTGGCTCATTCATTGGTTGACATAATTGGTTTGTCCTATCAGATTTGTTTTGAATTTTGGTGTGAAACCATTAGTTGTTGGTGACTTGCAAACTTGGACAATTTGAGATTGGACTTTATGATATTCTAATTATTCAACTATGGATTGTGTGTTGTAATTATTTAACTATGGATTTGTGTATAACAGATGATGAATTTGCAGTTAGTTTATTTTTTATTTTTCTCTTTGAAATGGCTGTATTTGTAGTTGTTTTGTCATAGATTGTCTGATGATGGCTGTATTTGTAGTTGTTTTGTCATAGATTGCCTGATGATGGTGGACATAGGCAATGTATTGTGTAGTTGTTTTATCATAGAATGTCTGAGCGTTACCTGAGAAGATCTGTTTGTCTCACAAGTTTTCTTAATTTTATTTAGCTAGTCATGTATGGTTGCAATACTTTCTGTGGTCGGGTTGCAATCTAGTCCTGCATTGCTAGTTGATAGTTTATAATGAACGCACACTATGTGCTGAGAATGGTGTTTGAAATTCTAAATGGAAGCATGTTTATTTCTATGCAGAAATTCAAAGTAATCACCTTATCATTACTCTATGCACCTGTTAATTTATATTGCAGTAATACCAGTAACCACCATGTGACAGTGATTGCTGTGTGGAGTGACCGTTGTGTACAGTTGGATCCACAATCGGTAGGTTCTATGTGTAATTGTTATGTTTTTGTAGGTACTTATTATGCATATATGTACATTCCTGCATTTTAAGGTTTTATCGCCATAATATTCTTAAATGACCACTAGACACATCACAGACGAAAGTATGATTTAACTTGCTATGCGTTAAATATATCTGTACATGTACTGGTTCATTCTTTCATTGGTATTTGTTCCTAATGTAAGTATGTGTAATGATGTATTTTCAGGACTATATTTTTCTTGGTGTATTCCCATCTTGCAGTACATCTTCGTGTATTTATAAACCCAATTCGATAAGGCTTCCATTAGCGATTTATCCATTATATTGGGTATAGGGAGGGAAGCTTGTTTAAATCATGTGATATCATTTTAACTTGCTGTAAATAGGTTGTATACAACACCCCTATCATTGATATTTAGGTAAACACGATAATGAAAGAAATAGCAAATTTGAGTTATAAATCTTGATAGCTTTATAACTACTTGGTCATATATGTTTATGAATATCGTCATCAGGATATTTTGCAATACATGTATGGACATTGAATATCTGTGTTCATTTCTATTATCGACTCGCAATTAACTGAGCTAGTCATACCATGTACGGACGTACTCATCCATTTAATGGACATAGCTCACAGTGTAACAAATTATATAAATCTATTTCAGGATGCATGGTGATATTGAATGATGTATACCCCTTGTGTCCTTGTGTCATGGTTACCTGTATTTTCTACCAAATATTGTGCACTTGTGTTACCACGGGAACAACATACTTCAAAATAGAAGAAACAGTGACTTGATTACTCAACTGTGGTGAAAGTTTTTACTTTGTTTATATTGACAGTACACCAGAGGCTACAGTTTCATGTTTCTATTTAGGCTTCAACATTTTTACTTTAATGATAATAATAATAATAATTTTCATGTATTGAAGGTAACTAATTAAGTCATGCACATAAAAAAACACACATACATAAACTTATCTAACTAGAGGCCTTGTTGATTAATTTTGCATTTTCATGTGTTATGTCTGTTCCATGTGTTTGATATATCTAATTCTTTCTTTTCTAGCCGCCTTCATCTCGGTGATGGAGAACGTCGTATCGATGCATACTAATATACCGCTCGCGATAGCGTTATCAGATTGTTTTGTATTTGTTTATTGATTAAGCATTTTCATGTGTTATGTGTTTCACTTGTTTGATGTGTCAAATTTTCATGTGTGTTCCACTTGTTTGATATGTTGTAATTCTGTTTCTTTCTTTTGTAGCCGCCTTCATCTTGGTGATGGAGAACGTCGTATCGATGCATACTAATATACCGCTCGTGATCGCGTTATCAGATTGTTTTGTATTTGTTGATTGATTTTGCATTTTCATGTGTTATGTGTGTTCAATATGTGTGATATGTCTAATTCTGTTTCTTTCTTTTATAGCCGCCTTCATCTCGGTGATGGAGAACATCGTATCAGCCCATGCTAATATACGGTTCGCGATCGCGTCATCAGATTGTTTTGAATTTGCATTCGCATGTGTTATGTGTGTTCCATGTGTTTGATGTGTCTAATTCTGTTTCTTCTTTTTCTAGCCGCCTTCATCTCGGTGATGGAGAACGTCGTATCGATGCGTGCTAAAATACCGCTCGCAATTGCGTAATCAGATTGTTTTGTATTTGTTTATTGATTTTGCATTTTCATGTGTGTTCCACTTGTTTGATATGTTGTAATTCTGTTTCTTTCTTTTGTAGCCGCCTTCATCTTGGTGATGGAGAACGTCGTATCTGCGCATGCTAATATACCGCTCATGATCGTGTTATCAGATTGTTTTGTATTTGTTGATTGATTTTGCATTTTCATGTGTTATGTGTTTCATGTGTTTGATATGTCCAATGCTTTTCTACATTTTTTCAAACTCTGTTAGTTAATTGAAGTTTCAGAAATGATAATATTAGCAAATTGTGTTGATTTTCAATTTCCATTCTGACTAATTCTGCTTTTAAGGAAGTTTGAAACTTTCCATTTTAACTTTGTAATAATTACTTACATTGATTGTATATTAGGTTCATTTAAGTTTCTGTTTATTGTTGACACATGGACTAAAAAGAGTCAGTTTTGCCCTTCTGAGGGACAGTCTCCCGATTGGCCTTCTTGTTCTTAATTAAATTTATTTAAAAATGAAATAAAATTTAAGAAATGATGTTAAATAATGGCGTCAAGGAGATTTTTTAGAAGGGGAGTTGCGTCCCTTGCGTCCTGAGCAAATGATGTTTTTTGTGATTTTTTTGTATTTGTTTTTTGATTCTGCATTCTCATGTGTTATGTGTGTTCCATGTGTTTGTTGTGTGTAATTCTGTTTCTTCTTTTTCTTGCCGCCTTCATCTCGGTGATGGAGAACGTCGTATCGATGCGTGCTAATATACCGCTCGCAATTGCGTCATCAGATCGTTTTGTATTTGTTTATTGATATTGCATTTTCATGTGTTATGTCTGTTCAATATGTGTGATATGTCTAATTCTGTTTCTTTCTTTTATAGCCACCTTCATCTCGGTGATGGAGAACATCGTTTCGGCGCATGCTAATATACGGTTCGCGCTCGCTTCATCAGATTGTTTTATATTTGTTGATTGATTTTGCATTTTCATGTGTGTTCCACTTGTTTGATATGTTGTAATTCTGTTTCTTTCTTTTGTAGCCGCCTTCATCTCTGTGATGGAGAACGTCGTATCTGCGCATGCTAATATACCGCTCGTGATCGCGTTACCAGTTTGTTTTGTATTTGTTGATTGATTTTGCATTTTCATGTGTGTTCCACTTGTTTCATGTGTGTAATTCTGTTTCTTTCTTTTGTAGCCGCCTTCATCTCGGTGATTGAGAACGTCATATCTGCGCATGCTAATATACCGCTCGTGATCGGGTTATCAGATTGTTTTGTATTTGTTGATTGATTTTGCATTTTCATGTGTTATGTGTTTCATGTGTTTGATATGTCCAATGCTTTTCTACATTTTTTCAAACTCTGTTAGTTAATTGAAGTTTCAGAAATGATAATATTAGCAAATTGTGTTGATTTTCAATTTCCATTCTGACTAATTCTACTTTTAAGGAAGTTTGAAACTTTCCATTTTAACTTTGTAATAATTACTTACATTGATTGTATATTAGGTTCATTTAAGTTTCTGTTTATTGTTGACACATGGACTAAAAAGAGTCAGTTTTGCCCTCCTGAGGGACAGTCTCCCGATTGGCCTTCTTGTTCTTAATTAAATTTATTTAAAAATGAAATAAGATTTAAGAAATGATGTAAAATAATGGCGTCAAGGAGATTTTTTAGAAGGGGAGTTGCGTCCCTTGCGTCCTGAGCAAATGATGTTTTTTGTGATTTTTTGTATTTGTTTTTTGATTCTGCATTCTCATGTGTTATGTGTGTTCCATGTGTTTGATGTGTGTAATTCTGTTTCTTCTTTTTCTTGCCGCCTTCATCTCGGTGATGGAGAACGTCGTATCGATGCGTGCTAATATACCGCTGCAATTGCGTTATCAGATTGTTTTGTATTTGTTTATTGATATTGCATTTTCATGTGTTATGTCTGTTCAATATGTGTGATACGTCTAATTCTGTTTCTTTCTTTTATAGCCACCTTCATCTCGGTGATGGAGAACATCGTTTCGGCGCATGCTAATATACGGTTCGCGCTCGCTTCATCAGATTGTTTTATATTTGTTGATTGATTTTGCATTTTCATGTGTGTTCCACTTGTTTGATATGTTGTAATTCTGTTTCTTTCTTTTGTTGCCGCCTTCATCTCTGTGATGGAGAACGTCGTATCTGCGCATGCTAATATACCGCTCGTGATCGCGTTACCAGTTTGTTTTGTATTTGTTGATTGATTTTGCATTTTCATGTGTGTTCCACTTGTTTCATGTGTGTAATTCTGTTTCTTTCTTTTGTAGCCGCCTTCATCTCGGTGATTGAGAACGTCGTATCTGCGCATGCTAATATACCGCTCGTGATCGGGTTATCAGATTGTTTTGTATTTGTTGATTGATTTTGCATTTTCATGTGTTATGTGTTTCATGTGTTTGATATGTCCAATGCTTTTCTACATTTTTTCAAACTCTGTTAGTTAATTGAAGTTTCAGAAATGATAATATTAGCAAATTGTGTTGATTTTCAATTTCCATTCTGACTAATTCTGCTTTTAAGGAAGTTTGAAACTTTCCATTTTAACTTTGTAATAATTACTTACATTGATTGTATATTAGGTTCATTTAAGTTTCTGTTTATTGTTGACACATGGACTAAAAAGAGTCAGTTTTGCCCTTCTGAGGGACAGTCTCCCGATTGGCCTTCTTGTTCTTAATTAAATTTATTTAAAAATGAAATAAGATTTAAGAAATGATGTAAAATAATGGCGTCAAGGAGATTTTTTAGAAGGGGAGTTGCGTCCCTTGCGTCCTGAGCAAATGATGTTTTTTGTGATTTTTTGTATTTGTTTTTTGATTTTGCATTCTCATGTGTTATGTGTGTTCCATGTGTTTGATGTGTGTAATTCTGTTTCTTCTTTTTCTTGCCGCCTTCATCTCGGTGATGGAGAACGTCGTATCGATGCGTGCTAATATACCGCTGCAATTGCGTTATCAGATTGTTTTGTATTTGTTTATTGATATTGCATTTTCATGTGTTATGTCTGTTCAATATGTGTGATACGTCTAATTCTGTTTCTTTCTTTTATAGCCACCTTCATCTCGGTGATGGAGAACATCGTTTCGGCGCATGCTAATATACGGTTCGCGCTCGCTTCATCAGATTGTTTTATATTTGTTGATTGATTTTGCATTTTCATGTGTGTTCCACTTGTTTGATATGTTGTAATTCTGTTTCTTTCTTTTGTAGCCGCCTTCATCTCTGTGATGGAGAACGTCGTATCTGCGCATGCTAATATACCGCTCGTGATCGCGTTACCAGTTTGTTTTGTATTTGTTGATTGATTTTGCATTTTCATGTGTGTTCCACTTGTTTCATGTGTGTAATTCTGTTTCTTTCTTTTGTAGCCGCCTTCATCTCGGTGATTGAGAACGTCGTATCTGCGCATGCTAATATACCGCTCGTGATCGGGTTATCAGATTGTTTTGTATTTGTTGATTGATTTTGCATTTTCATGTGTTATGTGTTTCATGTGTTTGATATGTCCAATGGTTTTCTACATTTTTTCAAACTCTGTTAGTTAATTGAAGTTTCAGAAATGATAATATTAGCAAATTGTGTTGATTTTCAATTTCCATTCTGACTAATTCTGCTTTTAAGGAAGTTTGAAACTTTCCATTTTAACTTTGTAATAATTACTTACATTGATTGTATATTAGGTTCATTTAAGTTTCTGTTTATTGTTGACACATGGACTAAAAAGAGTCAGTTTTGCCCTTCTGAGGGACAGTCTCCCGATTGGCCTTCTTGTTCTTAATTAAATTTATTTAAAAATGAAATAAGATTTAAGAAATGATGTAAAATAATGGCGTCAAGGAGATTTTTTAGAAGGGGAGTTGCGTCCCTTGCGTCCTGAGCAAATGATGTTTTTTGTGATTTTTTGTATTTGTTTTTTGATTCTGCATTCTCATGTGTTATGTGTGTTCCATGTGTTTGTTGTGTGTAATTCTGTTTCTTCTTTTTCTTGCCGCCTTCATCTCGGTGATGGAGAACGTCGTATCGATGCGTGCTAATATACCGCTCGCAATTGCGTCATCAGATCGTTTTGTATTTGTTTATTGATATTGCATTTTCATGTGTTATGTCTGTTCAATATGTGTGATACGTCTAATTCTGTTTCTTTCTTTTATAGCCACCTTCATCTCGGTGATGGAGAACATCGTTTCGGCGCATGCTAATATACGGTTCGCGCTCGCTTCATCAGATTGTTTTATATTTGTTGATTGATTTTGCATTTTCATGTGTGTTCCACTTGTTTGATATGTTGTAATTCTGTTTCTTTCTTTTGTAGCCGCCTTCATCTCTGTGATGGAGAACGTCGTATCTGCGCATGCTAATATACCGCTCGTGATCGCGTTATCAGATTGTTTTGTATTTGTTGATTGATTTTGCATTTTCATGTGTGTTCCACTTGTTTCATGTGTGTAATTCTGTATCTTTCTTTTGTAGCCGCCTTCATCTCGGTGATTGAGAACGTCGTATCTGCGCATGCTAATATACCGCTCGTGATCGCGTTATCAGATTGTTTTGTATTTGTTGATTGATTTTGCATTTTCATGTGTTATGTGTTTCGTGTGTTTGATATGTCCAATGCTTTTCTACATTTTTTCAAACTCTGTTAGTTAATTGAAGTTTCAGAAATGATAATATTAGCAAATTGTGTTGATTTTCAATTTCCATTCTGACTAATTCTGCTTTTAAGGAAGTTTGAAACTTTCCATTTTAACTTTGTAATAATTACTTACATTGATTGTATATTAGGTTCATTTAAGTTTCTGTTTATTGTTGACACATGGACTAAAAAGAGTCAGTTTTGCCCTTCTGAGGGACAGTCTCCCGATTGGCCTTCTTGTTCTTAATTAAATTTATTTAAAAATGAAATAAGATTTAAGAAATGATGTAAAATAATGGCGTCAAGGAGATTTTTTAGAAGGGGAGTTGCGTCCCTTGCGTCCTGAGCAAATGATGTTTTTTGTGATTTTTTGTATTTGTTTTTTGATTCTGCATTCTCATGTGTTATGTGTGTTCCATGTGTTTGATGTGTGTAATTCTGTTTCTTCTTTTTCTTGCCGCCTTCATCTCGGTGATGGAGAACGTCGTATCGATGCGTGCTAATATACCGCTGCAATTGCGTTATCAGATTGTTTTGTATTTGTTTATTGATATTGCATTTTCATGTGTTATGTCTGTTCAATATGTGTGATACGTCTAATTCTGTTTCTTTCTTTTATAGCCACCTTCATCTCGGTGATGGAGAACATCGTTTCGGCGCATGCTAATATACGGTTCGCGCTCGCTTCATCAGATTGTTTTATATTTGTTGATTGATTTTGCATTTTCATGTGTGTTCCACTTGTTTGATATGTTGTAATTCTTTTTCTTTCTTTTGTAGCCGCCTTCATCTCTGTGATGGAGAACGTCGTATCTGCGCATGCTAATATACCGCTCGTGATCGCGTTACCAGTTTGTTTTGTATTTGTTGATTGATTTTGCATTTTCATGTGTGTTCCACTTGTTTCATGTGTGTAATTCTGTTTCTTTCTTTTGTAGCCGCCTTCATCTCGGTGATTGAGAACGTCGTATCTGCGCATGCTAATATACCGCTCGTGATTGGGTTATCAGATTGTTTTGTATTTGTTGATTGATTTTGCATTTTCATGTGTTATGTGTTTCATGTGTTTGATATGTCCAATGGTTTTCTACATTTTTTCAAACTCTGTTAGTTAATTGAAGTTTCAGAAATGATAATATTAGCAAATTGTGTTGATTTTCAATTTCCATTCTGACTAATTCTGCTTTTAAGGAAGTTTGAAACTTTCCATTTTAACTTTGTAATAATTACTTACATTGATTGTATATTAGGTTCATTTAAGTTTCTGTTTATTGTTGACACATGGACTAAAAAGAGTCAGTTTTGCCCTTCTGAGGGACAGTCTCCCGATTGGCCTTCTTGTTCTTAATTAAATTTATTTAAAAATGAAATAAAATTTAAGAAATGATGTTAAATAATGGCGTCAAGGAGATTTTTTAGAAGGGGAGTTGCGTCCCTTGCGTCCTGAGCAAATGATGTTTTTTGTGATTTTTTGTATTTGTTTTTTGATTCTGCATTCTCATGTGTTATGTGTGTTCCATGTGTTTGATGTGTGTAATTCTGTTTCTTCTTTTTCTTGCCGCCTTCATCTCGGTGATGGAGAACGTCGTATCGATGCGTGCTAATATACCGCTCGCAATTGCGTCATCAGATCGTTTTGTATTTGTTTATTGATATTGCATTTTCATGTGTTATGTCTGTTCAATATGTGTGATATGTCTAATTCTGTTTCTTTCTTTTATAGCCACCTTCATCTCGGTGATGGAGAACATCGTATCGGCGCATGCTAATATACGGTTCGCGCTCGCTTCATCAGATTGTTTTATATTTGTTGATTGATTTTGCATTTTCATGTGTGTTCCACTTGTTTGATATGTTGTAATTCTTTTTCTTTCTTTTGTAGCCGCCTTCATCTCTGTGATGGAGAACGTCGTATCTGCGCATGCTAATATACCGCTCGTGATCGCGTTACCAGTTTGTTTTGTATTTGTTGATTGATTTTGCATTTTCATGTGTGTTCCACTTGTTTCATGTGTGTAATTCTGTTTCTTTCTTTTGTAGCCGCCTTCATCTCGGTGATTGAGAACGTCGTATCTGCGCATGCTAATATACCGCTCGTGATTGGGTTATCAGATTGTTTTGTATTTGTTGATTGATTTTGCATTTTCATGTGTTATGTGTTTCATGTGTTTGATATGTCCAATGGTTTTCTACATTTTTTCAAACTCTGTTAGTTAATTGAAGTTTCAGAAATGATAATATTAGCAAATTGTGTTGATTTTCAATTTCCATTCTGACTAATTCTGCTTTTAAGGAAGTTTGAAACTTTCCATTTTAACTTTGTAATAATTACTTACATTGATTGTATATTAGGTTCATTTAAGTTTCTGTTTATTGTTGACACATGGACTAAAAAGAGTCAGTTTTGCCCTTCTGAGGGACAGTCTCCCGATTGGCCTTCTTGTTCTTAATTAAATTTATTTAAAAATGAAATAAAATTTAAGAAATGATGTTAAATAATGGCGTCAAGGAGATTTTTTAGAAGGGGAGTTGCGTCCCTTGCGTCCTGAGCAAATGATGTTTTTTGTGATTTTTTGTATTTGTTTTTTGATTCTGCATTCTCATGTGTTATGTGTGTTCCATGTGTTTGATGTGTGTAATTCTGTTTCTTCTTTTTCTTGCCGCCTTCATCTCGGTGATGGAGAACGTCGTATCGATGCGTGCTAATATACCGCTCGCAATTGCGTCATCAGATCGTTTTGTATTTGTTTATTGATATTGCATTTTCATGTGTTATGTCTGTTCAATATGTGTGATATGTCTAATTCTGTTTCTTTCTTTTATAGCCACCTTCATCTCGGTGATGGAGAACATCGTATCGGCGCATGCTAATATACGGTTCGCGCTCGCTTCATCAGATTGTTTTATATTTGTTGATTGATTTTGCATTTTCATGTGTGTTCCACTTGTTTGATATGTTGTAATTCTGTTTCTTTCTTTTGTAGCCGCCTTCATCTCTGTGATGGAGAACGTCGTATCTGCGCATGCTAATATACCGCTCGTGATCGCGTTACCAGTTTGTTTTGTATTTGTTGATTGATTTTGCATTTTCATGTGTGTTCCACTTGTTTCATGTGTGTAATTCTGTTTCTTTCTTTTGTAGCCGCCTTCATCTCGGTGATTGAGAACGTCGTATCTGTGCATGCTAATATACCGCACGTGATCGGGTTATCAGATTGTTTTGTATTTGTTGATTGATTTTGCATTTTCATGTGTTATGTGTTTCATGTGTTTGATATGTCCAATGCTTTTCTACATTTTTTCAAACTCTGTTAGTTAATTGAAGTTTCAGAAATGATAATATTAGCAAATTGTGTTGATTTTCAATTTCCATTCTGACTAATTCTGCTTTTAAGGAAGTTTGAAACTTTCCATTTTAACTTTGTAATAATTACTTACATTGATTGTATATTAGGTTCATTTAAGTTTCTGTTTATTGTTGACACATGGACTAAAAAATGTCATTTTTGCCCTTCTGAGGGACAGTCTCCCGATTGGCCTTCTTGTCCTTAATTAAATTTATTTATTAATGAAATAAAATTTAAGAAATGATGTAAAATAATGGCGTCAAGGAGATTTTTTAGAAGGGGAGTTGCGTCCCTTGCGTCCTGAGCAAATGATGTTTTTTGTGATTTTTTGTATTTGTTTTTTGATTCTGCATTCTCATGTGTTATGTGTGTTCCATGTGTTTGATGTGTGTAATTCTGTTTCTTCTTTTTCTTGCCGCCTTCATCTCGGTGATGGAGAACGTCGTATCGATGCATGCTAATATACCGCTCGCAATTGCGTCATCAGATTGTTTTGTATTTGTTTATTGATATTGCATTTTCATGTGTTATGTCTGTTCAATATGTGTGATACGTCTAATTCTGTTTCTTTCTTTTATAGCCACCTTCATCTCGGTGATGGAGAACATCGTTTCGGCGCATGCTAATATACGGTTCGCGCTCGCTTCATCAGATTGTTTTATATTTGTTGATTGATTTTGCATTTTCATGTGTGTTCCACTTGTTTGATATGTTGTAATTCTGTTTCTTTCTTTTGTAGCCGCCTTCATCTCTGTGATGGAGAACGTCGTATCTGCGCATGCTAATATACCGCTCGTGATCGCGTTACCAGTTTGTTTTGTATTTGTTGATTGATTTTGCATTTTCATGTGTGTTCCACTTGTTTCATGTGTGTAATTCTGTTTCTTTCTTTTGTAGCCGCCTTCATCTCGGTGATTGAGAACGTCGTATCTGCGCATGCTAATATACCGCTCGTGATCGGGTTATCAGATTGTTTTGTATTTGTTGATTGATTTTGCATTTTCATGTGTTATGTGTTTCATGTGTTTGATATGTCCAATGGTTTTCTACATTTTTTCAAACTCTGTTAGTTAATTGAAGTTTCAGAAATGATAATATTAGCAAATTGTGTTGATTTTCAATTTCCATTCTGACTAATTCTGCTTTTAAGGAAGTTTGAAACTTTCCATTTTAACTTTGTAATAATTACTTACATTGATTGTATATTAGGTTCATTTAAGTTTCTGTTTATTGTTGACACATGGACTAAAAAGAGTCAGTTTTGCCCTTCTGAGGGACAGTCTCCCGATTGGCCTTCTTGTTCTTAATTAAATTTATTTAAAAATGAAATAAGATTTAAGAAATGATGTAAAATAATGGCGTCAAGGAGATTTTTTAGAAGGGGAGTTGCGTCCCTTGCGTCCTGAGCAAATGATGTTTTTTGTGATTTTTTGTATTTGTTTTTTGATTCTGCATTCTCATGTGTTATGTGTGTTCCATGTGTTTGATGTGTGTAATTCTGTTTCTTCTTTTTCTTGCCGCCTTCATCTCGGTGATGGAGAACGTCGTATCGATGCGTGCTAATATACCGCTGCAATTGCGTTATCAGATTGTTTTGTATTTGTTTATTGATATTGCATTTTCATGTGTTATGTCTGTTCAATATGTGTGATACGTCTAATTCTGTTTCTTTCTTTTATAGCCACCTTCATCTCGGTGATGGAGAACATCGTTTCGGCGCATGCTAATATACGGTTCGCGCTCGCTTCATCAGATTGTTTTATATTTGTTGATTGATTTTGCATTTTCATGTGTGTTCCACTTGTTTGATATGTTGTAATTCTTTTTCTTTCTTTTGTAGCCGCCTTCATCTCTGTGATGGAGAACGTCGTATCTGCGCATGCTAATATACCGCTCGTGATCGCGTTACCAGTTTGTTTTGTATTTGTTGATTGATTTTGCATTTTCATGTGTGTTCCACTTGTTTCATGTGTGTAATTCTGTTTCTTTCTTTTGTAGCCGCCTTCATCTCGGTGATTGAGAACGTCGTATCTGCGCATGCTAATATACCGCTCGTGATTGGGTTATCAGATTGTTTTGTATTTGTTGATTGATTTTGCATTTTCATGTGTTATGTGTTTCATGTGTTTGATATGTCCAATGGTTTTCTACATTTTTTCAAACTCTGTTAGTTAATTGAAGTTTCAGAAATGATAATATTAGCAAATTGTGTTGATTTTCAATTTCCATTCTGACTAATTCTGCTTTTAAGGAAGTTTGAAACTTTCCATTTTAACTTTGTAATAATTACTTACATTGATTGTATATTAGGTTCATTTAAGTTTCTGTTTATTGTTGACACATGGACTAAAAAGAGTCAGTTTTGCCCTTCTGAGGGACAGTCTCCCGATTGGCCTTCTTGTTCTTAATTAAATTTATTTAAAAATGAAATAAAATTTAAGAAATGATGTTAAATAATGGCGTCAAGGAGATTTTTTAGAAGGGGAGTTGCGTCCCTTGCGTCCTGAGCAAATGATGTTTTTTGTGATTTTTTGTATTTGTTTTTTGATTCTGCATTCTCATGTGTTATGTGTGTTCCATGTGTTTGATGTGTGTCATCAGATCGTTTTGTATTTGTTTATTGATAGTGCATTTTCATGTGTTATGTCTGTTCAATATGTGTGATACGTCTAATTCTGTTTCTTTCTTTTATAGCCACCTTCATCTCGGTGATGGAGAACATCGTTTCGGCGCATGCTAATATACGGTTCGCGCTCGCTTCATCAGATTGTTTTATATTTGTTGATTGATTTTGCATTTTCATGTGTGTTCCACTTGTTTGATATGTTGTAATTCTGTTTCTTTCTTTTGTAGCCGCCTTCATCTCTGTGATGGAGAACGTCGTATCTGCGCATGCTAATATACCGCTCGTGATCGCGTTACCAGTTTGTTTTGTATTTGTTGATTGATTTTGCATTTTCATGTGTGTTCCACTTGTTTCATGTGTGTAATTCTGTTTCTTTCTTTTGTAGCCGCCTTCATCTCGGTGATTGAGAACGTCGTATCTGTGCATGCTAATATACCGCACGTGATCGGGTTATCAGATTGTTTTGTATTTGTTGATTGATTTTGCATTTTCATGTGTTATGTGTTTCATGTGTTTGATATGTCCAATGCTTTTCTACATTTTTTCAAACTCTGTTAGTTAATTGAAGTTTCAGAAATGATAATATTAGCAAATTGTGTTGATTTTCAATTTCCATTCTGACTAATTCTGCTTTTAAGGAAGTTTGAAACTTTCCATTTTAACTTTGTAATAATTACTTACATTGATTGTATATTAGGTTCATTTAAGTTTCTGTTTATTGTTGACACATGGACTAAAAAGAGTCAGTTTTGCCCTTCTGAGGGACAGTCTCCCGATTGGCCTTCTTGTCCTTAATTAAATTTATTTATTAATGAAATTAAATTTAAGAAATGATGTAAAATAATGGCGTCAAGGAGATTTTTTAGAAGGGGAGTTGCGTCCCTTGCGTCCTGAGCAAATGATGTTTTTTGTGATTTTTTGTATTTGTTTTTTGATTCTGCATTCTCATGTGTTATGTGTGTTCCATGTGTTTGATGTGTGTAATTCTGTTTCTTCTTTTTCTTGCCGCCTTCATCTCGGTGATGGAGAACGTCGTATCGATGCGTGCTAATATACCGCTGCAATTGCGTCATCAGATTGTTTTGTATTTGTTTATTGATATTGCATTTTCATGTGTTATGTCTGTTCAATATGTGTGATACGTCTAATTCTGTTTCTTTCTTTTATAGCCACCTTCATCTCGGTGATGGAGAACATCGTTTCGGCGCATGCTAATATACGGTTCGCGCTCGCTTCATCAGATTGTTTTATATTTGTTGATTGATTTTGCATTTTCATGTGTGTTCCACTTGTTTGATATGTTGTAATTCTGTTTCTTTCTTTTGTAGCCGCCTTCATCTCTGTGATGGAGAACGTCGTATCTGCGCATGCTAATATACCGCTCGTGATCGCGTTACCTGTTTGTTTTGTATTTGTTGATTGATTTTGCATTTTCATGTGTGTTCCACTTGTTTCATGTGTGTAATTCTGTTTCTTTCTTTTGTAGCCGCCTTCATCTCGGTGATTGAGAACGTCGTATCTGTGCATGCTAATATACCGCACGTGATCGGGTTATCAGATTGTTTTGTATTTGTTGATTGATTTTGCATTTTCATGTGTTATGTGTTTCATGTGTTTGATATGTCCAATGCTTTTCTACATTTTTTCAAACTCTGTTAGTTAATTGAAGTTTCAGAAATGATAATATTAGCAAATTGTGTTGATTTTCAATTTCCATTCTGACTAATTCTGCTTTTAAGGAAGTTTGAAACTTTCCATTTTAACTTTGTAATAATTACTTACATTGATTGTATATTAGGTTCATTTAAGTTTCTGTTTATTGTTGACACATGGACTAAAAAGAGTCAGTTTTGCCCTTCTGAGGGACAGTCTCCCGATTGGCCTTCTTGTCCTTAATTAAATTTATTTATTAATGAAATAAAATTTAAGAAATGATGTAAAATAATGGCGTCAAGGAGATTTTTTAGAAGGGGAGTTGCGTCCCTTGCGTCCTGAGCAAATGATGTTTTTTGTGATTTTTTGTATTTGTTTTTTGATTCTGCATTCTCATGTGTTATGTGTGTTCCATGTGTTTGATGTGTGTAATTCTGTTTCTTCTTTTTCTTGCCGCCTTCATCTCGGTGATGGAGAACGTCGTATCGATGCGTGCTAATATACCGCTGCAATTGCGTCATCAGATTGTTTTGTATTTGTTTATTGATATTGCATTTTCATGTGTTATGTCTGTTCAATATGTGTGATACGTCTAATTCTGTTTCTTTCTTTTATAGCCACCTTCATCTCGGTGATGGAGAACATCGTTTCGGCGCATGCTAATATACGGTTCGCGCTCGCTTCATCAGATTGTTTTATATTTGTTGATTGATTTTGCATTTTCATGTGTGTTCCACTTGTTTGATATGTTGTAATTCTGTTTCTTTCTTTTGTAGCCGCCTTCATCTCTGTGATGGAGAACGTCGTATCTGCGCATGCTAATATACCGCTCGTGATCGCGTTACCAGTTTGTTTTGTATTTGTTGATTGATTTTGCATTTTCATGTGTGTTCCACTTGTTTCATGTGTGTAATTCTGTTTCTTTCTTTTGTAGCCGCCTTCATCTCGGTGATTGAGAACGTCGTATCTGCGCATGCTAATATACCGCTTGTGATCGGGTTATCAGATTGTTTTGTATTTGTTGATTGATTTTGCATTTTCATGTGTTATGTGTTTCATGTGTTTGATATGTCCAATGGTTTTCTACATTTTTTCAAACTCTGTTAGTTAATTGAAGTTTCAGAAATGATAATATTAGCAAATTGTGTTGATTTTCAATTTCCATTCTGACTAATTCTGCTTTTAAGGAAGTTTGAAACTTTCCATTTTAACTTTGTAATAATTACTTACATTGATTGTATATTAGGTTCATTTAAGTTTCTGTTTATTGTTGACACATGGACTAAAAAGAGTCAGTTTTGCCCTTCTGAGGGACAGTCTCCCGATTGGCCTTCTTGTTCTTAATTAAATTTATTTAAAAATGAAATAAAATTTAAGAAATGATGTTAAATGATGGCGTCAAGGAGATTTTTTAGAAGGGGAGTTGCGTCCCTTGCGTCCTGAGCAAATGATGTTTTTTGTGATTTTTTGTATTTGTTTTTTGATTCTGCATTCTCATGTGTTATGTGTGTTCCATGTGTTTGATGTGTGTAATTCTGTTTCTTCTTTTTCTTGCCGCCTTCATCTCGGTGATGGAGAACGTCGTATCGATGCGTGCTAATATACCGCTCGCAATTGCGTCATCAGATTGTTTTGTATTTGTTTATTGATATTGCATTTTCATGTGTTATGTCTGTTCAATATGTGTGATACGTCTAATTCTGTTTCTTTCTTTTATAGCCACCTTCATCTCGGTGATGGAGAACATCGTTTCGGCGCATGCTAATATACGGTTCGCGCTCGCTTCATCAGATTGTTTTATATTTGTTGATTGATTTTGCATTTTCATGTGTGTTCCACTTGTTTGATATGTTGTAATTCTGTTTCTTTCTTTTGTAGCCGCCTTCATCTCTGTGATGGAGAACGTCGTATCTGCGCATGCTAATATACCGCTCGTGATCGCGTTACCAGTTTGTTTTGTATTTGTTGATTGATTTTGCATTTTCATGTGTGTTCCACTTGTTTCATGTGTGTAATTCTGTTTCTTTCTTTTGTAGCCGCCTTCATCTCGGTGATTGAGAACGTCGTATCTGTGCATGCTAATATACCGCACGTGATCGGGTTATCAGATTGTTTTGTATTTGTTGATTGATTTTGCATTTTCATGTGTTATGTGTTTCATGTGTTTGATATGTCCAATGCTTTTCTACATTTTTTCAAACTCTGTTAGTTAATTGAAGTTTCAGAAATGATAATATTAGCAAATTGTGTTGATTTTCAATTTCCATTCTGACTAATTCTGCTTTTAAGGAAGTTTGAAACTTTCCATTTTAACTTTGTAATAATTACTTACATTGATTGTATATTAGGTTCATTTAAGTTTCTGTTTATTGTTGACACATGGACTAAAAAGAGTCAGTTTTGCCCTTCTGAGGGACAGTCTCCCGATTGGCCTTCTTGTCCTTAATTAAATTTATTTATTAATGAAATTAAATTTAAGAAATGATGTAAAATAATGGCGTCAAGGAGATTTTTTAGAAGGGGAGTTGCGTCCCTTGCGTCCTGAGCAAATGATGTTTTTTGTGATTTTTTGTATTTGTTTTTTGATTCTGCATTCTCATGTGTTATGTGTGTTCCATGTGTTTGATGTGTGTAATTCTGTTTCTTCTTTTTTTTGCCGCCTTCATCTCGGTGATGGAGAACGTCGTATCGATGCGTGCTAATATACCGCTCGCAATTGCGTCATCAGATTGTTTTGTATTTGTTTATTGATATTGCATTTTCATGTGTTATGTCTGTTCAATATGTGTGATACGTCTAATTCTGTTTCTTTCTTTTATAGCCACCTTCATCTCGGTGATGGAGAACATCGTTTCGGCGCATGCTAATATACGGTTCGCGCTCGCTTCATCAGATTGTTTTATATTTGTTGATTGGTTTTGCATTTTCATGTGTGTTCCACTTGTTTGATATGTTGTAATTCTGTTTCTTTCTTTTGTAGCCGCCTTCATCTCTGTGATGGGGAACGTCGTATCTGCGCATGCTAATATACCGCTCGTGATCGGGTTATCAGATTGTTTTGTATTTGTTGATTGATTTTGCATTTTCATGTGTTTCATGTGTTTGATATGTCCAATGCTTTTCTACATTTTTTCAAACTCTGTTAGTTAATTGAAGTTTCAGAAATGATAATATTAGCAAATTGTGTTGATTTTCAATTTCCATTCTGACTAATTCTGCTTTTAAGGAAGTTTGAAACTTTCCATTTTAACTTTGTAATAATTACTTACATTGATTGTATATTAGGTTCATTTAAGTTTCTGTTTATTGTTGACACATGGACTAAAAAGAGTCAGTTTTGCACTTCTGAGGGACAGTCTCCCGATTGGCCTTCTTGTTCTTAATTAAATTTATTTAAAAATGAAATAAGATTTAAGAAATGATGTTAAATAATGGCGTCAAGGAGATTTTTTAGAAGGGGAGTTGCGTCCCTTGCGTCCTGAGCAAATGATGTTTTTTGTGATTTTTTTGTATTTGTTTTTTGATTCTGCATTCTTGTGTGTTATGTGTGTTCCATGTGTTTGATGTGTGTAATTCTGTTTCTTCTTTTTCTTGCCGCCTTCATCTCGGTGATGGAGAACGTCGTATCGATGCGTGCTAATATACCGCTCACAATTGCGTCATCAGATTGTTTTGTATTTGTTTATTGATATTGCATTTTCATGTGTTATGTCTGTTCAATATGTGTGATATGTCTAATTCTGTTTCTTTCTTTTATAGCCACCTTCATCTCGGTGATGGAGAACATCGTATCGGCACATGCTAATATATGGTTCGCGATCGCGTCATCAGGTTGTTTTATAATTGTTGATTGATTTTGCATTTACATGTGTGTTCCACTTGTTTGATATGTTGTAATTCTGTTTCTTTCTTTTGTAGCCGCCTTCATCTCGGTGATGGAGAACGTCGTATCTGCGCATGCTAATATACCGCTCGTGATCGCGTTATCAGATTGTTTTGTATTTGTTGATTGATTTTGCATTTTCATGTGTGTTCCACTTGTTTCATGTGTGTAATTCTGTATCTTTCTTTTGTAGCCGCCTTCATCTCGGTGATTGAGAACGTCGTATCTGCGCATGCTAATATACCGCTCGTGATCGCGTTATCAGATTGTTTTGTATTTGTTGATTGATTTTGCATTTTCATGTGTTATGTGTTTCGTGTGTTTGATATGTCCAATGCTTTTCTACATTTTTTCAAACTCTGTTAGTTAATTGAAGTTTCAGAAATGATAATATTAGCAAATTGTGTTGATTTTCAATTTCCATTCTGACTAATTCTGCTTTTAAGGAAGTTTGAAACTTTCCATTTTAACTTTGTAATAATTACTTACATTGATTGTATATTAGGTTCATATAAGTTTCTGTTTATTGTTGACACATGGACTAAAAAGAGTCAGTTTTGCACTTCTGAGGGACAGTCTTCCGATTGGCCTTCTTGTTCTTAATTAAATTTATTTAAAAATGAAATAAGATTTAAGAAATGATGTTAAATAATGGCGTCAAGGAGATTTTTTAGAAGGGGAGTTGCGTCCCTTGCGTCCTGAGCAAATGATGTTTTTTGTGATTTTTTTGTATTTGTTTTTTGATTCTGCATTCTTGTGTGTTATGTGTGTTCCATGTGTTTGATGTGTGTAATTCTGTTTCTTCTTTTTCTTGCCGCCTTCATCTCGGTGATGGAGAACGTCGTATCGATGCGTGCTTATATACCGCTCACAATTGCGTCATCAGATTGTTTTGTATTTGTTTATTGATATTGCATTTTCATGTGTTATGTCTGTTCAATATGTGTGATATGTCTAATTCTGTTTCTTTCTTTTATAGCCACCTTCATCTCGGTGATGGAGAACGGTTCGCGATCGCGTCATCGGATTGTTTTGTATTTGTTGATTGATTTTGCATTTTCATGTGTGTTCCACTTGTTTGATATGTCTTATTCTGTTTCTTTCTTTTTCTAGCCGCCTTCATCTCGGTGATGGAGAAAGTCGTATCGATGCGTGCTAATATACTGCTAGCGATCGCGTTATCAGATTTTTTTGTATTTGTTTATTGATTTTGCATTTTCATGGTTATGTGTGTTCTATGTTGAGTTCAATTTATTATTTAAATACCCTAGTATCTAGTATGTATGTTATGCTAATTTGTTCATTCTTTTTTCTTCTAGCGGGCTGGAGTTGGCGTGATGGCGTAGAGTGTACTGACGATGATGGCGACGAACTTGGCAAAGATGTCGAGATCGAGTGGACTTTCGAGAAAGGGAGACCTTAGTTGAATTACCAATTACTTCTCACACAGATACATGGTAGATTATATATTATATCCAAATTTATTGAACATCCAATTTTCAGTGTTAAAGAATTGTCTTAAGTGTCATTGTTTAATTTATTGAGATGTTACAATCTTTAGCAAAACTAAAATCTCAATATTGTAGCTGATGAAACATTTGTCTGATGACTTGTTTATTGGTCTAGTCATATGTTTGTCTGTCTCAAATTTTCCCCTTGCATTGATTACCTATGTATGCATTTTACTGGATGAGCTGTTACTAATTAAATGTCATTTCTATAAAAATAATAAATGATTATTATAATTTCAGGAGACTGAACAATATATGAATTGTGGAGGTGATGATAGATAGAGCTTATGTGTTGGAGAACCACAGCTTCTTATTATTTAAATACCCTAAGTATCTAGTATGTACATGTATGTTATGCTAATTTGTTCGTTCTTATTTCTTCTAGCAGGCTGTAGTTGGCGTGATGGCGTAGAGTGTACTGATGATGATGGCGAAGAACTTGGCAAAGATGTCGAGATGGAGTGGACTTTCGAGAAAGCGAGACCTTAGTTGAATTACCAATTACTTTTCACACAGATACATGGTAGATCATATATTATATCCCGGTTGCAAATTTATTGAACATCCAATTTTCAGTGTTAAAGAATTGTCTTAAGTTTCATTGTTTAATTTATTGAGATGTTATAATCTTTAGCAAAACTAAAATCTCAATATTGTAGCTGAAACACTTGTCTGATGACATTATTATGAGTTGTACATTGGCCTAGTAGTATGTTTGTCTATCTCAATTTTTTCCCTTGTATTGATTACCTATTCATGCATTTTACTGGATGAGCTGTTACTAATTAAATGTCATTTCTATAAAAATAATAAATGATTATTATCATTTCAGGAGACTGAACAATAGACGAATTGTGGAGGTGATGATAGATTGAGCTTACATGTTGGAGAACCACAGCTTCTCTAAGTAGTTGTTAAGTGAATCTGTAAATTCTCCTTGAGCATTTGGTATATAATTATATATGTGTGTGTTTGGGATACTGTGTAGTAGTCTCATTTAGCTGATGTCTCAGAAACTTCAAGTCTTGTACAGTGAACATTACTAGAAGACAAACTTACTAGAAGGTTACTAAAATCTGTCAAAGTTGTGAAATTTGACATGAACTAATAATTGAAGCATTATACAACTGCCAAGCTGAAGAAACCTTTCTAAACATTCTTGTGACATTAATGCAATGAGATCTATGTGTGCTGACAATGACGTTGAAGATGTCAAAAAGGAGTTCAATGAACTTTATGACTTGTTTAATGGTTTGGCTCATCTATTGAATGGGATATTGAGGGTATGTAAGAAACGAACTGCCCTTCAAGGCTGAAAAATAAACAACTGTAACAAGCTATAGAAGAGTAACATGATGTGAGAAACATGCCCTCAACATGGATGGGATGCAACATGAAGAAATGCATTCAACCACCTGGTAATTTACCATTTCCTAAAACTAAGCAAGAATAGCTGTTCTTTCATTATTATTTGTACAACTTATTATGAATGCACATCTTTTCTATTCAATTAGAATGCAGATAATTAATATCTGGTAGAATGAATTATTTGCGTATACAGTAAACCTCAATGATAAGACCGTCCTTGTGACCCTTGAAAATAGGTCTTAATGTTGAGGTGGTCTTAATATTGATGTTGAATAATGAGCGAAACACAGATGAGATGAGTTGTTATTGAATAAATGTCATTACTATAAATATATTAAGGATTGTTATGATTTCAGGACATAGAACTATAGAGGAATTGTGGAGGTGATGGTTGATTGCGCTTATGTGTTGGAGAACCATAGACTTCTCCAAGCAGTTGTGAAGTGAATCTGTAAATGCTCGGTGAACATTTGGGAGTGATATATACATGTATACATATGTAGGTGTGTTTAGGATAATGTGTAGTAGACTCAATCAGCAGCTGATGTCTCACGAACTTACATTGGGTAAGACAAACTCACTTGAAGGTTACTTGAACCTGCCTTAAATGTGATTTTTTACATGAACTATTGGAGCATTCTAAAAATGCAAACCTAAAGAAACCTAATTCGAAACATTCTTGTGACATTAACATGATCAGATCTATTAGAGCATTTCTTATGACGTCAACATGATAAAAACTACTGGAGTATTTTGATCGAAGCGTATGCAGGGAAAATTGTTGAAACCATTCACACATTTTGGAGATAGAAATAAACTCATTTGTGCTTGTTTTTGTTTTAAATGGTGTTTAATAATAATAACAGCAAACAATGACTTTCATAAATGCAGCCTAATGCATATTTGCTACTTAATTAGGCAAACTTGTAAATGGAATTATACAGCCTAATCTGTATACAACTAATCCAACTATGAGTGAACTCTCTTACAGTGAAAACCCGCTTTTAGTGAAATGCTTTTTTGTGTTTTTTCAGAATGCAATGCAAAATATTTTCATCCTAAATATATGTTCAAATCGATTTTTTATCTTGAATTTTATGCTATTCATTTGTAACTATATTTGTATGTAGTAACTTATTGTATGTGTTTAGCCTATTGTTCTGTGACATAGCATGTTTATATTTTATACCACTGTATTCTAGGGCTGCATACCGGAACTCGATATTTATCAGATACCACTGTTTAAGGTTCCATCAGTGTGTCATATCGAACGTTTCCATATTAGACAAATATCAAAATGCAAAAATGTCTGAACTTTCTTCTTAAAACGTTTTGTCAGCAATAAGTACCATAAGTACAGATAACTGACTAATATTCTCAATTTTCTTTGGACCTGATTTTGAATGAAATTTGGCCACAGTGTGAACAGAAATAAAGATTCATCTGCTAGCGAAGACTGTTGTAATTTTAGATAAGACTACACTGTGAATGTTTGCACCAGAGAATTCCTTTTAATTCTTTATTTTTCGTATTTGAAAAAGGTATGTGATACGAATATTGTATTGATAGATATGACTGATATGCAACCCCATTGTTTTCTTTCATTATTTTTATTTTTTGTGAAAAATGTTGCTTCTTTAGATGGTATTTCTCTTTAGTGTACTTAACAGATACCTGACCAACAAAAAGCTTTTAAATTATTGGAATGGAACAGTCTGCTCCTGTCCGTCAGGTGCAGTTACTTAAATGTGCATTTTGAGCATTATATCTTTATAGGTTATGTTGCAATATGTAGCTTTTCCATGTGCTTGCTTTGATGAAATTGTTTGTTGTGCTTTTGTTTTCTGTATATGTGAAATGTGCTTCTTTACCATGCCCCTTTAACTTTTTTATGTTCTTACTTTGCTTTGCCATGTAGACCATGTCAGACCTGTTCTTGTGTGTCATGCTATTACCTGTACATAACCTGTATATTTATATATGTGAACTTCTGCTTTTTAAGATTTACTTAACCACTCGCTTTTAAATCTTTAACCTTGATTAAATGTAGTTTAAACTTTTGTGTACCCAGAATATTGTAAGTAGATGTCTCACTAAAACTTTACATATACACTGCCCTCCAAAAATTCCTGCACACTGACAATTTCCCATTGCAATTAATGTATTTTCATGTTTGTTTTACATGCAATACATCGAAAATGTTTTTTAACACAGCAATAATTTTCTGTAGAAGTATTTATAAATTTGTACTGAAACAAATTATCTTATTTTCTGTGTGACAGATCAATCAGTTTCACACATATTGGTTTCGGATGCAGGCCGATTGATGCTGCTGCCGAGATGTGAAAATTGTTAATTCTAAACTATCCATCACAGAAGTGGGACGAATAATTTTCTTCATGTTTTATTTGAAATTCGGTAAGAAAAAGGAACGAAATTCAAAATATTCAAGTGTGAAGAAACTTTTGGATGGCAGTGTATATGTATGTCTTAATCAATTGTATCTTTTAACATCTGCCTGTGATATTGATATTTTAGATGTAACCTCCTATATATTTATGTAGTTGTATTGATGCCTTGTTTCATGCCTTGCTTGCCTGTCTCACATGTATTTATGCATGCTACCTTGTTTTATGTAGATGTATTCTGTTATGTTAAAGGTAGGGATGTCAATGAATGGCAATTTGGTATCGAATATTAGGTCAACCTTCCGAACGAATATTGAACATTTGACCTTCTTATTTAATATTCAGTCCTACACTTTATCAGCAGAACTTATCTGCGATAATAGTAATAACTGTAAACTGGTCAAGCTTGACCCCATCCCTGCTGGGAGCTGCTTGCCACTAATTGGAGTTTTATAGCCTGTGCTGTACTGGAGATATATTTTTATATATAACATGTGTAATTGTTGCTTAATATACGATGCACACTTTATATATTTTATAGACCAGGGCTGTGTGAAAATATTTTTCTCTTGGTAATTTATGCTTACTTGAAGAACAAAAAATAAATTGGTTAAGTATTATTTGATTATCATATTCATTTTTGGAATATTATTATTGAACTAATTTGAATGCTTTGCGTTCAATTTTGTTAACCAAAGTTATTTGTATGATGCTGTAATAAATCCAGTTCTTTCCACCAAGAAAAATAATACAGTAAAACATGTTTCTAAATTAAATTGTGTTAATGAAAATGCAGCAATTGATTCAGATGGTTAAAAGGAAAGGACAAAATAGTAAAAGAAATAGATGGAAAGCCTGAAAAATTCTTACAAATCAATAAAACACACAATAATCATTCAGTCCTTCCTTCCTTCCTTCCATCCTTCCTTCCTTCAGTCCTTCCATCCTTCCGTCCTTCAGTCCGTCCTTCCATCCGTCCTTCCGTCCTTCCATCCTTCCTTCCTTCCATCCTTCCGTCCTTCCATCCTTCCTTGAATCCTTCCTTCCGTCCTTCCGTCCTTCCGTCCTTCCGTCCGTCCTTCCGTCCTTCCTTCCGTCCTTCCTTCCGTCCTTCCTTCCGTCCTTCCTTCCGTCCTTCCTTCCGTCCGTCCTTCCGGCCTTCCGGCCTTCCGTCCTTCCGTCCGTCCGTCCGTCCTTCCGTCCTTCCGTCCTTCCGTCCTTCCTTCCGTCCATCCTTCCATCCTTCCTTCCATCCGTCCTTCCTTCCGTCCTTCCTTCCATCCGTCCTTCCGTCCTTCCTTCCGTGCTTCCTTCCTTCCGTCCTTCCGTCCATCCTTCCGTCCTTCCTTCCGTCCTTTAGTCCTTCCTTCCGTCCTTTAGTCCTTCCTTCCGTCCTTCTTTCCGTCCTTCTTTCCGTCCTTCTTTCCGTCCTTCTTTCCGTCCTTCTTTCCATCCTTCTTTCCGTCCTTCTTTCCGTCCTTCCTTAAGTCCTTCCATCCTTCAGTCCTTCCGTCCTTCCTTCCGTCCTTCCGTCCGTCCGTCCTTCCTTCCTTCATTCAGTCCATCTGTCCTTCAAGTCATTCCATCCTTCCGTCCTTCAGTCCTTCCTTCCGTCCTTCCATCATTCCGTCATTCAGTCATTCAGTCCTCCATCCAATATACATGTGTATAAATATTAATACTTGGATTATGAGTAACATAAGTAGACAGCTCGAGTTATTTCGAATTCCGAATATTCTTTGACATCCCTAATTAAATGTACTGATATCTGTTTTAATGTTATTCTTGTGTATAAATAAAAACAAATTGTAAAAAAAATATTTCAATGACTGGAGATAGGGATGGCTGTGAGTGGAGATGGGGAGGCCATATAAAAGTAGATTTTCACTGAAATTATTACTGTAGGAAAAGTTAATTTTGTTCTTGAAGAGAGGTTGTTGCTTAAGAGAGGTTGCATTGTATACATGTTTTGAAATTATTATTGTATATAAATAAAAACAAATTGTAAAAAAAATATTTCAATGACTGGAGATAGGGATGGCTGTGAGTGGAGATGGGGAGGCCATATAAAAATAGATTTTCATTGAAATTATTATTATAGGAAAGTTGATTTTGTTGTTGAAGAGAGGTTGTTGCTTAAGAGAGGTTGCATTGTACTACATGTTTTGAAATTATTCTCGTTTATAAATAAAAACAAATTGCAAAAATCATTTCAATGAAGGGAGATAGGGATGGCTGTGAGTGGAGATTGGGAGGCCATTTAAAAAACATTTAACACGATATTCATTGCACAATTGTGTTGTTATATTGATAGATTCATGTCTAGCATAGTAATTGGTCATGGCTTATAAAAGTTTGTCTGTATAAGTGTTTTTAAATGCAAATATTATTTGTAATGAAATATTTTTAAGTATTTTATAAGTTGTTCTATTATACTAGTATTATGAGCAATAAAATATCCAAAGTTGTATATTCATTCTTATTGTTTATAATTGTCTTATTCAGGTAGTAGATTGATTTAGTTAATCAAATAATTTCATTGAGGATATTTCATGACCCAGGAGATGCCCCAGTTCCAGAAGCACCCATGGTTCTTTTATGTGTTCAATGTAAAGCATCATACATGGGACCTCAGTTTTTAAAGTCTCGTCCGAAAGACTGTTAGTACTGTCAGTGATGGAGTGGGGAATAGAACCTGTGATCCCTGGATTACTAGTCGAGTGCGTTACCACTGGGCTACGGATCCGCTACAATACCATAAACTGAGTCAAATGCTTAAATACATGTACATAAAATCTCCTTCAAACAAAATATGTCACATGTTAATTTGTACATTTGCATACGGTGTCTGGAGTTGGAATATACCCATCCAATCATGCAAAAAAACCTAAATCTAAGCCAATGGAATCTTCCTTGGCGCGTCACGTTGGCTGCTGCATATATGTGTATACATGTATGTGTTAAATATGGTTACGTCCCTCGGCATATTATGTCATTAACAATTACGCTCGTCTAAAAAGTGAAACTTAGTTTTATCTGCAACGACTGTTATAATCATCATCAATGAATGGTATTGAAAAGTAGCTGAAAAGGGATAAAAGGCGCTGAAAGAGAGCCTGATGTATATTTAAAGTAACATCCCTTTATAACTAGGGGAGGTCACTCTGAAAAACTTAAAATATAAGTGGGAAGAGTAACATCCCTTTATAATCAGGGAAGGTCACTCTGAAATCTTAAAATTTAAGTTTTTCATAGTGACTTCCCTTTATTTTCAGGGAGGTCACTCTGAAAAACTTAGAATTTAATTCGAAAGAGTTACTTCCCTTTTTTATCAGGGGAGGTCACTCTGAAAAACTAAAATTTAAGTCGAAAGAGTTACTTCCCTTTATTATCAGGGGAGGTCACTCTGAAAAACTTAAAATTTAAGACGGAAGAGTAACTTCCCTTTATTATCAGGGGAGGTCACTCTGAAAAACTTAAATTTAAGTCGAAAGAGTTCCTTCCCTTTCTATCAGGGGTGGTCACTCTGAAAAACTTAAATTTAAGTCGAAAGAGTAACTACCCTTTATTATCAGGGGAGGTCACTTCGAAAAACTTAAATTGATTTCGAAAGAGTTACTTCCCTTTTTTATCAGGGGAGGTCACTCTGAAAAACCTTAAAATTTAAGACGGAAGAGTATTTTCCCTTTATAATCAGGGGAGGTGACTCTGAGAAACTTAAAATTTATGTCGAAAGAGTTCCTTCCCTTTTTTATCAGGTGTGGTCACTCTGAAAAACTTAAATTTAAGTCGAAAGAGTAACTTCCCTTTATTATCAGGGGAGGTCACCCTGAAAAACTTAAATTTTATTTCGAAAGAGTAACTTCCCTTTATTATCAGGGGAGGTCACTCTGAAAAACTTAAATTTAAGTCGAAAGAATTACTTCCCTTTATTATCAGGGGAGGTCACTCTGAAAAACTTAAAATTTATTTCGAAAGAGTAACTTCCCTTTATTTTCAGGGGAGGTGACTCTGAGAAACTTAAAATTTATGTCGAAAGAGTTCCTTCCCTTTTTCATCAGGGGTGGTCACTCTGAAAAACTTAAAAGTTAAGTTGGAAGAGTTACTTCCCTTTATTATCAGGGGAGGTCACTCTGAAAAACTTAAAATTTAAGTCGAAATAATTACTTCCCTTTATAATCAGGGGAGGTAACTCTGAGAAACTTAAAATTTATGTCGAAAGAGTTCCCTCCCTTTTTATCAGGGGTGGTCACTCTGAAAAACTTAAATTTTATGTCGGAAGAGTTACTTCCCTTTTTAACAGGGGTGGTCACTCTGAAAAACTAAAATTTAAGTCGAAAGAGTTACTTCCCTTTATTATCAGGGGAGGTCACTCTGAAAAACTTAAAATTTAAGACGGAAGAGTAACTTCCCTTTATAATCAGGCGAGGTGACTCTGAGAAACTTAAAATTTATGTCGAAATAGTTACTTCCCTTTATAATCAGGGGTGGTCACTCTGAAAAACTAAAATTTAAGTCGAAAGAGTTACTTCCCTTTATTATCAGGGGAGGTCACTCTGAAAAACTTAAAATTTAAGACGGAAGAGTTACTTCCCTTTATAATCAGGCGAGGTGACTCTGAGAAACTTAAAATTTGTGTCGAAATAGTTACTTCCCTTTATAATCAGGGGAGGTGACTCTGAGAAACTTAAAATTTATGTCGAAAGAGTTCCCTCCCTTTTTATCAGGGGTGGTCACTCTGAAAAACTTAATTTTTATGTCGGAAGAGTTACTTCCCTTTTTTAACAGGGGTGGTCACTCTGAAAAACTAAAATTTTAGTCGAAAGAGTTACTTCCCTTTATTATCAGGGTAGGTCACTCTGAAAAAGTTAAGATTTAAGACGGAAGAGTTACTTCCCTTCATAATTAGGGGAGGTCACTCTGAAAAACTTAAAATTTAAGTCTGCAGAGTAATTTCTCTTTTGAATATGGGGAAGTCAGTATAACAACGGAAATGACCCAAAAAGCCGGAGATGAACGGATATCATGCGGTATTCGTCTTTAAAAGAAACGAACAGAAATAAGTCTACAAAGGCACTGATAAGCTCAACGGCTGCTCCTTATACAAATAAACAAGGAAACAAACGGAGCAAGATACACGCGAAGCAGAAATTAACAATACGCTTCATTGATAAGTGAACAAACACACCTATACGATTGCTTAATACTTTAAAACGGCTTTCACAGAAATAGATCTGACGATATTCAGGTGTATTTCTATGTCCAATAAATTTAAATTAGCATTAAATGCAATAGCGTTTGTGAAAAAAGCTGTCATTTGAAGTAAACAACTTTGTTTTTTATATTGCGTTAAAATCGGCAGCTTAATGAAATAGATATTAGTCTACATTTAATGTTTGTGTCTCGGAGGCATACGCAAACTCAACAAAACCATACTCTCACCTATAACAATACACGTAACGTCAACGTAATGGAAATATATTTCAGTACTGTCCAATTGTTTTCAAGCTGTTTGTAACACATTCGTTATTCTTGCATATTTCCCATGGCAAATTTTCTCCCCAAATTAAATGGGCATTTTCTAAAGCCAATGTAAAAAAACACAAAAGATAAATAAAAAATATATAACATGACGTTTTCTACAAGTTTTGGCATGCTATGTTGTTCAATATTGTAAATTCAATTAATATGCAGAAGTCTGGGGCGACACTGTAAACATTCATTACCTACATCAACTGTGTCTTTTAGTCACGTGCTCCAATAACAATATTTAATTGGATATAAGACCAACATTCTATCACACACAATCTAGTTCAATCACTGAGACGAATACGACCAGTCCGTTTGACAAATGCTTTCAAACATACGAGCGTCAAAGCTTTCAAATCATCCATCCCTATAGACTCCCACCACTGGTATCTTAAAAGTTGTTTTCAAACACGCTTATAACGTATGCTACACTTACTAGATGATAACCTGTTTTACCCCGATTGACAAATTCTGCAACAAAGTGTGCATCTTTTGAGTTTTGTGGTTAAAGATTGACGGCATAACTAAGTAATGATACAAGGATGTGTATTCGTGTCTGTTTTACCTCTCTCTTCCGGCAACAACTTTCTGATTAGCAATACTGACGTCACATGTGACGTCCATCTTGACAGGAACCACGTGACTTGCTCAGATATGTTGTCTCTTCCGGTCTCCATAAGATAATTCGATAATTTTCAACCAAGATGCAGATAAATATAATGAACTAAAACCGTTTCAACTTTCGCTGCATGTTAACATAATTTATGATGGATGAAATTTGTAACGTTATAACTGTTGACATGCAGTCCACCTTGCTAAGTCCTAAGTTGAAAGCAAGTAGCTTATATTATAAAATGAAGTTATCATGTCATAATTACACTATGTTTGATTTAGCTTCAAGGGATGTCACATGTTATTTTTGGCATGAGGATGAATTTTGTGTAACCGCGGATGCATTTGCATCATGCATCGTCGACCATATTAAGTCGCTCATTGAACAAGATGTAGATGAAATTGTTATATTTAGTGATGGTTGCTGCTACCAAAACAGAAATGTTACATTAACGAATGCTTTGTTGGCCATATCTGTTGAACATAACGTAACAAGTACACAGCAATACTTAGAGAAGGGGCATACACAAATGGGAGTAGACAGTGTGCATAGCACGTTAGAGAGAAGATTAAGAAAAAATGATATATATGTACCTGCAAACTATGTTGAGCATATTCAGAGAGCTAGGCTTGAACAACCATACAAAGTGAAATATTTGACATATAGCTTTTTCAAAGACTATAGTTCACTGAAATATTATAATGCTCAATTCAGACGCTCCAGTTGTAACTGATATGAGAGCACTGCAATACAAACCCTCTAGTGATATTGCGTATAAGTTACATTTTTCCGGTCAATTTTGTGAAGTACCAAAGCGAGCAGCACGCCTAACTTCAACCGATCAAGTTGAACTTAAAGCCTCAAGTGGACCAGTCAAAATTAAAGCCACTAAATATCAGCATTTGCAACTGCTAAAGTCAGTGCTGGCAACAGATTATCATAGTTTCTATGAAAATTTACTTAATGTAGAAAATTGAGCAGTTTTCAAAATGTATCTGTATCATAGTGCCGGTACACGTTTCCTCGGTTAAGGCTGGTAAAGTTTCTATTAAGATATAGTCAAAGTATTACTGCACTCAAAGTCTGTACTTTTTCATGTAAGAAGAAATACACTATTGATCTGTTTCTTCACTTAAAGTACTATTTTGTGTTAGAACTATTTCAGTTAATCAGAAGTTATGACACTTACAATTTTATATCGTGTTGACTGTTTCGTTCCGTAGTTCAGGAATGGTATTTGCGTATTTTTTTCACGGGTGTCAGTGAATCAGGTCAATTAGGTGAGTCACGTCAGACAATGAGTCGGTCAGTGAGAATCATGTCAGCCGGTCAACATGACGTTGTATCTTTTATTATTTACATTGAAATAAGATGAAGTATTCTAAAAATGTTTTGTTTGATTACATTTGTATTTTAACAGCAGTTACTGTTTGTTATAAAATTTTCAATAGTGTTTTGAATCTGATATACTTTGTGATTTAAATATTGTATAAATAAAGCTTTTTTAGTCAGTCAGTCAGACAGTCAACATAATGTTGCGTCTTTTATTATTTACATACAAGGTGATATGAAGTCTTCTTAAAATGTTTTGTTCGATTACAGGTCTGAAAACATAAATATTTATCTTATTAAAGGTCGTATATAATATTTAGAAAGAAACATATCATTTAATTACAAAATGTTGTATTTTGCGTATACTTCATTAAGAAGGGAAACAACTGGTTCTGAAACATCGTATGTTTTTTAAAATTGAAAAGATGATGCATGTTCACTGTTAGATTCAAATATACTGTTCTTATTATGCTTTTAATAATAGTCACTGCACTAAATTTCATAGAGATCAGTGCTCAAACGTTTGCAGAAAAGGTTTTTCTTGATTATCCAAAAGTTGCAGAATCTGACATACGTCTTTCTAGAATGACGTCGTCGAAATATGAATACCAAATTACTTTACTTCTTGACTTTTTGAAATCCCGCGCGCGAGAGAAAACGAGATATTATTGTATTTGAGGACTAAACGGTCTTATTATTTAAGTGATGTCTTGTCCCTGGGTTAATGTTGTATCCTTGTTTGCCTGTTAGTTTTACAGGAGATTGTAAACTGCGTTTCAAATGAGGCATTTTTGAGGACAACTTCGTCAATTCTTGACGTACACGCGTAATGGATATATTTTGAAGTAAGATTTTTGGCCTGGAAAGAGGTCAGTTGTAAAAAGCATTAGGCTCCAAGTGGCATGTATCACGACCTTATGGTAGCAAGACCTGCTTGTTTCACGCCAAACGGCAGCAATACCCGCTTGTATCACGTCCTGATGGTTGCAAGACCCGTTGTATTACGCCCTGATGGCAGCAAGACCTGGTTGTATCACACCACGATGACGACAAGACCCGCTTGTATCACGTCCTTATGGCAGCAATACCCGTTTGTATTACGCCCTGATGACAGCAAGACCTGGTTGTATCACGCCACGATGGCGGCAAGATATATTTGTATCACGACCTTATGGTAGCAAGACCCTCTTAGATCACGCCCTGATGGCAGCAATATCGGCTTGTATCGATGCCCTGATGGCAGCAATACTTGCTTGTTTCACGTCCGATTGCATCACGCCCTGATGACAGCAAGACATGCTTGTATCACGCCCCGCTGGTAGTAAGACCTGCTTGTATCACAACCCGCTGGTAGCAAGACCTGCTTGTATCACAACCCGCTGGTAGCAAAACCTGCTAGTATCACGCCCCGCTGGTAGCAAGACCTGCTTGTATCACGCCCCGCTGGTAGCAAAACCTGCTTGTATCACAACCCGCTGGTAGCAAAACCTGCTAGTATCACGCCCCGCTGGTAGCAAGACCTGCTTGTATCACGCACCGCTGGTAGCAAGACCTGCTTGTATCACGCCCCGCTGGTAACAAGACCTGCTTGTATCACGCCCCGCTGGTAGCAAGCCCTGCATGTATCACGCCCCGCTGGTAGCAATACCTGCATGTATCACGCCCCGCTAGTAGCATGACCTGGTTGTATCACACCCGATGGCAGCAAGACCCGCTTGTATCATGCCCCGTTGGCAGCAATACCTAGTTGTATCAAACCCCTTTGGAAACAAGACCTGCTCGTATCACGCCCCGACGGCAGCAATACCTGCTTGTATCATGTTACACTTTTAGCAAGACTCTTCTGTATCACGCCCTGCTGGCAGCAATACCTGCTTATGTCACACCCCGATGGCAACAAGACCCGCCCATATCACATCCCGATGGCAGTAAGACCTGCCCGTATCACATCTCGATGGCAGCAAGACACGCCCGTATCACATCTCGATGACAGCAAGACCCGTCCGTATCACATCTCGATGGCAGCAAGACCAGCCTGTATTATATCTCGATGGCAGCAAGGACAGCCTGTATTACGCCCCGATGTAAGCAATACCTGTATTTTATTAGTGACAAAACATAATTAAGGCGATAGCCTTGTCATGTGTTTTGACAAGTTTATCAATATACACATCTATGGATTAACATTATACACTGTATAGTAAATTTGTACATGTATATATACTTTTGATGATGTTTTATATTCCGGTAAATGCACACAAAATTATGTTACGTATTTTAATATCAAAAGTATTTTTGTAAAGGAGAGAAAGTAAACTAGCTTATGCTATAGAGTTTTTCAAAATTGTATCAATGAAAATATAAACAAGAAATGGGCAATGCCCACAAACCAGGTTTTCAACCAAGTTATTTGTAACCAGTGCTCTATTTGTTTAATGAAAACATGATGATCACCAATGCTGCAAAGGAGTTTGATTTCAATACACCCACGTATAACGAAGATAGTTAGTGGAAAATGATTTTTGAATTTTTAGTCAGTGACTTTAATCTTGGACGGAACGTGTCCAAAAGCAATCCCATGCGAGCTCTCCATATGTTCATACTTTGCACCAAGTTTGAGGTCAATATGATAAACGAAACTAAAGTTATTCGTCGGAAACCAAATTGCAATTTTTAGTTACGGTGACATTGACCTTTGACAGAACGTACCAAAAAAGCAATCCCAAGCGAGCTCTCCACATGTTCTTACTATACACCAAGTTAGATGTCAATATCAACAACGAAAGTATTTCGCCGGAAACCAAATTGCTATTTTTAGTAATGATGACCTTGACATTTGACGGAACGAGTCCAAAAGCAATCCCCAGCAAACTCTCCACATGTTCTTACTATACATTGTACACCAAGTTTGGTTTCATTATGATCAACAAAACTCAAGTTTTTCGCCGGAAACCCCCAGTTTGACGCCCCTACGCCCTACGCCTGAGCGCCCGCCCAACGACACACACCATTCTAAAAACTAGATTTTGCGTACTCACCTCTTGATAGCATGAAGTACATTTGATTATTATCTTTGTATACATGTGTTTCTTTTGCCAAATTAACGCTTGTGCAATTAGCCTGGTTTTTCCAGACAATTATTTACAATTTGACAGTACCGAAAGTTCAAATTAACATTTTTACAAAATTACGTGCATAATATCAGTATTCGTTGAAGGACTGTATAACGATAAAACAGAAATAGTGTGCTACGTAGTTTCCAAAGTATGACTTTAAAACAAATAAGGTTATTTTCTATGGTATATATCGCCTTAAACCATCAATATTGTTTGACAGTGACTTTCGGCAAATAACTTAGTCAACGAAAATACCAATATGTTTATTTCTGTAACTTATACTGTATTCCGACCAAGAATGGTAGATTTCTTTAACAGATATGGTGGAGTACCTAAAATGCCCAATGAAGCGATATGTAGCAAAATGTGGCAAAATGTTGCGATTAAAGGGCAAAGTGTAGTGACTTTTGGCAATTATTATGTTATTAGGTATAGTCTTGTGTAAGTGGCGTTCCCCGTAGTTACGTATTCTCTCTGTTTTATTAAATATCATAAATGTTAGCTTATAACATTTTCAAAATTTTCAAAATGTAGATCTTGTGAACTTTAGCATGTGTCAGAAGTAAGTTATTTGGGCAAATTACGTCGAGTAAGGAGCAAAATGTAGAGCATGTGCCTACAATGCGTCAGTGGCAAATATGGCTACTTACTAGACTACATGTATATATCGCCTTAAGAACAAATCTCTGACAATGAATGATGGAGTTTCATTGATACAGATACATTATGTACATATTATATATCATTATATGGTAAATGTTGTAAACGTGTGCTTATAGATTCACAACAAGCATATCACTGCTAGACTGAAATATTGTCTGGGTTGATTGCCTCATCTAATCACTCTTTTATGGACACTGATTTTTGAAGATATCGATGAGTGTGGACAACCCGGCATTTTTGTGCATACCTTCATATAGGCCTACTTTATGTTCTATATGAAAATATCTACATGTATTCCAGTATAGTGTCCGCTCACAGAGTATCTCTGTAATTATACATTAATGTATTTGATTGTATATTACAATCAATAATCAATATATTAATTATTCATCTATTAGATTCTAGTTAAAACATTAACAATAATTTTAACCTTTCACCATAATTTCAGTCTATAAAAATATTTTTGCTGTGTGATAATATAGAGCTAGATCGATTTGACATACAGTTGGTATTTCTTTAATTTTAATGCACTTCATAGTTATTTACACACTTTCAGACAAGTCAGTATTGAGCAAGATGGTATTGAACTATAAATTCCTCCCCTAAAGTATTTTTTCAACAACAATTGGATGTGAGTCTATACTTTATATGTAAAGTAATGTAAACAAAATGCACGGACTGGGGTTGCCCAGAAGTCGATCTGGTGAACACAAAAATCCGAGGTACGGATGACGGAGTTTTAAACACTACCGTCCGGTTGTTGTTGTTGTTGTTGTTGCTCTGTTCTTCACACAATCCGTCCGTTTATCGCAACTGGCGAATGATACAAAACAAAATGGATGCTCTGATGTGGGCATGTATATATGATGCACGTTGTTTAGAGACTGTTCCTCACACGAAGATGTGATTAAATATTTATGGTAAAACATATTAATAAATCTCGAAATTTAATAACCGACGTTCTCGTAAAGTTACGACAATTTCTACGATAATCTTAGTTAAGATAACGTTCATGAAACGCATTTTCGTAGCTAAGTTAATGTAAGACAGAATTTAAGAAAAGATACCGCTTAAGATCGTTTATGAAACGGGCCCCATGCTCGTATATGACTACATTATTATAATCCTACGTATGTTTGGTAAATTAATTTACACTTTCTGATACAATAACATAACTATGGAAGTGGAGCAGCCAGGGTATGTCTCATACAGAGATCAACAACCATTAGTGTCACGTGTCCCGCGTCTGTGATAAGTACTGTATCTTTAAATTTCTGTTTGTTGCATGACATAGTTGTCATAATTTGTGATAATGTTGAAAATGAGTACCATGAAATGTTAAACTGTCAAACATATAATGATTTAAGAGAGCCACTTTTCGAAAAAGTCATTTCGAATTTATCACATTTCAGTGTAATGTCTGACGAAGAGAAGTTTTCTTTTTTGTTTTCCAACTGTCATTTAGTTAGAATTTGTGCAAAAACCTGTTTTCTTATTCTACAAAGGAGACAATTTTTAACTTGTAAATAATAATTTTATTATGTAAATGATGCAATTGTTTATATGTGTGTCTCTACTAAATATAATTGTTATCTCTACTGAAATGTTTGCTAATCAGATTTGCTATGATTTGATCATAGTGAAGTTAGATTTCATACACCCATTTTTTAAGCAGTGTGCATTTGTGCCAGTTTTCCTATTTCAGTGTTTTAGTATTTAGTAAATTGCATTTATAAATAAGTGGTAACACGAATCTTAAGTGAAATTCGCAAATTTTAGTTACTAAGTAACATAATAAGTGGACAACTAGATAAGATTCGTGTTACCACTTAAATCTAGTGTGGCAGTTCTGGGCACTTTCAAGCCTGTTTCTAGTTGTATGATATTTATCTTACCGAAAATTTATCACGAATATTAACTAGATAGCTAGATAATTATCGTAATAATTAAGTGGTTAACACGAATTAATTCGCGAACGCTATCATGCTAACTGGTGGCAGTAATATGCCACCACAAGAATCATATATTTGGGTCTTATTTGTAAGTATTGTGTTTAATAACTGCATTTGACTGTTTTAAACTATACTCACGACACTCGATCACTAAATAATTCGTCTAACAGTTTATATGAATATTGCCCCTCCACTAAGGAGGAAAGAAATACTGATCAAATTCTACTTCATATCATGAATAAACGTTTTTCTCATTGCAAATTGTTAAATAGATTAGTTCATTTTGTCTTCGGCACGTCTCTCTGGTCTGTTGCAAGAAAATTAACGATAATAACAGTATTTAAAACAAATAAAGAGATCTTTGATTGTTATCGTTCATACTCATATTGTCGTAAATAAATATCATGCCAAACAGTGTGTGTAAACATAATATTATTATTATGTTTGTCATTGTTATATTTTTCCAAAAGGCATCACTAGAAATAATCTATATAATGTGCCAAATTATGATCAACAGACAATTTTCGATGATCTATTGAACTGAGGACAATTTTTATGATTTTTGGTGACATGAGTAGTCGATTAGATCTTTGAACGATTTTGCTGAAAAATATGAGATTGATCTCATTGTACCATTGTTATAGATTGATCTCATTGTACCATTGTTATAGATTGATCTCATTGTACCATTGTTATAGATTGATCTCATTGTACCATTGTTATTGATTGATCTCATTGTACCATTGGTATAGATTGATCTCATTGTACCATTGTTATAGATTGATCTCATTGTACCATTGTTATAGATTGATCTCATTGTACCATTGTTATAGATTGATCTCATTGTACCATTGTTATAGATTGATCTCATTGTACCATTGTTATAGATTGATCTCATTGTACCATTGTTATAGATTGATCTCATTGTACCATTGTTATAGATTGATCTCATTGTACCATTGTTATAGATTGATCTCATTGTACCATTGCTATAGATTGATCTCATTGTACCATTGCTATAGATTGATCTCATTGTACCATTGTTATAGATTGATCTCATTGTACCATTGCTATAGATTGATCTCATTGTACCATTGTTATAGATTGATCTCATTGTACCATTGTTATAGATTGATCTCATTGTATCATTGGTATAGATTGATCTCATTGTACCATTGTTATAGATTGATCTCATTGTACCATTGTTATAGATTGATCTCATTGTACCATTGATATAAATTGATCTCAGTGTACCATTGTTATAGATTGATCTCATTGTACCATTGTTATAGATTGATCTCAGTGTACCATTGTTATAGATTGATATCAGTGTACCATTGTTATAGATTGATCTCATTGTACCATTGTTATAGATTGATCTCATTGTACCATTGTTATCACCTACTAACTGTGATAAATTTCGCCGTCATGACTTGTTATGATGTTTTTATGTATATTGATATATGTATGTGTTTATTGTTGCTTTGCTGATAAATCTCATGAGAAGACATGTAGCACTTAGTGGAGCAGCAAATGCATCATACAAAGAACACAGCCTCCCAAAATGAAGAGAAGAGTTGAAGTATGCTGATACCATATCTGTGTATATATTTGCAATGTCAGTTAACGATATACCAATCACAATCAACAACATTCATGACTGAAATAAGTATTTGCAAGAAGTACAAAATACATATTTAGTATAAAACAAAGAAAAATAAACAAATGTGAATTTGATGTTCGATATACATACATTTAATTCAATGGTCATAAATGTCACAGCTGCAAAGTTACATATAGACAAACAATAAAAACCACAGCACAGTATAATGGCGAACACATCATTTTCTTTTCTGTTTCATCGAACTGATGTAGGTTCAATTAATGTACGAATTCTGCAACATTGCGTTTTACATAAAGTTTTTTATTCTGGATTGTTGGGATCATATCCAGGTGGATAGCTGATAGAGTATCCGGCTGGACAGTTTGGAGTTGTGCAACATTTACCTGGCGCTGGTTGATTAAGATGACAACCGGACGGCAATTGCCAATTCAAACACCTGAAAAATGGCAATGAAGAAATATAAGCTACATTCAATTCAATAAATCTATATATATTATCACATTTTGAAGCATTATCATCCTGGTAGAATAAATGACGTGAAGGCTAAGTTATTGCTAAGATTTTATGACCTTTGGACGATGCCGCTCAATATAATATTTGTCAAAGCCCGTATCACTGTAATCCAATTCAATCTATGAATCACTTTATTACTATCTACGGAACTGTAAAAAATCAGTATGCTCAAATTCACGATAACAGACCAACGTCTGTTTAACTCTGCAACATGCAAGCAATTAAACTGTAAATTAAAGTGAAAACAACTGACAATATGATTAGAGTGAGCGAGTGATACTGTGTTCCCAGTGATAACAACATGTCTATGATACTGGTTGTATGGCATTAGGCAACTTGAGTACAGTGACACTGGCTTTATGACGTCACACAACTTGATTACAGTGACACTGGCGTTATGACGTCACACAACTTGATTACAGTGACACTGGCGTTATGACGTCACACAACTTGATTACAGTGACACTGGCGTTATGACGTCACACAACTTGATTACAGTGACACTGGCGTTATGACGTCACACAACTTGATTACAGTGACACTGGCGTTATGGTGTCACACAATTTGATAATAAATTTGGACACAAGAACTTACAATACTGCACAAGTGTATTGTCCTGCGTTGGCGTCTACACATGTACATTTATATTGACATCCATCCTTCCATTGCTGTCCCTGGGTGTACAGTTGGTTCTTGAAGAAGCATCCAGCTGTTGGACCTGTAAACATAGTCACGTATAAACATTCTACAACATATGTATATGATGGTAAGTTATTTATGAAAGATTAAACTATAACATGGAACATTATTCATTATTCTGTAGCCAAAAATACTGGCATGAAATGATTTTTTTCTCTTTATTTGAGTAGTTTTATACACTGTTATTTGTGTAAAATCCACTAATTACCTGTTTGTGTTCCAGATGTACCCATACCGGTCCCTGTACCTGAATAATATATAATGTAGAATGTTTAAATATGTAACGTTTTATTTCCGCCGAACACTTTGGTTTGTTTCCAGGCTGCCATGCACACCATGTGTTCTACCACGAACCGAATTTTGTATGGCTATCAAACTACTCCCAAAATATTTATCTGAAATATGGATTATTAACCGGACATGACCCAATATCTATACATGTCTATAATATGAAATAACACAATATAAATAGATACATATCTTTGGCATCGAATAATATCATTATGATATTTCATTTGTATTGTGGAAAATAATGTCAATATCGTAGCAAGAATCAGTTTATATGCTTTCATAATGCCTGTACGTATTTATTGAAACAGTTTTTTATGACATTTTACAACAATTCACACCCGCACGTGTTCTTCATACTTCAGACGAGTATAAGGTTACCTGAACTTCCTGTTCCAGTACCGGTTCCGCTGCCAGTACAATCTGGTGTACCGCAACATTCGCCTGCAACCTTCTTCAGGATGCATCCGGCAGGTAGAGTGTACGTTGGACATCTATAATGTGCAATATATACGTACACTCGCACAATTTTCTAATTCCTCACTTCTTATATGGTCAAAATAGACACAGTGAAATATAAACTAGCTAAATTTGATTTACTTCATTCTTATTCATACCTTACTCGTTTGCAACCCAAAATTCACACGAGTGTACGCATAAGTATGCTTATAAAGATTTCTATTAATATTGATTATAAGAAGAAACGTAGAGTGACCAATTAGAAAAATAATTTCAGTGTAGAGTAAAGCAGGACAGGCCTGAATACGTACTCTATTGAACATTGAACAGATAACTACTGTCTGGCGAGTAAATGTCACTTATAAAATGTGCATTTCAAAATTACACCATGAATTGCTAAATGAATTTTAAGTATAAATGTGTGGAAAAGCATATCTTTCGAAAGCCTGCATACCAAATACTTGACCTATGATACGCTATCTGCGATGAACTAATATTCAATTTCTTTGTTTCGGTAAATGAGTATCTGCATGCAGCTTCATAATCACTAACTAACATTGTGTGGCGGTATCTGCATGCAGCTTCATAATCACTAACTAACATTGTGTGGCAGTATCTGCATGCAGCTTCATAATCACTAACTAACATTGTGTGGCGGACCCAACTTAAAATTGACCACTCTTGTCTCACCAACTCACCACAGTCACGTTACAAATACCAGTACTTTATTGTTGTGAGTTGATAACAAGCAAATATCAAAACTTTTGCTATACCTATCGCTACATCTGTAAAATCCAGTTTGTCCATTCTCGCAAGTACAATTGTAATCACAACCGTCCGTCCATTGATCATTGGCAGCGTAATATCTGCCTTTGTATACACATCCACCGCCTAAAATAGTATTTTTTGGTAACATATAGTTTGTATAATTGTTTTGATTGTATATGTATGTCTGCATGTATGTCTGCGTGGTATATATATTAGTGATATAAGTCATTAAGAAAGAAAAACTGGTAGGTTCCCCAAATTGGTCAAACTGACAATGATTTGATTTCCTTACAATTAATAAGGGCAAAAACTGTGACACCTCATTCAGTCTCTCTATCAATGATGGACAGGAATTGAAACAAACACCATATGCTTACTGAGAGCTGGACAGGAATTTAAACAAACACCATATGCTTACTGAGCGCTGGACAGGAATTTAAACAAACACCATATGCTTACTGCGCGCTGGACAGGAATTGAAACAAGCACCATATTCTTACTGAGCGCTGGACAGGAATTAAAACAAACACCACATGCTTACTGAGCGCTGGACAGAAATTAAAACAAACACCACATGCTTACTGAGAGCTGGACAGAAATTAAAACAAACACCACATGCTTACTGAGCGCTGGACAGGAATTTAAACAAACACCATATGCTTACTGAGAGCTGGACAGAAATAAAACAAACACCACATGCTTACTGAGCGCTGGGCAGGAATTAAAACAAACACCATATGCTTACTGAGAGCTGGACAGAATTAAAACAAACACCACATGCTTACTGAGCGCTGGACAGGAATTAAAACAAACACCATATGCTTACTGAGAGCTGGACAGAATTAAAACAAACACCACATGCTTACTGAGCGCTGGACAGGAATTAAAACAAACACCATATGCTTACTGAGAGCTGGACAGAATTAAAACAAACACCACATGCTTACTGAGAGCTGGACAGAATTAAAACAAACACCATATGCTTACTGAGAGCTGGACAGAATTTAAACAAACACCATATGCTTACTGAGCGCTGGACAGGAATTAAAACAAACACCATATGCTTACTGAGAGCTGGACAGAATTAAAACAAACACCACATGCTTACAGAGAGCTGGACAGGAATCAAAACAAACACCATATGCTTACTGAGAGCTGGACAGAATCAAAACAAACACCACATGCTTACTGAGAGCTGGACAGGAATCAAAACAAACACCATATGCTTACTGAGAGCTGGACAGAATTTAAACAAACACCATATGCTTACTGAGAGCTGGACAGAATTAAAACAAACACCATATGCTTACTGAGAGCTGGACAGAATTTAAACAAACACCATATGCTTACTGAGAGCTGGACAGAATTTAAACAAACACCATATGCTTACTGAGAGCTGGACAGAATTAAAACAAACATAATATGCTTACTAAATCCAGTGAATGCTGATCCTGGGGCTACTGTCTGATAGCCAGAAATTCCTCCCTGTGTTCCAGTAGCTGTTCCACCGCTTGAACCTATAATGATAATAATTCAATTATCAATGTATAAGGGATTGACAGCAAGACAGTTTTAATCATCTATAGGGTTAAGACATTTTTGTTTTAACTTCTTGCAACAAAATATGTAAACAATGTTTGCGGCTTATAATACGGGTAGTAGAAGGTAACAAGAAATATCTTGAAAAAAGATGGTCGGCGCAATCTGAAGCAAGCAAATTAGTTGCAATCTGAAAGTTAAGATTTGTTGTGCAACATTGCCGAGATGTTACGATTGCTGGTCACTCGATTATGCTACACTATATTACTCCGATACTTGTAAAGGGAGATGATTTCGTAGGAGAAAGGATAAAAATAACTCCGTAGTGAGATTAGTCATAGACAGTCTAGTATGTTTCAATATAGTTCATCAGTACTTTTTGTATCAGTCGTGAAATCACACATTCATGTTAATAAACTTGTTACATATTTATGTATCTGATTAAAACAATACAAATGTTCGTGACTTGTACATAAAACCTAGAATCTTCTTAATTCCAACGCCGGGCAATTTCCCGAGGGGTTGACTTACAACGTTACTCACTAGATAGCTCTTGTAATATACATTAGATCTACTTTCAGACGCAGTTGTTAAGTCAAATGTTCATTTGGTTTTCATACAACATTATCATGTTTCCGATAATACGAATAAAGCCACTAGCGTGATCAAAATGTTTTCTTTGCACCATTGCAATAATGTTCATTACTTTGCGTCGGAAGACAAAATACATAACAATAAACAAATTAATGTTTTTTAGGTTTGGTAAACACGTCAGGTCTTACCGAACGGTATGTTACCTTACTGAAATCCACTGGAGGCGTATTCGTCTATATTTTTCTTAATATATAATATTTTCCTTAGATGTTATGTATGTACATTTAATTCGACCAAATATTTAATATTATACAGGTAACAAGAAAATTGCAATTATATAGTGCAGATGTTGTATTAGAAATGGATTTCGGTGATGGAAAATTGACATACACCTTACCACAATAGCCACAGTATCGTTGACAGTTGATTTTCGCCCAGTCTGCGTATGGATCTCTGCATGCTGTCTGTGTATACTCAGCACAGTTTGTGAGCACGTCATGGCAAGTTCCGTAACCTGTAAGGCCATGGATGTGTAAAGTATAGTTACATCGTATGTATATAAAGATATTAACGTATATCGCGTATATTTGTATACTGCATTAGTTTTGAATAATTAACAGAAGCCATTTATTGAGATGTATGGAGAAGTTAGCATTGGTAATTATGAATCAACTACATGTATATTATAGTGCCACATCTGTCAGCTGGCAAGTGTGTCAGTTTTGCAAATACAATGATTCCCTGTTCAAGATGTATTAAACTTGAACCAATAACCTGATAAATATTTGATCATAAAGTGTTACGTTGCATATTTATATTGATTTTCAACGGTATTTCAATTACCAACTAGTGCTAACCTGCGCTCACAAGCAAGCGACAACTTCCCTACATGAACCGGTGGTGGGGAGCAACTGATTTTAGATGTATCAACTACAATCAAACTAAACAACATCCAGATTGACAGTCGAGTGAGCTGACATGACAAGCCAGCAACGTTGCAGCAAACAACTTTACCGAATGCATAATTTACCCAATCTTACCTGTATTAGTTCCACCCGTTCCAGTAGCCGTTCCGCCCGTTCCGGTGCCAGTTCCGGTACCAGTTCCAGTGCCAGTTCCGGTCATTGTACCTCCAGTTCCAGTTCCTGTTCCGGTGCCTGTTAATGTACCTGAAATATATAAAGAAACACGACGAATGTTTGGTTAATGATATTGTATGAGATACATATAGAAGGATAGTGTTTTCAGAGACATATCAATATGAGAGGAGCTCTCTTTCTGGATGGTAAGAACACTAAGGAGATCTATTTTCTCTTACACCCAAATAATTGTATGTAATTTATTTTACAACATTTAAGTGTAGTTAACTAGTTTGAAAATGATGGCAAGTGTATGTCCAATCTCGATTTGTTACTTGTGGTCTGTGAACAAGCTAGGGATATTATCAATTCGCGGTGGACAGTAAATGTGTACGGAATACAGACTTTAAATGTGTTTGCTATTTCCAAACCATTTTGGGATGTTTATTTTCACAACAGTTTAGAATTCATGCGAAGCATTATGTTGCCGTTTGGTTTTGAAATAAAATGTTGTATTTGGCTATCATATAGGCTATGGTAGAGGCTATGGTAGCGACAGAGGTTATTTGTTAAGATGTTTGTCAGTTATTATTTATATGTTGAACTGCGTAGGTCAGAAGAATCCAATCTTTTATTAAATGCTGACGGACAATATACATGGACACAAGCTTAACACAAGCCTAACATTTCTCACTGCATATATACCGTAAAGATTGATATCGAATATCAAAGGTGTTTGTTGTGGAGTTTTAAGTGACACGGATAAAACTTACCGCAAAGATTGCAGTGTTTGATGCAGTTGGCTGTGGCCCACCCTCTGTATTGTAGATCAGTACACGTTGACTGACTGTATTGGTCACAGTTAGGGATGTTGTCTTTACATGCTCCAGTCGTAGTGGTGCCTGTACCAGTGCTTGTTGCAGGGTTGGTACCTGAAACAAACGTATGACTTAATGAGTTTAAGCAGGGTACCAGTGACATAGATTCCAATTTTCATTGTAACATAAGTATAACTTATGTCGATACCTTTTTTATCCATTAGTGATAACTGAGACAAACTGGACACACATCATATTGCATTTAAATAGAAACCAGTGGCTTAAAGTACGTGTATACTATTAATCAGCATATACTTTCATGTTATAAATCATTTTCACAGGTATTCCGTTCACTAAAACGGGTCTCTGTTATCCACAATACTTATTATTTCAGATCTCGAGTTAAATCAAAATGAAAGCAAGTTATTCATTAGCCAACAATTGGCCAGATGATGACACCATGTATCTCTTAGGACGGTCAGGGGATTTTCTATGCCTCAGTAGCCCAAAGCCTTTGGTACAGAAGTGTCAGACTGATAAGTAAACGTTTGCGATAAAAACAGTCAATGAAAGTAAAAAATAAAAGAAGCGTGTGCACGTACCACCTCCGCAATGGACGCAATATTTGGCACAATTCTCTATAGCCCAAGTCTTATAGTTTGGACCACAAATGTACGATCCGTAACCGGCGCAGTTGCTAAGTTTGTCTCGACATGTTCCAAGGGATGATGTTGGGTCACATTTTAGTACCTGACAGCATGCATCATTAGGATCTTGTGAGAAATGACATCCAGCAGGTACGGAAGCAATTCTTTGGCATCTAGTTGGTAAAGTCAATCAAGAGTTATTTATGTCATATTTTTGGTGAATACTGTCTTTAACAGTATTTTACCTATACAGCAGGGTAATACCTTTGTGTTTCTAGGTTTCCAACCAGTACATAGACGAAACCAATTTACAAGTGTTATTAAACTTATAACATTACTACAATATACAGAAACGAAATACAGTAAAACCTCAATAATAAAACCACCATTGGGACTCGTGAAAAGTGATCTTCTTATTGAGGTGGTCTTAAAATTGAGGTTGAATAAAGAGCCAAACAGTGAAAATGGACTTGAAAATTGTAGTCTTATCATTGAGGTGGTCTTTAAGTGAGGTTTTACTGTATATGTCATTAGCAATCATTGCTCTCACATGGAATTTCTTACAACAATGGGTTAAAATCGAATGGTCTCTGCCTAAAATGCTTATTTGTATTTTTTCATATTTGAAATTGCAAAAATGAAGATGTTTAATTATGGTACATGTACATGTACATTTGTATATGTATTTCATGAATCTTTTGGTGCGTGTATTTGCATGGCAATGGAACATATTCCTTACCTCTCGGTACACTTGTACATTCCCTTGCTGGCATCTGTGCACTCACATTCGAAGTCACATGCGTCTTGCCAAGTTTGACCTTGTTGGTAAACATTTCCTTTGTACAAACAGGCACCTACAAAAACAGTTTACATTGATATTAGCTTTATTCGGTTTAATGTCACAGCGACACGGGACGTATCCAGACTTGACCTGGAGGAAGACCCTAATAGAAGATCCATAGTGTCTCAGACATTAGTGGTCATCCAGGTAGAAACAGTGATCTGATTGATTTCTTCACATGACAGAAATGTATCACACCGATTCGGTGAAGGACAAGGTTAAAGACATTAATCACGTGGTCGCTGACACACTTGATGATGGGATATAACTGGAGTCAATATTGTACATTTTGTTTCAGTTTTAGTCCTAGGTGTTGAAGTGTGACATCAGGTATAAAATCATGTTTTGAGGAACACGAAAATTCGGTCAATGGCGCTACCGGGTTTCGAACCTGGGTATCTGGACGACTTCAGACCAGAGATACCATGTTTAAAAGCATTACACTTATACTTACTTCCGTAACCAGTCTTAGCCAGTGATACTGGATCTATATTTATTGGACGTCCATAACCGACGAAGGAGCCTGTGAAGCCCTGTACACCAGATCCTGTGCCCTGACATTGTGGTACTCTGCAGCATACTGGGTCTTTTGGATCAGCTACGAATGTGCAAGTTGAAGGCACATTGTCGTATTTCGGACATCTAAATAAAGACAAAAATGACAGAATGTTAAATGCAGAAATACAGTTTCCGTAAGACAGTTTTATGTAGGATCACCATCTTTTTATTACATACTAACAGTACAATTTAATAATACAATGTACTAGTAAATTGAATTGTAAACAATTGTGGAACTAATTTAAAGTTAATTTCATTGAATAGAAATTTTATTTCTTTGCCTCAACATAAAAAACTGGAATATCATATATTTGATACAAACAATGATATGTAATCGTTAATTCGCAATATACAGCATTAATTAATTTTAATCTGACATTCGTGAATAGCAGATAATTAAATAAAAATATGTCCGCACCTGTCAGTACATTGATAGTAATGGTTGGTAGCATCTTCACATCTGCAAGTCAAGCCACAGCCATCATTCCACTGTTCTCCCTGTCTGCGGTAATACCCCTGGTAACTACAGTATGCTGAAAAATAATTGGTTGCTTGTGTTTTTATTTTAACTTTGTACACACCACCCCGAAACGGATCTATTTGATATCAAATATATAAGTTAAATGAAAGATGGTGAGAGAAAACAAAACATGATTTACAACCAGTAAACGTAAAGAGAAACTAATTCATGACAGTGTGAGAAGTGTCAGTATAAATACTGGAGTACTATAGCCAGTTTGACAACCAATACATGTACACATAAATGAGCGCCTGACTGACAACATGTCATAATGCCAAATTGCCTCATTCACACGAACATGACGAAGTTGGTAGAAACTAGCTTGTAAGAAAACACCAAACCATACACGATGCCACGTAGTGACAACTCTCTTGACCTATGACAATGTGAAACTATCGCATATTGAGCCACGAACATAACGTTTTTGTATATCAATTTGATAATATAGACACCAGGTATGATACTTGTCTGACTAGTCTTACTCTTTCGGCTTCATCATTTTACCATATTTTGTTATATAGTTTTAGGGAACAGCGACCTGTGAAGACCTTACCACCCTGTCCAAATGCTCTATTATTCAGACGTTGGGAACAGCGACCAGTCAACACCATGTCATAATGCCCTATTATTTAAACGAGTGGCGGACTTGAACTCAATAGACAAGTGTGTACAATCGTACCTGCTCCGACAACAGGTGTAGTCTGTGGTGGAAACAATGAAGGAGGTGTGGTGAGAGCGTTGGTGAAGTCACATTGAGGTTTCTTGCAGCAAGAGTCAGTAGGATCTGTAACAAGTATACACTGTTGGGGTAAGTTGGTGTAAAGTGGACATCTGAAAAGGTAAAGTCAGTACGTCTTTAGCATTGCAATATCAAATTTGGACATAATATGTTGGAAACAAATTTACTGATATCTAGAGCAAGACTTTAATACAAATAAAATGTATTTTGTTGAATAAATTATACGATAAAGAAGGAATGTGAAGTTGGTACAAAGACGTCACATTCACACGACAATGATCCCCCCACGTTGGTACAAAGACGTCACATTCACACGACTATGCTTCCCCCACGTTGGTACAAAGACGTCACATTCTTACGACTATACTCCCCCCACGTTGGTACAAAGACGTCGCATTCACACGACTAAGCTTCCCCCACGTTGGTACAAGGACGCCACATTCACACGACTATGCTCCCCCCACTTTGATACAAAGACGCCACATTCACACGACTATTCTTCCCACTCCCACGTTGGTACAACTCCCACGTTGGTACAAAGACGTCACATTCACACGACTATGCTCCCCCACTATGATACAAAGACGCCACATTTACAAATGCCAGGGAAACATCCGCACAGAAAACACCAGGAGTTGAGGAGGTCATAGGGCAAACAGTAGAGGTCATTGATTGTACATGTGTACTAATGCTGTTGCATTAAAGTTTCCTACAGCATACTATGGAGTCTTACTTCCCCATATCCTATGCTTGGAAATCTAATATTTATATAAGAATTGGTACCAGGGTTTAACAAACTGACGTTTTAATTTACCTTTCTGTACATCTGTATTGACCCGAGGTGGCATCTACACATTCACACTGGAATTCACAACCTTGGTCCCATTTTTGTCCTTGCATGTATATTTTACCTTGGTAAGCACAACCACCTACAATATAATACATATCAAGTTAATTTGTTAGTCAGTTTGTAAAATATTTACAATTAGAGCAGATTACAAGTTTATTAAATAAATAACCTTCACAGGTCGAATTTGACCCATGCAAGCGTCTTGCGCATATAACAGTCAATTGTGCTGGCTTAATTACATACATAGTATAATTGAGCAAGTGTGTCAATAAAGATTTCTGTGAATTTGATACCGTTATGTAACTCACATAATATTCTGTGATGTGGTAACTAGACATATGTGATGTGTTTACTAGAACATCTATAGACATGTCATTTGTGAAGTCATGTGCAAAGTATACGGCATTAATCTCCGTCCAATGTACACGAAGACTATGGAAAACGTAGATGACTGACTTACGTCCAGTTACACTTATCATTGTAGGTTGTCCAGGCAAAAGAGTTGGGTTCACACCACTGGTTCCACTTCCAATCGACGGCATCACTGGACGACCATACCCAGTAAATCCCTTGCCGTATGTTGGGAATGGTACATTGGTAACTGTGCCTGTGCAGACTGGTTGCCTGCAGCATGGATCATTTGGATTGTCCTGCATTGTGCATCCGGTGGGCAAGCTCCCAAATGATGGACATCTATTGAATAAAAACGATACATTATTTCAGTAACTGGCTCAATATTTTTCAATCCTAGCACAACACACAGAAAATGTACGTACAGAAACGTCCGGATGAATGAATGAATCATTCATTTAAATATCAGGAATGGTTGTTAACGTGTATATTACTTATGTAATGATAAAGGCCGACGTCAGAAATTGTTAAAAATTTAAACATTAAATATGGATCTGGCCCATCTCAACATAAACTATTTGAACGGGCATCATCTAGTGTTGTTGCTACATTAGCTAAGACATATTTAAAACGATCAATTGCAATGTAATACAGATTTAAAAAATCTTGTGTTATCATGTTTTACATACTGACAAAACTTGTAAACAATCACAAGTTAAAAATATGTTACGCGCTTATTTTGCGGAAATACAGAGAACTATATTATTAGTGGATGTTTAATATCTAGGATGTTAATATTTTACATGTTTGTTTAGGTAAAAATTAACAAATATGAGCATACTAGTAATACTTTTACTTTAAATACAACGAATTACACCATAAACACAAATAATGCTGGTTACAAAAATTGTGTTCATTTAAAAGGCACTTACTTAGGTGTACATTTGTATTGGCCAGTTGCGCCATTTTCACACATGCATGTAAAGTCGCATCCATCGTCCCATCGGCGTCCGGCAGCGTAGAAATTACCCTTGTATAAGCATCCAGCTGAACAGAGAAAACAAAGTTATAGACCCTATAAGTGTGCTTTGGTCATTTTATTATTCAATAATGAAGACATTTAAGGCAGCGACCATCACAAATAATATTCACCAGTACTATTCAGTGTAACTGAATTCTCCGAACTAGCCAATACACAGATTGTGTAAGTGTGAAAATGTAGACGTTGCAATAAATAATAAATTATACCTTGTGATTATCTTTAGCTACATACATGTCTCAAAGACAGAGATGCAACTTGGCTATAATGAATGTCTGGGACAGCAGCTTTCAAATAAATTTTGGAAATTTATTATTCTTTATTCGTGGGTTCAAACCCCTTTGGGTCCACTAATAAATTTCCATAATAAATTACAATTCAGTGTTTTATAAGTCTTAGTAAGTAGACGCATGAAAATCGATATTGTACAAAAGTGCACAATGATCTCTCATAGGAACAAGCAGCGGCAAGTATAAAATGTCTTTGTATTAGGAAGTAACCTTCAAATGTTTTAAAAGTTTTCAAGTCAAATAGTAACTGCGTAGGTTTAGTGATTCATAACAAGGCGATTGATCTGTATCTCATACACTGGAGATAATGTTAAGCCTAGATATTTAAAGTTTAGATCACTATCCTAAGAACACATACTCAGAGATCCTGTGATCATTCCTGGTTGACCTGTTGGGAGAGTTTGTCCTGGCGCTGGTGTCATCATCAATTGTGGTACAGGGTAGCCCCCGATGGTACCTCCTACAGTTTGAGATCCTGTGAATGTACCTCCAGTACCGGCACATTCTATTTTTGGACAGCAGCTTCCTTGTGCTAAAACTTGCTTGCATCCAAGAGGAAGGTTTACAATTGTTGCGCATCTGTAATAAGAAAACAACTTGCAACACACGAACTGTCCCACGGTATATTTACGACAGGAAAAGTTATTGCTTTGCCAAGAACATGATTTAGCTACAGAATTGACAATAACACTCATACATGAGAGAAACTTTTTAAGTTTTAACCAAAGCGATACGAACCGTGTGTTGCTTTTTCTATATTTCTAGTACTGACAACATACTACTCTCTTTAAAACGAGGATGTGTATTCCCTGGATTAGTGTCGATGTACTGCGTATGTAGTTATATTGAATTTAATCATCGACTGAAAAGCAGCCCATAACCCACCGGCTTTTGGTCGTTAAACTAATAATACAGTGTAATGAATGCCAGAGTGACGAAACTTGATTGTATTATACGATTGTGCAACAAATCGATAATTATGGTGGCATATTTCTGCCACCAGTTAACTACTTAATGACCTAGATAAGTGTGTGGTTTTCACGTTGAATAAACTAGATAACTACTTAATTAACTTGATAATTATGTGGTTAACTAGATAAACATCGTGATACATTTTCATACCAGATACATTTCTTAACACAAACAATTGTCTGATAGTGCCCTCAACTGCCACCACTTACCCACCAATCTATTTTAGATGAGTGTTAAGTACGATAAATATCTAGTTACCTACATAAGTATCTAGTTAAATATATGGTTAACGAGTTAAGTATCTAGTTTTCGACGTAATTATATAGTTGTTGGCACAATCATACACATTTTTATCTAGTTAATTAAGTAGTTATCTAGTTTCTTTAACATGATAACCACATAAGTATCTAGTTAATTGAGTAGTTAACTGGTGTCAAAATGTGCCACCAAAGAATTGAGTACAGGACTAAGAATCGTACTATAAGTTTCTGGTCGGAAGGTATTACTATAACCTAGTTTAATTATCTACAGAGAAGGACCAAATGCCATAAAATGTATACATACTTAGCAGAACATCTGTAGAAACCGTATTGGGCATTTTCACAGACACATTCCAGATCACAGCCATCATCCCATCTTTGTCCTTGGGTGTATTTCACTCCATTGTACACACAAAAATCTGAAGATCACATTATGTTTAGAAAGAAACCTAAATATCATTTTACTCTGGTTTTAAATCTTACATCTTTAAATCTTACAAATTGTGAACATTTATATAGAAGCATACAGTAAGTGATAAGAGGGAATACTTTACATTATTTTCACATATCTATTTGTTTTGGTTGTATGTTCATGAACATTATGCGAAATATAAAGTTTTTTCTTTTAATTTATCTGTTATAACTAAATGCCACAGAGATTTTTAACATTTGTAATGAATCATATTTACCATTGGGTCCAGGTGTTGGTTTTGCGTTAGCTGTTAAAAGAGAGAAAAGCAATATAATTCATTATGAATAATGCATCCTCTCCAGAGTGACCTTCTCTTGGGCAACAAGTTCTCATCAATAATAAATCGATTTCCTACTTCCACTTTAATCTCTCAACAGCAAAAAGCTCTCAAAACATCGGTCTGAGGAGGATGTTGCCTTGTAGAAAATGCACTGTAATCATCGGAATTTACCACAAAGATAATGGTTTGCAATAACCATTAAACGGTAAAGTGAGCTTTTCTAAATGCAGACTTCAGTCAGTTAGTCGTACTAACACATACACTTATAAGTCTTCTTAATCCAGATATCATACATCAAATGCTGATCGCAAAGTATAAGCTTGGCGACTGAAAGTGGTCATCTAATATTGCACCTGCAGCCTATCCGTGTGAATTAGTATGATAGGGTTTGTGCAGTGACAATGTTTTCTGGTACTGATTGTTATCTACAAACAGCACGGCGATACCATGCAATACATTCATCTACAATATGATGTTTTACTTATAAAGTTGCGTTTTAAACAAATGTAAGACATAAAATACGGTTGACCACGGTCAGCAAAAACATTGTTTGAATACTAGTATATGATTGGACGCCCAAACGCTCGTATCGCGAACAAAAGACATAAATGTAAATGTACTTACGATCACAATAATTGCAGTATTTAGCACAGTTGCCCTTCGCCCAGTCAACATATTGAGGATCAGTACATGTTCCCTTTGGATATCTGACGCAGTTTTGGTCAACATCGACGCATGGTTTGGGAGTGGTCATAACAGTAGCGCCTGGTAAAACATGCGAAATTGTATATTTATTCATGGGAATCGTTGGCTGAGATAATTCGTACTGATATTTAATTATTTTTACCAATATGCGTAATATGTTTCAAAAACCGCTCATGGTCATTGTCATTTTCATTTGAAACAAAAAATTGTTTTGACTTGTTGCCGAAACAATGCCATGGAAACTGCGTTAAAACATACTATTGTAGTTTTTTGTTAAACTGAACGAATTTTAATTTCGTTTGTAGGAAATAGTGGTTATGTAATTTGCATACCGGATCCTTTGCCGGATTGGGTTCCTGCACCGGTAAATTGTCCGAACTGCTTGTTGAATGTACATACTGGTTCAGCACAGCATTTGCCGGCAGGTTGTTCGAGTCTGCATTCTGAAGGTAGCTGATCGTAATGTGCACACCTTTAAACATAAATTAGTCATTTTATTAAATAACTAGAAAAAAACAGACGGAGTAAAACAACCATACAGGTACAGGAACTAAATATGTTTGTCTCATCTACACACATGTAGCCAAGTGTATTTAGACATTCATGCAAATATTAAACAAAATGACTTAACATACAGTTTTTTTTGTATGACAACGCGCATTGGATGTCTAGATACTTTGGTCACATTATTGGGAATTTAGGTATTCATATGTACATTAGAAAGCCTTCCATATGTATGAACAGGTTATTTCGTTTTTGGTCAACAATTTTAGCTATGGAATCCTTCATATTGATAACGTTGAGAAGTGCTTAATCTTACGAATTAACCTTAATGGCGTTCTATTGATAATTTACATGTTATTCTTGGATACATCATGTTTTGTATGATATTACAGATAAACGTACAATGATTGACATGTGTAGAGACCGACTTTGCCATCTTGACAGAAGCATGATTTGTCACAACCATCTTGCCAAGTCTGTCCTTGATAGAATGGAGATCCTTTGTACATACATACATCTGGAGAAAAGAAAGACTTTGTTATACAAAATACAAAGAGACGCCATATTTTTTGCTAGTGATCCTTCGTAAATATTTATCTAATATTGAATGTACTATGTACATATTATTCATGGTGAACATTACTCAGACAGCAGCATGAAGTACAGGTATAGTACGAACAGATGTACGTTATAGTTATTTGATAAGAACAGAACAGAACAAAAATAGAACAAGTTAGACAAGGAAATATCAGAAGGAGCAGAGCAGACAAAAGCAAGAAGAGAAGACAAGCAGAGAAAAACCGAACATTTGGCGGGGATAAACACCTCCGAAGAGCGATCCTGTTTTGAGCTACAAACTCTCTGCAACAACACCATCATTTTTCCTGTGGTACAAATTTACTACCAATCTAACTTCTCTAGAGCAAACATCTACCAACAACAGCCGAAAGTTGCATCTTCCAAAGGGTGTCGCTCTTGAGTGGTCGTACTTTACACACATAAAATATTCAAAATGTATGTCGAATGTGTCAATAATTACCGACTCCGTTGTATTTTCCAGCACTTTGTCCGTTTGTGGATAGATGTGTTCCTTTGAAGTCACAGACAGGTTCCAGACAACAGCCGCCATTCTTCTTCACCAAGGTACACTGGGGTGGAAGGTTGTAGTAAAGAGGACATCTGCAACAATGAAATGTCTGAATTGGAGCCCAATGTGAAGGTACTTGTCAAAATAACAATTATGCAGATTGGGTAGTTGAGAGGACAGATAAAATAAGCCCGTAACCGTAACACTGGAATATTTGTGAATAACGGTTGGATTACTAATACTTTGTTCTGATCATATACTTGAAAAGTATGGACACTTCAAAGAAAGAGTAAAAATCAAATAAGTGTTAGCAGCTACAACAGATATAAACGAATTAAATATATCAATTTCTTAGAAATATCAGAATTCTTAATTCTGCCAATGCAAACCCGTCCGAAATATATACCATTTGCACCAGATTTATGGCAATGTACGAGATGTACGTATCTGATTGGTCTTACTTGTTGTAGCAACTGTATCTGCCTTGGCTAGCATCGTCACAAGTACATTCATAGGAGCAACCATCATCCCAAGTTTGTCCTTGTGTGTATGTCTTGCCATTGTAAAAACATGTTCCGACTGTAATTATAAAACAGATAAAGAAATAGGTTAAAGCGAGCATTGCAGGTGTTTCTTCCTATACACAAATTATTGTTGTTTAAATTGCTAAGTCGAAATGCGCGTGTGTAAGAATGGTTTTCTCTTACTTGCTATACGAACGCATCACTTTTATATGTTTCCCTTGAATCACCTGATGCTATACAATTTAGAGAACTCAAAATGTATTATAAATCATAATTTTAATTACCATTATGAAACTGAAAAATACAGTGTCACATTTGAAATATAATTTGGAAGTGACTAACTACGCGATCATTCCCAATTTACGGGCCGGTGCAAAGCATGTCAATGAAATATATTGTCCTCGATGGAGGCGAATTCCATACGACTTATTTCTTTCTTATCTTTCCCTATACTGTGATGTTAAACTCTGATTTACTATCACAGTACATAGAACATTTACGGGAATTATAGGTGTAAACAAAACTACAGGTCTAATCTGGTGACTTTCGACAATGTCATCTGCTGGACCTCTAATGAGTGAGAAAACCGTGCCACGAATAATTATACAATCAGATTAATACTTATTACTTACAAAATCCAGTCAACGTGGTTTGTGTATTTCCAAGCTCTGAAAATAATGAATAATAAAACATTCAAATAAAAAAATTGATTCCAAGGAAATAACACAGTCGAAAACAAAGCAGACCTATGTCACTGCCATCAATTGATAATGATAATTGTGCAGCTTTAATCGAAACCGTAAACGTTATCTCATTTTGCCAGTACAGAAAATTCTCACTTGAATACCACTTCGGAATTAGGACTACCTCATAAATAAGATCGTTTTTGTAGACAGGTTTAGCTTTTACCAGACCATATTACAACTAAGACCGGTGTTAATCAGAACGCATGGTGGCATTACTATTGAGGTTTCTGTATATTTGTAGAAATATGTGAAATGATCGTAACAAGTTCAGCAAAAGTATGTTATACTGACGACAGAATCCACAGAACTGTCTGCAGTTATCCGTGGCCCATGGTTTGAAGTCGGTGCAAGAACTTGGTGCGTATTCAGAGCAGTTTGGAAGAGCATCTCTGCACGCTGGCGGTTTAGGGGGTATAGCATCTGAAAGCAAAATCACAAAACTAGAATCTTGTAAACACGTTATTTTGTTCTACTCTCTTCCTTTTATATTCCACCCTTTTCTACCATATATATGTGTAACCTAACTCTAAACACTGATGATTATAGAGCAGTATAATACTGAATATATATAGAGATCTAGATCCAAAAGTTTACGTAATTTGTTCATTTTTTACCGAAACAAACATGAAAAACGTATTTCGTATATCTAAAGCATCAATAAATATGCATTATCAAAGAATAAAATGTGTCTGTATTTGTCGAAAACAATACTACCAGTTTTTAACAAGCGTTTTGTTAAAGATTTGTTTATGCCTAACATGATAAAACAAGATATTTTGAATCGGTAGTATATTGCCATTGTTCTTTTTATAGATGTTTTAGCCAATGTAGCAACTACACTGAATAAAGCCCCCTCAAACATTTTATGTTTAGATGGGTCAAATATGTGCTTACAAACATAATTATACCACTAGACACATAGGTACAATTGTATTATTGTATAGCTCATTATTCTTGTAAAGTAAAGTGTGGGATGCCTAACAACGTTAGTTTCATGAGTCACATTGAAGATATAAAATATGCAAGTATTTGTCCTACTTTATTAGTTGATCGCATAACTCAGAGTTTCTTTCCCCCCAGTTTATTATTTGTGATGAAACGTTACAAATGCATGAAGTAATTTGTTTGAGAATATGAAAGTTGACATCAGGGTTGTCTGCGAATGGAAATATTGTTATTCAAATATTCTGCCAGCCTTCTATAATCTTATTGTTTATATTTTCATATTTACAAAGGCGACGATGATCTTCAGTCGGATCAAGATTTTCCTTCAGCAGCATAAGTGTTCTTAGAAAACATACACTTACTCTGACAAGAACCGCAACTTCTCTGACAATTGTCCTTGGCCCATCCTGCATAGTCTTTGCAAACACCAGGAATGTCGTATGAAGCACAGTTGGGGTTCTGATCCTGGCATGGGTCAGGAGCAATGGTGGAACCTGGCATCGGTGTCAGTGATTGTCCGGTTGGTGGAATAGCTGTAAGGAAATGTAAAACATGAAGCATCTGTAGTTGGGATTTGCTCTGGAAATCTCACAAATCATGTATAGAAGTGTCAGATGTTCATTTTCAAACGATGCTTTCTATCTACCATCAAAACGTGTAAATGCAATATACAATTAAACATTTTCTTTGTGATGTATCGTTACATTATACATCTTTTAAAATCTCCAATTAACTTAAACTTAAATGTTTTATAAACGAATATTATGTGCAATTTTATTTTGATTTGGAAGCACTAACCTGCACAAGCCTTGCTGTTAAGGGAAGCTGTGATTTGTTGCAGTTGGTTGAAATCCTTTACTGTGAGTACGTGGTTGGAATCAGGATCAGAAGCGATGGCATTCAACTCAGAAGTGTCTACTCCACTACCAATTCCAACGGCGAATACCTTAAATAGTGTGTGCATTTATGCTAATCATAAACCTTGACCTTACTCGACAGCAGCGTGAGCAACGCCTGTTGTGATGGTGAAAAAGTCAACATCAGTGTGACAAGCTTGTGCTCAAAGATTAAGACGGGTATTACACAGTTTGGCGAAATGTTGTAGTGTACTTGTACATGATTGCTGCTGGTTTGATTTTAATCACTTTTATCATTTTGATCATGGGCATCACAGTAACACAATGGACGGCAACAATTTTTGTCCATGCAACAACAAATTCATCATGAACCACAAAATACATATTTTTATGTCTGCTGATTGTTATGTGTTGAGAATTGTTTTATTTTCAGACATGTTCTATTTCCTAATGTAAGGATTTTCGTAATATTTAATAAAAGTGCGTTGGCAATCGTGGACTTTCGACCATTGGACGGCTGGCTGAAACTGTCCGTTTCAAAACATGGAATAACATCAACACAATAAAATTGAAAACTCAAAAACATGTTAATCGTCTGTCGTTTTTTATTGTTTTTAACCTACCTGAGCACCAGTATCTCTGAGTTTCTTTGCTTCAGCAAGTGTAGTAGGTCGATTTGTGGATTGACCGTCAGTGAGAACAATGGCAATATTTGGTACACCTGGACGATCTCCGTTCTTTGCAGTAAATATATTTGAATACGCATCCTGCAATAGAAATGTTTGTGTGCATTATCTTTCTCTTTTTAATAATTTATAAAGAGGAAACTTTTAAAGAGCACTTGTGGTTTCAAAATATATTGTTTTCCGTCTTATATAAATAACTGACACCTTTCAAAATATGGTGGACGACTGGTTTTAGACATATCACCGGTTAAATCAATCCTTAGGGACGCAGTCTGTATTTAGAAAAGCGGTTTTGCTGCGGAGAGAACCCAGAGAACACATAATTCGCTTCTGAATTACGTTTTTTTTATGAGAGTTCCGCTCTATTCAGTTAAAATTTACGTCTTAAAAAGGACCTTATCCATATAAGTTTAGACCAAATACATTATGACTTCTAAGAAATTTCGAAAAGACCTTTAAGTACCTTAAGGGCCTGTCCGGTGTTAGTTGTTCCCCTCTTGTATGGGATGTTGCTGATGGCTGTGTCCAATGACTGGCGGTCACCATATGTGTTCAGATTCCACTGGTTGTAAGTGCGGTCACTGAAGATTTCGGTAGCAACACGAATTTTATCTTGTCCAATGTCGAATTTCGATGAAACATCTCTTACGAACTCAAGCATCTTGTTGTAGTTTGTTTGACCGATACTTCCAGAAGAATCCAAAATGAAGGCAATATCGGCCTTTGCTGAGCAGTCTGGAGCAGCTGTTTCGTTGACGACTGGCTTAGACACTAGAATTGACAATTTTTAATAGCGGCGTCAAGTAAGCAGTAGATACAGAGACAATGGTACTACAAATAGCGTAACTAGCAGTAATATTGCCAACACTAAGAGTTGTAATACTAATACTCCTATCAAATGTAAGCAAATACAAAATAGAACATATATTCTCAAATGTCCTATATAGGCAGACATTTAAGTTACGTTACCGACACTATTTAAGTAAAAAGTGGTTGTTAATTTCTAAATAAAATGTGGAAAAAAATGTATTCGCATTAAAACCAAAAATGGCCATTATTGCATGCAAGTACAAAATATTTATAAACTTTACCGGAAGTTAGATGTAGAGCAGTCACAGAGATGTAACTTTGCGAGCAGTGAGAGAAGTAGCGGTGTATCTACGGCTGTAATACCCATTACTGCAAACTTACCACCGATCAATGTAAGATACTTCTCACAGTTTTTAATCTCACTAAACAAATCACCAATTCAATATTATATCTAAGTTATCACTAAAAGATGTGTGGTAATGATATCGTGCCATTAACAAAGTGCTTTAACGATAACGTGTTATTTACAATGATTATTAATAGAATTTGGACACATATATTAACTTAAATGGAATCTTTACTTTTATTTCAAGCAGGAATTGTGTAATGTTGAGCTATGACGCCTCTTAAGCTGTCCCTTTTCAACAAGTTTACTGGTCAAATGAAACATGTGTACAGTACTGTTTTGTTGCTTTACATTAAACGGACGCGTACCATTGTTTGCGAGGGAATCAAGTTATCATATGGGAACTATAAACGCGTACATCACACCATTGACTTTTCTTTACCTTCACATGCCTTTGTTGACAGAAGAGCTTTCAACGATTTGAGAGCATCAAAGTTATCAGCGGCAAACACGTGGCTGCTATCTGGATCGGTGGCGATGGAGTTCAACTCAGGTATAGAAATTCCACTACCTACACCAATGGCAAGCACGGTGACTCCGGCATCTCTCAGTTTCTTTGCTTCTGCTGCTGTAGCTGAACTGCTTGATGATTTACCGTCTGTTACCACAATAGCAATGTCTGGAACATTTGGTCTGTTACCTGTAACACAAATTCAGCTATTGCAATCAGTATATCAATAAATTTAGTATGGTGGCAGAAATATGCCACCATACTAAATTTATTAACTACTTAATTAACTAGATTATTATGTGGTTATCACGTTAATATCATAACACTAAAACTTGTCTGATAGCGCCCACAACTAGTTAACTGATGGCAGAAATATGCCACCATAATTAATATTATAAGGGATTTATCTAGTAACACATTCTAATCTCTCCGTTTATACAACACTTCATTTACAAATCGACACTTAATATGGTAAACATAGTAAATGCATAAACGCTAGTAATCTCTATTGAGTGAGATACAACAATATATATATATAATAATTTATATGTTAATTTATTAGAAGCATACTACTATTAGTTACTTTTGTAACATCATATCATAGGGATGAAATGAACAAACCATTAAGCATTTCTGTTATTAAACATGATGCTGTTATAGAGGTCAAAGTTTAAGTAACATCATTCAAAGGTCGAGTTTGAAAGGATGTCACATCCGACTCACTAATCTCTCAATCAGTCATAGTAACGTTATATAAATGTACGTATCAACGTAAAATAACGTCGAGTTGTATTCTATATAGTGTATTTATGTTTTATTGTACTTTTTAATGGGGAAACGGTGCTTATTACCCTGGCAGTCCAAATTTTTAAAGGATAGACTTATTTTGAGACATACATTTGATTTGTTTTAATCATACGTACCGTGAGTTGCCGAGAAACTGTCAGCTCTTACATGAGTGATAGCCTGAGCTGTGTTTGTACCACCAGAATGATAAGCTATGGCGTTGATTGCGGTCTGAATAGAGTTGAGATCGTGATATTTATTCATGTAGAATTCCGTCTTTACTGTAGACTGGAATGTGTCGACGCCAATCTGAACCTCTCCGATACTGAAGCTGGTCATCATATCGTGAACAAAAGTTTTCACTTTCTGGAAGTTGGCACTACCAACAGAGCCAGAGGAGTCAAGAAGGAAAACAATATCGGCTCGGGCGGCACAATCTGGTTTGGGAACCGGAGTTGTTGGTGGGAGTGTTGTTGCTTGCACTGAAAATATATTCTTTTTTTGTTAAATCTACATTTGCTTGAACTTGACTTTAAGAATGTAAATATGTTGAACAATGACAATTACATGTGTAAAACGTCCATAGACATAGACCAACAGATAAAATATGCAATTGATTTGTCAAGGCACAACTTTTATAGGGCACATAAGAAGGCGCTGCTTCTAATTTAGAAAGAAATATTTTTTGCAGAAATATTTCGTCTAAAAACTCTGCAATGACACATTTACAAACGAACACATATTTGTAAGAGATCAAAGTTTGTTCTCTAGATTCATATTTGCGATAAAAACAAACATTCAGTGATAGCATACTACTCTGGTGGTGTCACAGTGTAAAAATTGTATGAAGTTCGAAAGTGAAGTCAAGAACACTCGCAACGAACCTTCACATGTTTTCTTTGACAGAGATCCCTTGATGTTATCCAAGGAAGCGAAATTCGTTACTTGGAACACGTGGGTGGCATCAGGATCGGTTGCCATAGCGTTCAATTCACTGAGTTTCGCTCCGGAACCTACACCGATGGAGAAGACGGTTATTCCAGCATTGCGCAACAAAGCGGCTTCGGATGCTGTGGCAGCAGCATTATTGGACTGACCTGTAAAAAGCATGGATAACATTAACACATTTGATTGCTAAGTCAATTGTCGGTAGCGAACACCACATACATAGCCCACATTTGAGTTAGTGTGAAATATTGAAAGATTGTCCTAATGAGTATCATACACAGACAAACGCAAAATAAATTTGGTATATATTAACATCTGTATAAACCAATGAGCAAGTATTGTTTTACTTTGAAGACAATTATTGTCCTGAAAAACGAAGCTGAGTGTACGGAATAATTGGACGGTTGCCTTAGGGAGCCGGGTTCAATAACCAGATACGATACATACCATCAGTGACAATGATAGCGATTTTAGCAGCATTTGGTCTCATTCCGTTTTGAGTAGAAAACGCTGTTTCACGGGCATACTTGATAGCATCAGACGTGTGGGTTGTTCCAGATGTATATCTACGAAACCAAATCAAATTGATTGTTTATATATGCAAATAATCGTGCCCTAAGACAATCTCATTTTCTTAGATCAGTTTTTAATTTTTCGTCTATATATTAACCCGATAAACAGACCACCTTGCAACTAAGAACGACCTTCAATAGAACCAACGGTGGTCTTATTATTTGTGCAACGTAGCCCTTTCTAGATCAACAACCTCTCACCAATAACACTATCAGTGTTCCTTAGCATAAGTCTACTATCAATCCAACATCTTTAGAATAACAACCTCTCGACAAAATCCAAAATTTGCGTCTCCCAAGGGGCGTTGTACTAGAGATGTCGCACTGTATACACATGACATACTTGTGGGATATGGCATGCATTCTTATATCATATGACAATAGTTTACCACTGGGATTGATTACAGTTAACGTAAGGAGTGTTTTAATTTGAACTATGACATGTGAACCAACGTTGGGTTCAATTTACTCACATGTATGACGCTTACACCACTCAGGGATTTTTTATGCGTACATGTCTAGCCAGGTGTGTTTTACAAACTATACGATATACAAGCAAAAGCATTGCAATGTTATGAACTTGATGTGTAGGCCTAGTTGTTTAGGGGCCCGGGCGCATGGTCCCCCTGATTGTCTTTGTAGCTAGATCGTCAGAGATGTGTTTGGGTGTATACTTCATTCTCGTAAATGTGCTTACAATAACATTACAATCGTACATTAAATATCTTAAATTTATATATCTTAATGGCATTGTTCGAACAAAAGTATAGGCCCCTGCTCATGAAACAATGGCAGAAGTGCCCGAATAGTAATATACTAGTAAATGTATTTACTTTGTTGCGGTTACAGCATTCATTATAGCTGTTTTATCTGTAAATTTGCTAAGATGGAATTGCAGGTAGGTCTTTGAATCGAAAGTGATCAGACCAATATGGGTTTCGGTTGGACCAATAGGGAAGCCGTTCACCATAGTCTTGACAAAGTCCAAAGTTTTCTGGAAATTTGTGGCTCCTACACTTCCGGATGCATCCAGGATGAACACAATATCAGCGGGCTCTGTTCCGTTACAACCTGAAACCATACATAAAATGTCTCGTCAGCAATTGCACTCTTGTTTTTCATCAATGGCTTACGTTCTGCAAATTAATAAACCGGAAATGCGCTTCACCCGAAGATTTCAAGTTTTCCCTTTCGGTAATCTGAAAGCGATTTTAAGTTAACCGGAGCAAATTTGAAACGAAGATATAGTTTGAAATCGCTACCCCGGCTTACGAACTTACCACAGAGCGCCAACTTATGGCGATTTACTCTTAATTCTATTTCTACTGAAGACCGAACCTGCAGTCAGAAGCGATAAATATCAACATTATGACTGCGGAGAGTCCTTAGACTAAAACAAACAAACTGCGTATACATTTCTTATTAAACTTACCATTTGCAAGTGTTGTTGGTGGTGTTGGTCTTGCTGTTGTCAAAGCCTTTGTTGTTGGTGCGGGTGTCGTTGGTGGTGGGGTTGTTGGGCATGGACTAGTGTTGCAGTTTCTGGTTTGTTTGGTTTGTCCGGTACACTGTGCACCTCCGTTGGCCGGTCTGGGATTCGTGCATGAGCGTTCATGGAACTGGGTACCCGTACCACAGGATTTAGTACATGGGGAATAAGAACCATACGCTGTCCATCCTCCGTCAACTGTTCAGTAATACAATCACATCACATAAATACGGTATATTCATCTTTCTGCTACATATTTAACATGATTATACAATGAATAACATAAGCCTAAACATCTGAGTAAAACTCGAACTTAACAAAATTGTGCTTTTGTGTCGTCAGGGTTTAAAAAAGTGATGTACGACATTTGGTACAAACGAAAGGCTCATACTGTTTGATTATAGTGGACTACTAATTGATTTTGCAGCACTTTTAGTACGTTTGCTCATACTATATGTATAGGCAGTATGTCTGTTGCAATTATTGTTCGCGGCCATTTCCCAAATTATTAACCATTCTTCCGATAAATTGCTACATGTCGAAGATTGTTCTGATATCTTGATGGGCAGAATTTATAAAACCATTAACCCGCCGCCTGTAATTTATAACATACTTTTGCATGCAGTTTTCTTCAGTTCAGCTTGCAGTGTGTTCAATGCATCGAAATTGGTGACTTGGAACACGTGTTGCGCGTCAGTAGCAATGTGCGTCAGTTCATTTTTGTCAACACCGGCGCCAATACCGATAGCAAATACCTGAAATAAAATACACATGTTATATACCACGTGTAATCGTTTTTCTGTCTTTGCCATTAATACTTTGATATATTTCTATTATTTTTTGACAAACATCTTACAATTTCAATGACATGTTCGCCCGTAAATTTGTTTTCGATTGTAGTATTGGTGACTACAGACTGATTTTCTTTACTAAGAAACGGTTGTAAAACAAATTTTGAGGTGGTCAGCCAATGAAAATATTTTCCGGTAGACACAGTGTACACAATAACGTTGTTCTCAACTATGGACAATCGAAAGTACATGTAGTATCATCTTTTTTAACAACATATTTCAAGTAATTTGCTGGCAGTGAGGATACAGAAGCATCTCTGATTACAACAGCGCTTGGACGACGGACAATAAAAAAATGTATTATGTTTTAACAAGTAATGACATAAATAGTCACGCCCATACATTGAAATCTACTCATTTTGATTGGCTGCATTGAGCCATTCATTCTGAAGTGCATTTTGTTTTTCGTTTGGAATCATTTGACCTATTTCCAAAGAAATGCTGATAAGTATCATTGAATTAAATAATATTTGATTTACCATGAAAGAACTGGTCAATAAACACATGTACACGGTATCTGATTATCCAACACATGTTATGTGAATGGCACAAGCGTGCGTGCATGAGAACGTTTATCATATTCGCCATGAGCCAACTCAAATTTACTGTTGTTTACAGACCTACCTTCATGTTCATGTTGTGTAGTTTTACAGTTTCTGCCAGAGTTAATTGTGGCATGTTTGATTTACCGTCTGTCATGACAATGAGGATGTTAGCTACGCCAGCACGGTCTCCAGATGCCTTCGTGAAACTGTTGGCTTCCACGTATTTCAGAGCTAAATCCGTGCGAGTACCACCGGAATGATAGCTGAAGACATAAAACAGGTTTAACTCTCATACAACTTCTTAAGATATTGACGTTTTTCATGTACCAAAACTTTCCTCCGTAACATACGACATTCGATCAGTCTTTGCTTCTCTGCATATTTTAGCTCGATACGATTTTCAGTTATTTCAATCAGTGTTCCTAGCTACCAAACACATGTCTACTCCTTTTCCCGCTAATGACAAATAAGTAGGGTAAGCTTTAATGTAATACTCGGGGGAATTCGTACTTATATTTCTAGCAATATTAATACTAAACTTTTATCTTAAGCTACCGTTAAAACACCATGGAAGATCATTCTATCATTTGTCGAAAATTGTATCCAAGTTTAAATCGCTTCAAACAGGACTTGAATATCCATTCATAACTATCCTATTTCAGAGATGTTATGTTTATGTGTGGGGAACAAATAAATAAACGATTTCTTCTTTGTCTTATCCTTGTGAAAGAACTTACTCTGTCTAGACTAGAGCCGCAATTACCGATATGAAACTCCAGGGCCCGTATTACAGAAGCATCTTAAACAAATCTTAAATATTTTCACTTAAGTTCAAAACTTCAAATGCATATATTTCCAAAACCACATTAAAACTGTTCGGCTTTTTAATGGTGAAGACGACAACATATTAATGTTATTCATTAATCGCTCTTGATTTGACCATGTAATAGCCTGTATGTTAAATAAATCACTTAAGGACAATGTAATTTTAAGGATAATATTTTACATAAGAAGTTTCTGTTAATATTGCCCCCGAATAATTTAAATAAGATTTTAACTCACCCGATCTTGTGAATAGCGCTGACTAAGTTATGCTTATTGCCAAACGTATTGAGATTGAACTCATTATGTGGTGTTGATGCAAAGGTGACTGTCCCTATCTGCACATTTCGTGGTCCAATGTCGAAAGTTTGAGCAAATCTTGACACAAAGTCCAACTGTTTGTTAAAGTTGGTGCTCCCTACGGACCCAGAGGAGTCGAGGAGAAATACGATGTCAGCGGGGTTTGATCCACAATCTGTAGAAATGAATTCAATATGAGAGTTGTCGACTTCACTATAACATAAATTCAAAACAAACACATTTATGAATCCTGTATTAGTTTTTATAGTGCAATATTACATATGTATATGCCAAACTTGTTTATGAATTAAATATTACTGTTTTAGAGCCCATTATTACACATGTATATCACAAATATGTTTATAATTGCAATATACGGTATTAGCTTTTATTAGCGAGTCCAATATTGCACAATAATGTGAAAAAAGTTGAAGAATTGCAAGTGTCTTATATTATTGATTTAAATCAGTATTTAACACAGTGTTAATCATTATTTATTTTGTAAAATTTGATTTCCGTGCTGTATTCGACAAAGGACTCGTCCCGTTTACACAGAATATCTCAGTTGTGATATGTTTGAACAATAATACTAGTAATTAAGATTATATTTAGACCTTCTATTTCTTAATATCAATGGTGAAAGTGGTGGCTGTATCATACAAAAGAGATAATACCAATGTACAGATTATTTTTAATTACTAAACTGATTTTACATGTTTTGAAACCAGTGCCCGATCTCTAAAAACATCTCAAGTGGAAATATCAGCTCAATAAGAGATTTTGCTCAGATCAGAGTCTCAGTTTGAGACAATCTCATTTTGGATCTCTTGAAAATTTCCTGAGGAAAAACTCATCTCATCTTTTTTATTTTGTTATAACGATTTTAGTGTGGTCTAAGATGAGAAAAATCTCTACTAATTGAGACAATATTTGAGCTGAGAGTTAGCTCAAATTCAGATTCCTCGGGAGATCGGGGCCAGGTCTGGTCTAGCAGATTTTATCTCAAATATATATCCCTTGATTATGTACCAGGAATGTCCGATTTCCAAACAACACCATCCAAGTTTCATGTAAATTGTTGACACGAATCAAGCGAAGCATTCTCTCGTACTGGATTATTCAAATATGGTACGCAAAGGCGGCAAACGCCTTTTCGGTAATATTTGAATATGTTTCACTCTGCGTGGGTTATTTTGCGTAACACTAATTTTATAGAACTATCACATAATTGAATAACGAATATTTATCATAAACAGGTAGGTAGAGAACATTAATGCATCTACTTCATGAGTTTCCATTTATTAGGTTTTGCTGGAACAAATATCGTCGTGATTGACATATTAAACTTGATCTAAGTTCTGATATTTTATAGAACGTTCATGAACACCATTAACATAGTATAGCTAATAATACAAGTAACAAAACAATTAATGACAAGCATTTAATATCTGATATCCGTAAATTTTTCATGTACATCGTCAGAAAAAATGATAAAAAACATTTGTAGTATGAACCATGCCAAAAAATACAAAACACATACGATTGGTCTCGGGATCGAATTTGTATGATCAGGAAATTAAAATATGTTTATGAAACGGTTAAATACTGGTTAAGTTGTACGAGATATAATCATAATCTATTAATATCTATGGTTAATATCATTTCAACTTATAATTGCTTATTGCTTGCGAATATGTGCTTTCTATATTATTTCCAACTTAAATTTTGGATTTGACTGGACTCTAAATCTGTAGCAAAACAATTTCCAATCTATCAATGATCTACGTTGTTTCTTAAAGGTGAAACAAATGTAAAATGATGATAAAGATTCAATCTCTTAATTGGAGTTTTACTTAGTATTAATTTGACACAGAAATGTTAGAAGCAAATTACAGAAGAATGGCAACACCATAATTATCAATTACCAACCAATTACCAAAGTGAATTACACAGCTCTGATAATATATTGTAAAATTGAAGACCTTGAGCGATAAAAAATATTACAAAATAATTCGAGAATTTTTTTCCATGTCATTATTATAAAAACAATATTAAATACAAAAACAATTGTGTCCAACACTTAATTTATAATGAATATACATATATTTTCGCAAAATACTCACTTGGGGCCGGCGTTGTTGCGGCACCCTGGGCCCCTTGTACACCCAAAAGGGACACAAAGGCTACCAGTGTAATCCTAAGCATATTGCCGTTCCTGTAAAATACCCCGTAGATTTCGAAATGCAGACTTATATAGCCGAGGAATCCAGGGACGTTCCTGTCCTTTATGAAGTCAGCGTAAATCCGCATATTTTCACAGTTTCCACAGTGTAAAAAGACAATTGGTTTCGTAAAATGATGAAAATAGTATAACCTCCCAGTTGGTATGAATTGTTGTTTGATAATTAACATAATTTAACTTTAAATAATACAAATGTGTATGTATATATGTCTGTAAATGTGTGTATGGGGCGCTGCCTAGAATGTACGCCCCTGACATTGTACGACATTGCAACAACGCTGTGTGATGCGACAATTCATCAATTTTTTCGATAGGTCTATCCGCTCTCCACAAGAATTTTGTTTGCAAAATATTGATTTATCTCTAATTTAGTAAAAAATCTAGAAGACAGACACTGTTCGGGTATAAAGGTTATCATTGTTGAATAAAAATCTTGCTTTTTCGGGTCATCTTGTTGTCTCAGTTAGGCGCATTAAAACACAGTTTGACTTTCATTTGAACTTCGGTAAATAACATTAAGGCATCAGTAGACAATTAATTTCATATAATTAAACATCCAGCACATTGTTAATTCATTGTTCCTCATTTTCTCTGACAATTATAGTTACACTGTTTGAAGACAAAACAAGGAAAACACTTCGAAATTTATCTCTCAGTTTGTACCCTATAAACTCGACTACAAATGCAATATTCGTAATTAATCAGGTAAATCTGTCATCTCTATAATTTAAAACAAACTATGTTTCTAAATATAGCTGTAGTATAATCTTCATTTTTTTTGAAAATATTTTGGTTGGCCAATTAAATGAAATGTTTTTTTGCCAAAAGCTCTTTGTGGGAAATCATTCATTGCCGACAACCTCATATCTTCAGCTTTTGGTCGACAGCGCTAAGTAAATCGGCCTCCACAGTAATTTTCCATTTACATCCTATACAGTTGATAGTGTATCAATGGGGAACAACGAATCACCATGAAACGAACAGCGAATTTAAAGAAAATAAATTCTATGAAACTATCTGAGTACGTACACAGTACGATGTGGAAACCGGAAGACAATGCCTACGTTTCGAAATCGTTGTGAATGAGTGGCATATAGTTCATGCTATATCCGGGTTCAATGATGATCAATAAAAGTAACACAAGGCAAACTATGGGTTTCACTACTTAAACAAAACAATGTCGTCAATGGTAGCATGTGTATGTCACGGATTTTGCTGTAGTGAGTACCTTAACGAACAACTAGTGCAGCAATCGAACTCTTTCCCAGACACCAATGCTACGATATACAAGATAATTATCATAAGATGGTACTAATCCTGATTTAAATGACGATAAACCTCGACAAAACCTCAATAATTGTTTTCACCATTCACAGCATTTAAAGTAACTTGTAGTGTATTACTAGAAATCCGTCTAACGAACGAATTAAACTGTGTCACTCCATTTATATAAGGCTTCGTCTAGTTTGACCCCATTAGTAATGCAGTTATGGTTGTTTGGGCGAGATTATGTACCAACGCTTCATGTTCTAGAATTGAATATAAATAAACTTAAAGAGCAATATCAACTTCATAAATAGGAGCGCATCTGTATGATCTTGCAACAAGGTCTAAGAATGTATAAAACGGGGAGAGATTGCTGACCTAGTGACTAAACTGCTACAAAAGTGTGTAGTCTGTTCAAAAGTCTTATTCAGATAATCTCGGCAAACACTCCATGTTAGGTAATAACGCAGCGAAAGTCTGAAGGTTCCAAATCCCAAGAGACGATGCTGGGATGGGCGTCCTGTGTAATGTATACTATCGATATACACCATAATGATAATAGATTCATGTCAAAACCTATTTCGTCACATTTTCACACAGATAGTTGGTCGCTGTTCAAAACATGGCCGCTTATTGGTGTTGGGGATATACGCATTTACAATACAATACAATGCAATTTATGTCGGCATTAATTAAACAGTTTTTTTGCCACATATATAGTCGGTGAGAAAGAAATAGTCCTCAAAGCATAGTGAATATTCAGACAAATAGTTAACACAATAAGTAGTATAAGTACAGTGTAATTTTCACAGATTTGTAGAATTTGTTTTCGACATAGCGAAGTAGATATATTTTTCCGAGTGAATTTGGAGGCGTTTTGATTTTGAAGCCATGATATTATAATATTTTGTAAAAGTTGGCCATTCACAGCATTTAAAGTAACATGTAGTGTATTACTAGAAATCCGTCTAACGAACGAATTAAACTGTGTCACTCCATTTGTATAAGGCTTCGTCTAGTTTGACCCCATTAGTAATGCAGTTATGGTTGTTTGGGCGAGATTATGTACCAACGCTTCATGTTCTAGAATTGAATATAAATAAACTTAAAGAACAATATCAACTTCATAAATAGGAGCGCATCTGTATGATCTTGCAACAAGGTCTAAGAATGTATAAAACGGGGAGAGATTGCTGACCTAGTGACTAAACTGCTACAAAAGTGTGTAGTCTGTTCAAAAGTCTTATTCAGATAATCTCGGCAAACACTCCATGTTAGGTAATAACGCAGCGAAAGTCTGAAGGTTCCAAATCCCAAGAGACGATGCTGGGATGGGCGTCCTGTGTAATGTATACTATCGATATACACCATAATGATAATAGATTCATGTCAAAACCTATTTCGTCACATTTTCACACAGATAGTTGGTCGCTGTTCAAAACATGGCCGCTTATTGGTGTTGGGGATATACGCATTTACAATACAATACAATGCAATTTATGTCGGCATTAATTAAACAGTTTTTTTGCCACATATATAGTCGGTGAGAAAGAAATAGTCCTCAAAGCATAGTGAATATTCAGACAAATAGTTAACACAATAAGTAGTATAAGTACAGTGTAATTTTCACAGATTTGTAGAATTTGTTTTCGACATAGCGAAGTAGATATATTTTTCCGAGTGAATTTGGAGGCGTTTTGATTTTGAAGCCATGATATTATAATATTTTGTAAAAGTTGGCCAATGGCAATAATGTCGGCTAAAATATGTTTGTCTTATGTCTTTGTAAAAATGACAAAGAGGAAATGGTATTCTGTTTCGATGGCATTCATAGTACAATAAATGCATTTTCGTTCTATTTGAGGTATACTGTCGTATCGACCGGTGTCTATCGCAAGATCATGGGACGAAACTCTGAGTTTCGACAATGATACTCTATATTTCGATGTTTCAAATATTTCCCAAAACAAATTTAACAGTGACGTGTGCTCTAAATTGAATACATGCTCATGTTGTATTTGTTAACTGTTTATGAATTGGGCTTACTTATCTAAGATGTTCTAATCGGTTCGACGCAATTTGCTAATCTTGTGTAAACGACATTGTATCTCCTAAAATCCTTTCAGAGATAACTCAAGTATTTAACGACGATGGAGTGTTTCTTGAAGTGCTGTTTTGTGAAATAAGAACGTCAATTGACGAAGATAAGGTCAGACATGTGGTGCTTGCCAGATAACTGTTCACTAACATCTTTTTAAATATGCTTAGTAAAATTTATATGACTCAACAACGAGTGTTCGACAAATTTGATTATGTTTTACATTTCTATTGAAGAGCACTGTCTTATAATTTTATTGGTTAACACTATTATTTAATTAGAAAATATATCATTGTATTACCTTCTTAAATATTAAAGAGAGTTTTCAATGACCACAATCTGTCAATGTCCCACAAAACACCATTCATTCCGTAATATTGGATAAAATTTGGAAGCTATCGAATATTACGAAGACATATCCGATCAAATCTTATTAAACTTTAACCAAATGGTTGGTTTATTATCCGCATTCCACTAATACTAATGCTGTTATATTCATGTCAGGTTGTATGTTTTGAATTGTAAATGTATGAATTATAATAGTTGTTGAAACATTGACGGTGTCTCATTATGCACACTATTATAGTATATGTACAATGTAGGCTCAATTTAGTGACCAATATTCCAAGTATATCAACCCGGACACAGGCAGAGTCAAGCAGACCTTCATACCAAAGTGAGGGCCTAACTACTTAGTAAAAGATCAATATATAGTAGAGCGAGACCCGTAGACTGAGTTCCCACCTGGTACAGCGATTCTATTCGTTAAAAATAGCCATATAAAGTGTACAAGCGCATACTAAGTACAGCGACTCGTATACTGAGAATGAAGGACCCGCAAACCACGTACATCGACTCATATAGTTAGAATAACGGATCCGCATACCCCGTACAGCGACTCATATAGTGAGAATAACGGATCCGCATACCCTGTACAGCGACTCAGATAGTGAGAATAACGGACCCGCCGACTCATATAGTGAGAATAACGGAATCGCATACCAAGTACAGCGACGCATATAGTGTGAATAACGGGCTTGCATACCAAGTACAGCAACTCATATAGTGAGAATAACGTTTTATCGTCAACTGCGCGCTGACGGTTACCGACTGAAATTAACGTTAAAGATATTGATGTCACATGCATCACTGTATGTACCGTGTAAAAAATAAAGGGAATTTCGGACTACATGCCAACAAGACGAGTTTTAAAAATATCTTCCATTGCTCTTGTTTGAACGAACTGTAGATGCCGAAGTTTACATCTGGGAATATAGAGGACAGATATCTATCCACTCTATGTACCCGGAGATGATATTAATCCGAAGTAAAAATTATGTTGTCTTAAAAACTTACCCGAAAACGTTTTTTATGATATTTTAATTATGTCATCGTCCTACTCATTTTTTCAACACTATTTCGTAAAATCTGCTCAATTTGCAAACTCTATGGGCTCAGGTTTCAACCATAACTAATTAGTTCTTCAAAATTTGTGTATCATTGTGGAAAACAAATACTTACTATGGGTCGATTATAAAAAATATGGTGGCATACTGTCGTACGATATCACGCTAATTTTGTTCTCAAATAGATTTGCTTATCCAGTAAACTATCGAGATACTAATTTTGACGTTTAATCTACATAACCTTATGCTGTCGGGGTGACTGTACTCTGTGTGTCGCATTTCTAGCCTGACTGGTCGACAGCTCAAGTGACATTTGGCACAATATTTAATCAATCAGGTCGACCGTAACTTACAATATGCGTCACAAAACGGATACTCTGCATAATTTCGCTTCTGAACGTGTTGTTGCACTGTTGGTTCATAAGTTCAGCCAAAGTCATTTCGCTACGTTCTATGATAAATGTTTTATCATTCTATACCAGTCAAAACCAGTCAAACATAAGTTTTATCCAAACCCCGTACAGGACGAACATGGACGTAAACAAGTAGCCATGACTCTATGAAGCTCATTGGGTTTTCTGTGTCTCAACGTAGCGATCTTTTTTCCTGACACTATGCGGCTCGATTGAAATTTGGTCAAGAGTTTATATTTCTTAGCCTCATAAAAAGTAAGTGGTCAACATGGTCGATGTAAACAAATACCAACATATGATACGACCAGCTAGCGTTAATTCAAGAGTAATGCATACCAATGGTTATGACTTACACAACTATAAACAATCTTGATATGGCTGTTACATTTACTCTCGTACAACGTTATTTACTTGCTGATGCTGAGACTACGAAAAACCCATTTTTGTGATTACACGAAATAATTTATACGTGATAAACTTGTCATAGCCTCTCGTACATGGTCTGTGGTTATCCAAATATTATTACTGTAAGCCGGCGTCGAAAACACTAACACAGGATGCAGTAACGTTGGAATCAATTTGCAAAGAATTGTATACATGTAAAACAATAAGAATCGGCAAAAATCTAATTGATAAACTATGATTATTATCAGACCCATGATTATTTGCATTTTTATGAATGTGTTTTGTTTCTCTTGTGCTAGTGCTAGTTATCTATTTAACGAATAACGTAGTCACAAATGATCTTGCTGAATAATATTGAACTTTCACGACGACATATTTTAAAGTGACCTGTACTTAGTACTAACACGAAGATATTGCGGATCAAGCAAAGGCAGATTCTTACCTTTGATGTTTTATACATGTAGTTACAAAAGTTATTGACCGAATAATAAGTTTACGTGATGCTAGAAAGAATACTGGATGACTTTGAAAATAATGCTATCAAAAGTTCAAGGTCTCCATTTGCGAAAAATGACTCAGCACTTGATAACATGTTCAAACAAACAAACAAAGTTATTTTAGTTCAGGGCACAGTCATTACCTAGGTGTATAGGGTGCATCGTATGTTTACCTTGTGAGCTGTTTCTGATAACCGACGAATCACGCTATAATTTGTCTAGTGTGTTATAACAGAACGTTCACACAACTGACTTAGTTTCGTTTTCGTTGCCGTCGCACTTGAACGTGTCATTTAACTTTTTGTAATTTACGTACTTCATAATTAAGACATCTTAAATATCACATTGAGACTGTAAATGGACTGCTCCACGCCTATTCATATATACGCCAGTCTTATAATAATGTACAGACATTTCCTGTTGTGACGGTTTTATTTTCTTCTGAAGAAATGTTTAACAATCTGTGCGTTTGCTTATTTTTTTCTAAAGAATTCAGCGAGTAGGAGGCTAGTTTAGCGAAATGTTTCTTTAAATTCAGGCAACAGCCAGTCAGACGATGATGATCGATGCTTTCTGATGTGCTTTGAATAGACATAATTCTGCCCGCCCTTCTCCTACCCACCATAGATATATTAGCTTCATTGGTGCCTTTTGTACCTGGACAAAATGCTTACCTAAAATGTAAGCGTCTTGTAGGCTTAGTTGATATTTTTTTACATTTCTTGACCTAACTTAAGCCGACAGAAATACTAACACTTACGACGGAAAAATCTACGGATGCAGAATGTCTTGAAAGTCCGTCGTACGTCTCAAGTTCTACAGTTTTCTCTTAGTACACACTCTGAATTTATATGGTCAATGTCTGTCAATTATAATTGAAACACTGGTGCCAGAGTAACAAATTCAACTTCAACAAAAAATCATACACATCCATTCTACAACAAAATACATTTTGATGTTTGTGGTTCCATATTATCTGATCTATATATACATTGTCATGGAAATGGATGAGAAACAATACACATCACACTGTGTACTTTGTGGTACAATGACAGTGTGCCATAAGAAGTATGGACAAAATAATGCCTTTTAAGTGAACGTGTTTCTCTTGTGCCAGTGGATTGAAAACATGTGTCTATGTTCTTTGGTAAAAATGTACCGGCTTTCCTATTTTATTTTTATGACAAAACAAAGAAGAGTCAATCGAATGCCTACATTGGAGATCAACATAGCAAAACAGACGTGCAAAAAAGTGTCGGTAAATCAAATCTTTGTTTGTGTGGAAATCATTCAACACTGTTAAAAATTTCAATGTTACCAAGTGACATCACGTGATAGTACGCTGATAAATGACTGTATCGTTGAGTGTACAACCTCCTCAGTACAGATATGAACATAAAGGATATGACCTAATAGAAGTTACAAAATAATAACTAGCTTCATCCTGACAACCAAGCCACTAACAAGTAATGTCATGTATTTATAGACGACAATAATTCAGTTTAATGAAGTACTACTGTCTAGAACAAACTTTAATCTTCGCGTTTACATTGAAGACTTAATTTTGTCATGATATTTTATGGTACAGTCGGTTATGTAAAGAAACGATGCTTCAATGCAAGTTTTCTGTTATAAATTGTGTATGGCCGAAGTTGGGTGGATGGTATAAAAAATATTTTAAAAAAAAGTGATGACACTGTTTGCCTTTAACCAAATAACAACGTGCTGATATGTTAAATTGCCCAACAACGTTTGTCCGTGTGCATGCGGATCAGTTCCGCTATTAATGCACTTTGCAAGAGAACAAGGTAATATGGGCGTTAAGTGGATTACTTCATTAAGTCTCGGCAGATTAAGTATTAATCTCATTGCAACAGAAACACATAGTTGTAGGTGTATTAATCGCGGACGGTTAAAGTGGAAAGCAAAGTTCTGAAAATGTTCGAAATTCACTTATACAATATCAATGTTACTACATGTTTTATTTACCTTAAGTCAATGTGAAACAATGGAATACTGCAGTGGTATATCAACTTGATGGGTGCATTTTGGCGTTGCTGAACCTCGATAGGCAAACTGTAGAAAAATCAATTTCAGTTAATTAGCTCAAGCTCACGTGTCCTATGTATGCCTGTACCGTCATGAACATTTTTCATGCAGCTTCTTTACCATTATAACTTCTTAACCCAACCCTGATGATTCAAGTGACCCGACTGGCCAAGTAGTTCGGCGTTGTCATCATGACAAGTTGGATACGTTCACCACAAACCGCAAAGTAGTAGTGGACCTATGTGGTGTCAGAGTGACTTTAAATCAAAATCAAATTTTCACCCTGTAGAAGATCTCATATAAAATGTTCATACTTCATATCTTAAAATGCTCGAACTGTTCTTACCCCTGCCAACTAGAGATAAGCCGGGTCTCGTAAATAACGTGATCTCTTACAGCATGCCCTGAAAGGTCTTGTTGATGCTGTTCGGTTAAAAGCTATGGTAACTTAAATAATGTTCTATTTGTTATCAGTGTGCTCAATTTTCAAAACGTGGCATAAAATCCCGTATTGTAGGGTCAAGATTCTAATTACATTTACAAAACGTCATACGTCGGATCAATCCATATCAAATTGTAGGTAAATAGGATAGTCATTATCATTGAGACGTTTAGTCGGCTTTCAAACAGATTTCGAAGATTTCAAAGGAGTTAATTTATGATGGATGAAATTTGTAACGTTATACCTGTTGACATGCAGTCCACCTTGCTAAGTCCTAAGTTGAAAGCAAGTAGCTTATATTATAAGATGAAGTTTTCATGTCATAATTACACTGTGTTTGATTTAGCTTCAAGGGATGTCACATGTTATTTTTGGCATGAGGGTGAATTTGGTGTAACCGCGGATGCATTTGCATCATGCATCGTCGACCATATTAAGTCGCTCATTGAACAAGATGTAGATGAAATTGTTATATTCAGTGATGGTTGCTGCTACCGAAACAGAAATGTTACATTAGCGAATGCTTTGTTGTCCATATCTGTTGAACATAACGTAACAATTACACAACAATACTTAGAGAAGGGGCATACCCAAATGGAAGTAGACAGTGTGCATAGCACGATAGAGAGAAGAATAAGAAAAAAAGATATACATGTACCTGCAAATTATGTTGAACATATTCAGAGAGCTAGGCCTGAACGACCATACAAAGTCAAATATTTGGCATATAGCTTTTTCAAAGACTATAGTTCACTTAAATATTATAATTCACTAAGACCTGGTCTCAATTCAGGCGACCCAGTTGTAACTGATATAAGAGCACTGCAATACAAACCTTCTGGTGATATTGCGTATAAGTTACATTTACCGATCAATTTCGTGAAGTACCAAAGCGAGCAACAGATCAAGTTGAACTTAAAGCCTCAAGTGGAACAGTCAAAATTAAAGCCACGAAATATCAGCATTTGCAACAGCTAAAGTCAGTGCTGGCAAAAGATTATCATAGTTTCTATGACAATTTACTTCATGTAGAAAATTGAGCAGTATTCAAAATGTATCTGTATCATAGTGCCGGTACACGTTTCCTCGGTTATGGCTGGTAAAGTTTCTATTAAGATATAGTCAAAGTATTACTGCAATCAAAGTATGTACTTTTTTGTTTCATGTAAGAAGAAATACACTATTGATCTGTTTCTTCACTTAAAGTACTATTTTGTGTTAGAACTATTTCAGGTAATCAGAAGTTATGACACTTACTATTTTATATTGTGTTGACTGTTTCGTTCCGTAGTTCAGGAATGGTATTTGCGTATTTTTTCTTTTTCTGTGTAGATTGGTTATGGAAATACATACAAACCACTTCACATTGTTTTGTGAAAAAAAGGAAAAGCAAATTATATGTTCCAAGTTTTCTGTTACAACAAATTTAAATCGTTTGATTATCGATGGGTGTCAGTGATTCAGGTCAGTCAGTCAGGGAGTCAGGTCAGTCAATGAGTGAGATCGGCCACTCAGTCAGTGAATCAGGTCAGTTAGGTGAGTCACGTCAGCCAATGAGTCAGTCAGTGAGAGTCATGTCAGTCAGTCAACATGACATTGCATTTTTTATAATTTACATTGAAATAAGATGAAGTATTCTAAAAAAAATTTGTTTGATTACATTTGTATTTTAACAGCAGTTACTGTTTGTTATAAAGTTTTCATTAGTGTTTTGAATCTGATATACTTCGTGATTTAGATATTGTAGAAATAAAGCTTCTTTAGTCAGTCAGTCAGTCAGACAGTCGACATATGAAGTCTTCGTAAAATGTTTTGTTCGATTACAGGTCTGAAAACATAAATCTTTATCTTATTAAGGCTCGTATATCATATTTAGAATGAAACATATCATTTAATTACAAAATGTTGTATTTTGCGTAAACTTCCTTCAGAAGGGAAAAACTGGTTCTGAAATATCGTATGTTTTTTAAATTGAAAAGATGATGTTCACTGTTAGATTTAAATATACTGTTCTAATTATGCTTTTTAATAATGATCACTGTACTAAATTTCATAGAGATCAGTGCTCAAACTTTCGCGAAAAAAGTTTTATCTTGATTATCCAAAAGTTGCAGAATCTGTCACACGCCTTTCTAGAATTACGTCGTCGAAATATGAATACCAAATAACCTTACTTCTTGAAATCCCGTGCGCGAGAGAAAACGAGATAATTATTGTATTTGAGGACTTTACGAGCTCGACGACTTCATGTTCTTGTACGTAACGTCTATTACCATTCATGTATAACTTTTACTTTTTCCTGGTGGGATCGGGCAGATATTTAAGACGACATTTTAAATTTTCATGTAATCTGTCCACGTCATGTGGAAGATACGATACACTTCGCAGGTCATACCGGATATACATGTAGATGTAATTCACTTTTGGTTGTGATTTTTAAAATACCACAGAATAACGATATTTAAAGCTCGTCGTATAGTAAAGGGTAATTGTGTAATATTTTCCCATTTCTAACCCTTTGTCATAGTAAAACATCATATTTAATTATAAACTAGAATGACAAAAATTAAATTTAAAGTTCATGTTTACTTTCGAAAATTCTTCAGTAAGTATAATATTTTTTTCAATTTTTATCACTATCCTAATGATATATACATGTATATATAATACGATTTCGTATTGTTGTCAACATATTCTCCTATTCATATATTCGACAGTATCTCAAACTTTGTGAAGCTTCATTAATTAACAGCAGACGATCCGACTTTGCGGCAAGTGATTTCGCTAAATCCTTCAACAAAAGCTGTTCATCTCTGGTAAAGATTCTGTCAACTACCGGTAGATTCCATCATTGTCCAATTATGTCACTCTTAGTCGAATTACGGCTGATATCGTAAATTGCAGAAAAAGTCCGTCAATTTTCGATTAATTCCGTAAATTATCGGTCTATTCTGACAATCTGTAATATTTGCCGATGCTCTAGATATATTTCCATTTAAATGTAGATATATTATCTGATTGCTGTGCCACAAACCGTCATGAAAGTCTCTTTCCGGTGATGAGAATACAATAGTTGAATAACGTTATAAGCGTGAATACAAAGGGAAGTAATCAGTATATTCATTATTCGCAATGAAATAAAAGTAGCTTCCCTTGGTCAAAATATTGCATTATTGCATGAGCAAACGCTTTTTGCAAAAGCATCTTAGTCTGCTAAGGTTTACTTGGAAAAATATTGGCATTGTCGTATGTCTGAATTGGTAAATTTTAAAATACAATCATGTAGATGGTATTAATATATAAAGTTCATATTTTCAAAATGAATAAGAATCTTGTAGACTGTAAAAGATTCTTTAAACCAAAAGGTTTATGGGGTAATCGCTTATTGTTTGCAAAAAGCATATAATAATTTGATTTACAGAATACAAAATCAACGAAGTCAACATTTAAAGACAAATAATGAACTCACTAGTTAAATGCAACATCCATTGAATGCAGGATATATCAAAATAGTCCCTAAAAAACTTTACTATCATATGCTTCATACATGTACTAAAATCTTCATTAATGCACTGCAACCTCTCTTTACAACCATTTTACTTTCTCAAGCAGCACCCTCTCAACAACAGTCGACTGATGTATTTCTGAAAGGTGGTTTCTCCGAAGAGGTCATATTGTAAACCTTGATTGCTGTGAACAATAGTATGTATGATAACAATGGACAGATCAATCGAAACAAATCAACACGCGTCTGTATAAGTAATTCCCCTCGCTTCAGTACTCCTTGTCACGATTAATCTAAATGTATACTGGTCGAAAGAGCTAAACCGTCGTTCTATGTTATTAGATCTCAACAGTACATTGTAACAATTGACCTTTCTGCAGATATTGATTAACAGCTCGCGTAAGCCAATCGCGTTGCAGTATTCGCGCACACCTCCGGCATTGTTTTATTGACGCCATTTTGTTAGACAAGCGCTACATTTGTCAACAAATTTGTCTAAGAGTGATAGTTTTCGGGAAAGCAAATTACAGGGTGTTTATTATTGATCTAAGACAATGGTGAAAAGGTGTAGCTTCGGGCTGTGTGATAGTGGCAATAGATGTCCAGACTGATAGGTGGCGTGAAATTCTTACCTTTTCCAAATCCTTAGACAAATTTGGAAAAATGCATGCGGTGGATTAAGTTGTGCGGCAGACCGCATCACGAGTTAAATCCGTCTAAAATTAACACAAACAGATATGCCCCATTAATAAAAAGATAACTTTTTGTTTGGTATTTGTTATTTTTACCTTTAAATATCAGTTTGACTGGGAGGGGACAAACATTACAAGTTAATGAAAAGTCTGGACCCTAAAACATGAAGAAACATAAATTTACAACTTAAAATGTTTTTATTTCACATAATCAGTTGCAATTTAAATATGTGAAAATATATCAAATCAACTATATTATATCTGCATGTTGAGGGAACATAATATTATTTTTCTAAACTAAAATAATTGTCTTATGTCAGCATTTAAGCAAGTATTTGGATAACATTATATAATGTGTCCAACCTATGTACAAGCCTTGTGTCCGCCTCTGTTTCTATTTTATCATCATATCTTTACAGTATGATTTCTGGAATTTGTAGAAATATATGTTGCAGGATTTGATGATTTGAGAAATAATCCTGATATTCTAATGTCCATCCCTTTTTGTGTAATGTCCATCTCCACACAAAATAAAGGTCGTTTATGTATACAAACATAACTATACCTAAACTTGATGACTAAAACGACTTTCATTCACACTAAATAACATTATATATAAGGGGACGGACATTACAGATAACGTTTCATGTTGTTGTTTTGGTAAATACTTCCCCTGTAAACCCGCAATAAACCGCAAACATGGACTTACATGGAATAATAATGATCACATGTAAATGTATTGCATAATAATTGGTTCGAAATTTATCTGATATAAAGGACATTCTAATATAAAATGAAATTCGTCTTCTAAAACATTACATAGTTGACATTTTCTTTCTGATCGTGGTATATAGCATTCAAGGTTTATTCCATCTTCCCGTTTCAATTTCCAGTCTATGACTTGATACTCTTAATCTAGTCAAAGCAGATCTATATTAAGTAATATTTATTTTGTCAAGATATGGTTTAAATTCGAAATATCAAATATTGAGGAAAAATCTTATAGAATACTATCTACATCAGCCCGTTATAGTTCTTTGTTCGACGCCATATTGGACATGGCTTGTATAACGTGGTTACAGCGAGAACCTGTTACTAAGGGGGCGTGGCTACGAAGTGTCTGCAGAGTCGGCGGGTTGAATGTTATTGATTTCGATAATTCAATTGATATGAAACGTAAATGTTGACACATCAAAATCGTGGTCAACGGAAGATTTTGTAGCTTCTAATAAACTGTGTGAAATAGTGGGATAGCTCTTTGGACCAGTCTGTTCGATGTATTTCATGGATATATTTTGAAGTGAGATTTTTGGCCTGTAAAGAGGTCAGTTGTAAAAAAACATTAGGCTCCAAGGGGCATGTATCACGACCATATGGTAGCAAGACATGCTTGTTTCACGCCCTGATGGCAGCAAGACCCGCTTGTATCACGTGCTGATGGCTACAATACCCGCTTGTATCACGCCCTGATGGCTGCGAGACCCGCGCGCATCACGTCCTGATGGCTGCAATACCCGCTTGTATCACGTCCTGGTGGCAGCAAGACCCGCTTGTATCACGCCCTGACGGCTGCAATACCTGCTTGTATCACGTCCTGATGGCAGCAAGACCCGCTTGTATCACGTTCTGATGCCTGCAATACCCGCTTGTATCACGTCCTGATGGCAGCAAGACCCGCTTGTATCACGCCCTGACGGCTGCAATATCCGCTTGTATTACGCCCTGATGGCAGCAAGACCCGCATGCATCACGTCCTGATGGCTGCAATACCCGCTTGTATCACGTCCTGATGGCAGCAATACCCGCTTGTATCACGTCCTGATGGCAGCAAGACCCGCTTGTATCACGTTCTGATGGCAGCAAGACCTGCTTGTATCACGTTCTGATGGCTGCAATACCCGCTTGTATCACGTCCTGATGGCAGCAAGACCCGCTTGTATCACGCCCTGACGGCTGCAATACCCTTTGTATTACGCCCTGATGGCAGCAAGACCCGCGTGCATCACGTCCTGATGGCTGCAATACCCGCTTGTATCACGTCCTGATGGCAGCAAGACCCGCATGTATCACGCCCTGATGGCTGCAATATCGGCTTGTATCACGTCCTAATGGCAGCAAGACCCGCTTGTATCACGCCCTGGTGGCTGCAATACCCGCTTGTATCACGTCCTGATGGCAGCAAGACCCGCTTGTATCACGCCCTGATGGCTGCAATACCTGCTTGTATCACGTCCTGATGGCAGCAAGACCCGCGTGCACCACGCCCTGATGGCACCAAGACATGCTTGTATCACGTCCTGATGGCTGCAATAACCGCTTGTAACACGCCCTGATGGCTGCAATACCCGCTTGTATTACGCCCTGATGGCTGCAAGACCCGCGTGCATCACGTCCTGATGTCACCAAGACATGCTTATATCACGCCCTTATGGCTGCAATACCCGCGTGCACCACGCCCTGATGGCACCAAGACATGCTTGTATCACGTCCTGATGGCTGCAATACCCGCTTGTATCACGCCCTGATGGCTGCAATACCTGCTTGTATCACGTCCTGATGGCACCAAGACATGCTTGTATCACGTCCTGATGGCTGCAATACCCGCTTGTATCACGTCCTGATGGCTGCAATACCCGCTTGTATCACGTCCTGATGGCAGCAATACATGCTTGTTTCACGTCCTGATGGCTGCAATACCCGCTTGTATCACGTCCTGATGGCAGCAAGACCCGCTTGCATCACGCCCCGATGGCAGCAATACCTGCTTATATCACGTCCTGATGGCAGCAAGACCCGCTTGCACCACGCCCTGATGGCAACAATACCCGCTTGTATCACGTTCTGATGGCTGCACTACCCCCTTGCATCACGTCCTGATGGCACCAAGACCCGCCCGTATCACATATCGATAATCTTGTCATGTGTGTTGACAAGTTTATCAATATACACATCTATCGATTCACATTATACACGTTATAGTAAATTTGTACATGTATAATTACTTTTGATGATGTTTTATATTCCGGTAAATGCACACATTCTGTTACGTATTTTAATATCAAAAGTATTTTTGCAAACGATAGAAAGTATACTAGCTTATGCTATAGAGTAACCAATGCTGTATTTGTTTAATGAAAACATGATAATCATCAATGCTGCAAAGGTGCTGTAGGTGATACATACATACACACACTCACACTAAGATATATTATATATATATTCAACAATTATACAACAAGTTTGATTTCAATACACCCACGTATAACGAAGATATTTAGTGGAAACTGATTTTTATTTTTTTAGTAACAGTGACCTTAACCTTGAACGAAACGAGTCCAAAAGCGATCCCAAACGAGCTCTCCATATGTTCTTACTATACACCAAGTTTTATGTCAACATGAACATCGAAACTAAAGTTATTTGTCGGAAACCAAATTGCTATTTTTAGTATCAATGACATTGACATTGCACGGAACAAACCCAAAAGCAATCCCAATTGAGCTCTCCAATTGTTCATACTTTGCACAACGTTTGAGGTAAATATGATAAACGAAACTAAAGTCATTCGCCGGAAACACAATTTCTATTTCTAATAACAATGACCTTGACCTTGGATAGAAAGTACCAAAAGCAATCCCAATCGAGCTCTCCACATGTTCATACTTTGCACCCAATTTGAAGTCAATATGATAAACGAAACTAAAGTTATTCGTCGGAAACCAAATTGCTATTTTTAGTAACGGTGACATTGACCTTTGACAGAACGTACCAAAAAGAATCCCAAGCGAGCTCTCCAAATGTTCTTACTATACACAAAGTTAAATGTCAATATGAACAACTTAAGTATTTCGCCGGTAACCAAATTGCTAATTTAGAAACGATGACCTTGACCTTTGACGGAACGAGTCCAAAAGCAATCCCAATCGAACTCTCCACATGTTCTTAATATACACCAAGTTGGATGTTAAATTGAACAACGAAACTAAAGTAATATGCCGGAAACAAAATTTCTATTTCTAATAACAATGACCTTGGCCTTGGACAGAAAGAACCATAAGCAATCATAAGCGAGCTTTCTACCTGTTCTTACTGTACACCAAGTTTGATATCAATATGATCAACGAAACTTAAGTCTTTCTCCTTAAACCAAACTTCTATTTTTAGTAACGGTGACATTGACCTTTGACGGCGCGAACCCGAAAGCAATCCCAAGCGAGCTCTCCACATGGTCTTACTATGCATTGTACACCAAGTTTGGTTTCAATATGATCAACAAAACTCAAGTTTTTCGCCGGAAACCCCCAGTTTGACGTCCCTACGAGCGCCCGCCCGTCCGAATCCACACCCGCCCGAGCCCCCGCCCGAGCGCCCGCCAGACCGCCTGCCAAACGACACACACCATTCTAAAAACTAAATTTTGCGTACTCACCTCTTGATAGCAAGAACATTTGATTATTATCTTTGTATACATGTGTTTCTTTTGCCAAATTAACGCTTGTGCAATTAGCCTGGTTTACCAGATAATTATTTACAATTTGACAGTACCGAAAATTCAAATTTACAAAATTACGTGCATAATAGCAGTATTCGTTGAAGGACTGTATAACGATAAAACAGTAATAGTGTGCTACGTAGTTTCCAAAATATGACTTGAAAGCAAATATGGCAATTTTATGGTATATATCGCCTTAAACCATCAAGATTGTTTGATAGTGACTTTCGGCAAATAACTTAGTCAACGAAAATACCAATATGTTTATTTCTGTAACTTACACTATATTCCGACTAAGAAAGGTAGATTTCTTTAACAGATATGGTGGAGTACCTAAAATGCCCAATGAAGCGATATGTAGCAAAATGTGGCAAAATGTTGCGATTAAAGGGCAAAGTGTAGTGACAATTATTATGTTATTAGGTATAGTCTTGTGTAAGTGGCGTTCCCCGTAGTTACGTATTCTCTCTGTTTTATTAAATATCATAAATGTTAGCATATGACATTTTCAAAATTTTCAAAATGTAGATCTTGTGAATTTTAGCATGTGCCAGAAGTAAGATATTTGGGCAAAATACGTCGAGTAAGGAGCAAAATGTAGAGCATGTGCCTACAATGCGTCAGTGGCAAATATGGCTACTTACTAGACTACATGTATATATCGCCTTAAGAACAAATCTCTGACAATGAATGATGGAGTTTCATTGATACAGATACATTATGTACATATTATATATCATTATATGGTAAAGGTTGTAAATGTGTGCTTATAGATTCACAACAAGCATATCACTGCTAGACTGAAATATTGTCTGGGTTGATTGCCTCATCTAATCACTCTTTTATGGACACTGATTATTGAAGATATCGATGAGTGTGGACAACCCGGCATTTTTGTGCATACCTTTATATAGGCCTACTTTGTGTTATGTATGAAAATATCTACATGTATTCCAGTATAGTGTCCGCTCACAGAGTATCTCTGTAATTATACATTAATGTATTTGATTGTATATAACAATCCATAATCATTATATTAATTATTCATCTATTAGATTCTAGTTAAAACATTAACAATAATTTTAACCTTTCACCATAATTTCAGTCAATAAAAATATTTTTGCTGTGTGATAATATAGAGCTAGATCTATTTGACATACAGTTGGTATTTCTTTAATTATAATGCACTTCATAGTTATTTACAAACTTTCAGACAAGTCAGTATTGCGCAAGATGGTATTGAACTATATATTCCTCCCCTAAAGTATTTTTTCAACAACAATTGGATGCGAGTCTATTCTTTATATGTAAAGTAATGTAAACAAAATGCGTGGACTGGGGTTGCCCAGAAGTCGATCTGGTGAACACAAAAATCCGAGGTACGGATGACGGAGTTTTAAACACTACCGTCCGGTTGTTGTTGTTGCTCTTTTCTTCACACACTCCGTCCGTTTATCGCAACTGGCGAATTATACAAAACAAAAAGGATGCTCTGATGTGGGCATGTATATATGATGCACGTTGTTTAGAGACTGTTCCTCACACGAAGATGTGATGAAATATCAGTTTATGGTAAAAGCATATTAATAAATCTCGAAATTTAATAATCGACGTTCTCGTAAAGTTACGACAATTTCTACGATAATCTTAGTTAAGATAACGTTCATGAAACGCATTTTCGTAGCTAAGTTAATGTAAGACAGAATTTAAGATAAGATACCGCTTAAAATCGTTTATGAAACGGGCCCCATGCTCGTGTATGACTACATTATTATAATCCTACGTATGTTTGGTACATTAATACACACTTCCTGATACAATAACATAACTATGAAAGTGGAGCGAGGTATGCCTCATACAGAGATCAACAACCATTATGGTCACGTGTCCCGCGTCTGTGATAAGTACTGTATCTTTAAACTTCTGTTTGTTGCATGACATAGTTGTCATAATTTGTGATCATGTTGAAAATGAGTACCATGAAATGTTAAACTGTCATGCATATAATGATTTAAGAGAGCCACTTTTCGAAAAAGTCATTTCGTATTTATCACATTTCAATGTAATGTCTGACGAAGAGAAGTTTTCTGTTTTGTTTTCCAACTGTGATTTAGTTAGAATTTGTGCCAAAACTTGTTTTCTCATAATACAAAGTAGACGATTTTGTATGTCTCTACTAAATATAATTTTTATCTCTACTGAAATATGTTTGCTAATCAGATTTTCTATGATTTGATCATAGTGAAGTTAGATTGCATACACCATTTTTTAAGCAGTGTGCATTTTGTGCCAGTTTTCCTATTTCAGTGTTTTAGTATTGTCTCAATGTAACGTTTAAGTCAAGATAAGCAAATATCTTCAGCTTAACTGTGTTTGATTGTGTACATGTGTATATAAATTTATTGTTATACATGTATAGTCTCTTGTAACTCCAGAATGGAATAGCAGTGTACTTTTATTGTTATACTTTGTATTGTATATGTTATATGATTGTACACTGATGAGACTTTAATAAATAAATTCAAATAGTAGTTGAAAAGTAAGTGGATAATGATTCCGAAAATGACGTCTATCAAACTGCCTTTATTTAGCTGAACGTCCTTGGTAATTTAAAGCTTTTTTGGATAACACGTACAATTTTGCTTAGAATCAACACGGAATTTCATAGTTCAAGTATTATGTTATTGGTCATGTTAGGTAATACGTATATCAGAATTCTGCTCAACGACCTGGTATCCACTGCTTGCTTATAACGTGAAGTCATATTCCTGTTAAATTTCAATGTCAGTTATTGAGCATCCACGTATTTTGATGATCACTCTTTAATTTGAAGCTGTCAATAGTAGCAGTATTAAAGGTTTACCGCTAACAGTACTGGCAATAATTTGACTGCAACAACTCCACAGCTGTTCCTGTCAGTATTCTTGTGTTATACAGTCATAGCCATTTCGTGTGAGGATTAGCAGTAATAACAGTGACAGCAGTAATAGCAGTGACAGCAGTAACAGCAGTTATACTGCTGGTACTGCTGGACGAGGTAGCAGTATAACTTCTATTACTGCTGTAAATCAATGATGCTAGCAGTAATAAACATCAATGCATATAATATGGCTAGCAGTAAGAGAATGGTCAGATTGAGATTCTTGTTGATACTACAAGCAATAAGAGGGATATGAGTGAGAGGAGTATACTGCTGCTAGCAATAACATTGAAGGGTAATACTGCCTTTTACTACTAGTAATACCATTACAGAATAGGCCTTTAACTGCAAGTTAGCAATAACCATTATCATTGATTAACCGCAGTACCAGCAATATTACTGCTTTTTCATTTTCATTAAACACGTAGAGCTATATTTTCTATCTGCACCTTTTTATTTAACATTGTAAAAATACAGGTATATATTATCTTTACAGAATCAGATATTTGGGCTTATTTGTAAGTATTGTGTTTAATAACTGCATTTGACTGTTTTAAACTATACTCACAACACTCGATCACTAAATAATTCTAACAGTTTATATGAATATTGCCCCTCCACTAAGGAAGAACGAAAGTACTGATCAAATTCTGCTTCATATCATGAATTAACGTTTTTCTCATTGCAAATTGTTAAATAAATTAGTTCATTTTGTCTTCGGCACGTCTCTCTGGTCTATTGCAAGTAAATTAACGATAATAACAGTATTTTAAAACAAATGAAGATATCTTTGATTGTTATCGTTCATACTCATATTGTCGTAAATAAATATCATGCCAAACAGTGTGTGTAAACATAATATTATTATTATGTTTCTCATTGTTATATTGTTCCAAAAGGCATCACTAGAAATAATCTATATAATGTGCCAAATTATGATCAACAGACAATTTTCAATGATCTATTGAACTGAGGATAGTTTTTTAAGATTTTTGGTGACATGAGTAGTCGATTAGATCTTTGAACGATTTTGCTGAAAAAAGATGAGATTGATCTTATTGTACCATTACTATAGATTGATCTCAGTGTACCATTGCTATATATTGATCTCATTATACCATTGTTATCACATACTAACTGTGGTAAATATAAGTTGTCCCTTAGATACAATGATAAGCAGCACTTGCCTTTTTCGCCGTCATGTCTTGTTATAATGTATTTTTGTATATTGATATATGTATGTGTTTATTGCTGCTTTGCTGATAAATCTCATGAGAAGAAGTGAAGCACTTAGTGGAGCAGCAAATGCAACATACAAAGAACGCAGCCTCCCAAAATGAAGAGAAGAGTCTGTGTATATGTTTGCAATGTCAGTTAACGATATACCAATCACAATCAACAAAATTCATGACTGAAATTTATTTCAGTATTTGCAAGAAGTACAAAATACATATTTAGTATAAAACAAAGAAAAATAAACAAATGGAATTTGATGTTCGATATACATGCATTTGATTCAACGGTCATAAAAGTCACAGATTCAAAGTCACATATAGACAAACAATAAAAACCTCAGCACAGTATATAGACGAACACATCATTTTCTTTTCTGTTTCATCGAACTGATGTTGGTACGAATTCCGCAACATTGCGTTTAACATAAAGTTTTTTATTCTGGATTGTTGGGATCATATCCAGGTGGATAGTTGAGAGAGTATCCGGCTGGACAGTTTGGAGTTGTGCAACATTTACCTGGTGCTGGTTGGTCAAGATGACAAGCGGACGGCAATTGCCAATTCAAACACCTGAAAAATGGCAATGAAGTAATATAAGCTACATTCAATTCAATAAATCTATATATATTATCACATTTTGAAGCATTATCATCCTGGTAGAATAAATGACGTGATGGCTAATTTATTGCTAAGATTTTATGACCTTTGGACGATGCCGCTCAATATAATATTTGTCAAAGCCCGTATCACTGTAATCCAATTTAATCTATGAATCACTTTATTACTATCTGTGGAACTGTAAAAAATCAGTATGCTCAAATTCACGATAACATACCAACGTCTGTTTAACTCTGTAACATGCAAGCCATTAAACTGTAAATTAAAGTGAAAACAACTGACAATATGATTAGAGTGAGCGAGTGATACTCTGTTTCCAGTGATAACAACATTGCTATGATACTGGTTGTATGGCATCACGCAACTTGAGTACAGTCACACAGGCGTTATGGTGTCACACAGTTTGATAATAAATTTGGACACAAGAACTTACAATGCTGCACAAGTGTATTGTCCTGCGTTGGCGTCTACACATGTACATTTATATTGACATCCATCCTTCCATTGCTGTCCCTGGGTGTACAGTTGGTTCTTGTAGAAGCATCCAGCTGTTTGACCTGTAAACATAGTCACATATAAACATTCTACAACATATGTATATGATGGTAAGTTATTTATGAAAGATTAAACTATAATATGGAACCTTATGCATTATTCTGTAGCCAAAAATACTGGCATGAAATGATTTTTTCCTCTTTATTTGAGTAGTTTTATACACTGTTATTTGTGTAAAATCCACTAATTACCTGTTTGTGTACCAGTACCCGTGCCGGTCCCTGTACCTGAATAATATATAATGTAGAATGTTTAAATATGTAACGTTTTATTTCCGCCGAACACTTTGGTTTGTTTCCAGGCTGCCATACACACCATGTGTTTTACCACGAACCGAATTGTGTATGGCTATAAAAACCACTCCCAAAATATTTATCTGAAATATGGATTATTAACCGGACATGACCCAATATCTATACATGTCTATAATATGAAATAACACAATATAAATAGATACATACCTTTGGCATTGAATAATAATATTATGATATTTCATTTGTACTGTGGAAAATAATTTTAATCTTAGTGGTATTCTCGTGTAGCAAGAATCAGTTTATATGCTTTCATAATACATACATAATTCAAAATGCCTGTACATATTTATTGAAACATTGTTTCTTATGAAATTTACAACAATTCACACCCGCTCGTGTTCTTCATACTTCAGATGAGTATAAGGTTACCTGAACTTCCTGTTCCAGTACCGGTTCCGCTGCCAGTACAATCTGGTGTACCGCAACATTCGCCTGCAGCCTTCTTCAGGATGCATCCGGCAGGTAGATTGTACGTTGGGCATCTATAATGTACAATATATACGTACACTCGCACAATTTTCTAATTGCTCACTTCTTATATGGTCAAAATAGACACAGTGAAATATTAACTAGCTAAATTTGATTTACTTCATTCTTACTCATACCTTACTCATACCTTACTCGTTTGCAACCCAAAATGCACACATGATTGTACGTATAAGTATGCTTATAACGATTTCTATTAATATTGATTATAAGAAGAAACGTAGAGTGACCAATTAGAAAAATAATTTCAGTGTATAGTAAAACAGGACATGCATGAATTCGTACTCCATTGAACATTGAAAAGATAACTACTGTCTTACGAGTAAATGTCACTTATACAATGTCAGCATTTCAAAATTACACCATGAATTGCTAAGTGAATTTTAAGTATACATGTGTGGTAACGCATATATTTGGAAAGTCTGCATTCCCAATACTGGACCCATGATACGCTATCTGCGATGAACTAATATTCAATTTCTTTGTTTCGGTAAAAGTGTATCTGAATACAGCTTCATAATCACTAACTAACATTGCGTGGCGAACCCAAACTTAAAATTGACCACTCTTGTCTCACCAACTCACCACAGCCACGTGACAAATACCAGTACTTTATTGTTGTGGGTTAATAACAACAAATATCAAAACTTTTGCTATACCTATCGCTACATCTGTAAAATCCAGTTTGTCCATTCTCGCAAGTACAATTGTAATCACAACCGTCCATCCATTGATCATTGGCAGCGTAATATCTGCCTTTGTATACACATCCACCGCCTAAAATAGTTTTTTTTGGTAACATATAGTTTGTATAATTGTTTTTATTGTATGTGTGAACCGGCCGCCGTATATAACTGAACTATCGTTGAGAAACGGCGTTAAACCCGATGAAACAAACGAACAATGTACATGTATGTCTGCGTGGGTAAACACTGTGTGCATAAAATAATTTATCGTACATGCGCATACATATCTAACTGTATATAATCATTTAATTCATTGTCAACTGAAAGCTATTTATTTAAAAGGATTTAAAACAAACACCATATTCTTACTGAGAGCTGGACAGGATTTAAAACAAACACCATATTCTTACTGAGAGCTGGACAGGATTTAAAACAAACACCATATGCTTACTGATAGCTGGACAGGATTTAAAACAAACATCATATGCTTACTGAGAGCTGGACAGGATTTAAAACAAACACCAAATGCTGACTGAGAGCTGGACAGGATTTAAAACAAACACCATATGCTTACTGAGCGCTGGACAGGATTTAAAACAAACACCATATGCTTACTGAGAGCTGGACAGGATTTAAAACAAACACCATATGCTTACTGAGAGCTGGACAGGATTTAAAACAAACACCAAATGCTTACTGAGAGCTGGACAGGATTTAAAACAAACACCATATGCTTACTGAGAGCTGGACAGGATTTAAAACAAACACCAAATGCTTACTGAGAGCTGGACAGGATTTAAAACAAACACCATATTCTTACTGAGAGCTGGACAGGATTTAAAACAAACACCATATTCTTACTGAGAGCTGGACAGGATTTAAAACAAACACCATATTCTTACTGAGAGCTGGACAGGAATTAAAACAAACACCATATGCTGACTGAGAGCTGGACAGAAATTAAAACAAACACCATATGCTTACTGAGAGCTGGACAGGAATTAAAACAAACACCATATGCTGACTGAGAGCTGGACAGGAATTAAAACAAACACCAAATGCTTACTGAGAGCTGGACAGAAATTAAAACAAACACCATATGCTTATTGAGAGCTGGACAGAAATTAAAACAAACACCATATGCTTACTGAGCGCTGGACAGGAATGACAACAAACACCATATGCTTACTGAACGCTGGACAGGAATGACAACAAACACCATATGCTTACCGAACGCTGGACAGGATGACAACGGACACCATATGCTTACTGAACGCTGGACAGGAATGACAACAAACACCATATGCTTACTGAATGCTGGACAGGAATGACAACAAATACCATATGCTTACTGGTCGCTGGACAGGAATGACAACAAACACCATATGCTTACTGAACGCAGGACAGGAATGACAACAAACTCTATATGCTTACTGAACGCTGGACATGAATGACAACAAACACCATATGTTTACTGAACGCTGGACAGGAATGACAACAAACAGCATATGCTTACTGAACGCTGGACAGGAATGACAACAAACACCATATGCTTACTGAACGCTGGACAGGAATTAACAAACACCATATGCTTACTGAACGCTGGACAGGAATGACAACAAACACCATATGCTTACTGAATCCAGTGAATGCTGATCCTGGGGCTACTGTCTGATAGCCAGAAATTCCTCCCTGTGTTCCAGTAGCTGTTCCACCGCTTGAACCTATAATGACAATAATTCAATTATCAATGTATAAAGGATTGACAGCAAGACAGTTTTAATCATCTATAGGGTTAAGACATTTTTGTTTTAACTTCTTGCAACAAAATATATAAACAATGTTTGCGGCTTATCATACGGGTAGTAGAAGGTAACAAGAAATATCTTGAAAAAAGATGGTCGGCGCAATCTGAAGCAAGCAAATTAGTTGCAATCTGAAAGTTAAGATTTGTTGTGCAACATTGCCGAGATGTTACGATTGCTGGTCACTCGATTATGCTACACTATATTACTCTGATACTTGTAAAGGGAGATGATTTCGTAGGAGATAGGATAAAAATAACTCCGTAGTGAGATTAGTCATAAACAGTCTAGTATGTTTCAATATAGTTCATCAGTACTTTTTGTATCAGTCGTGAAATCACACATTCATGTTAATAAACTTGTTACATATTGATGTATCTGATTAAAACAATACAGACTAGTGACTAGTACATAAAACCTAGAATCTTCTTAATTCCAACGCCGGGCAATTTCCCGAGGGGTTGACTTACAACGTTACTCACTAGATAGCTCTTGAAATATACATTAGATCTACTTCCAGTCACGCAGTTGTTAAGTCAAATGTTCATTTGATTTTCATACAACATTATCATGTTTACGATAATAAGAATAACGCCATTAGCGTGATCAAAATGTTTTCTTTGCACCATTGCAATAAAGTTCATTACTTTGCTTCGGAATACAAAATACATAACAATAAACAAATTAATGTTTTTTAGGTTTGGTAAACACTTCAGGTCTTACCGAACGGTATGTTACCTTACTGAAATCCACTTGAGGCGTAATCGTCTATATTTTTCTTAATATATAATATTTTCCTTAGATGTTTTGTATGTACATTTAAATCGACCTAATATTTAATATTATAACAAGAAAATTGCAATTATATAGTGCAGATGTTGTATTAGAAGTGGATGTCGGTGATGGAAAATTGACATACACCTTACCACAATAGCCACAGTATCGTTGACAGTTGGTTTTCGCCCAGTCTGCGTATGGATCTCTGCATGCTGTCTGTGTGTACTCGGCACAGTTTGTGAGCACGTCATGGCAAGTTCCGTTACCTGTATGGCCAACGATATGTAAAGTATAGTTACATCGTATGTTTATAAAGATATTAACGTATGTCGCGTATATTTGTATACTGCATTAGTTTTGAATAATTAACAGAAGCCATTTATTGCGAGGCATGAATGCATGGAGAAGTTAGCATTGGTAATTATGAATCAACTACATGTATATTATAGTGCCACCACTGTCAGCTGGCAAGTGTGTCAGTTTTGCAAATAAAATGATTCCCTGTTCAAGATGTATTAATCTTGAACTAATAACCTGATAAATATTTGATCATAAAGTGTTACGTTGCATATCTATGTTGATTTTCAACGGTATTTCAAATACCAACTAGTGCTAACCTGCGCTTCCACAAGCAAGCGACAACTTCCCTACATGAACCGGAGGTGGGGAGCAACTGACTTTGGATGTATCAACTACAATCAAACTAAACAACATCCAGATTGACAGTCGAGTGAGCTGACATGACAAGCCAGCAACGTTGCAGCAAACAACTCTACCGATTGCATAATTTACCCAATCTTACCTGTCATAGTTCCACCCGTTCCAGTAGCCGTTCCGCCCGTTCCGGTGCCAGTTCCGGTACCAGTTCCAGTGCCAGTTCCGGTCATTGTACCTCCAGTTCCAGTTCCGGTTCCGGTGCCTGTTAATGTACCTGAAATATATAAAGAAACACGACGAATGTTTGGTTAATGATATTGTATGAGATACATATGGAAGGAGAGTGTTTTCAGAGACATATCAATATGAGAGGAGCTGTCTTTCTGGATGGTAAGAAAACTAAGGAGATATATTTTCTCTTACACCCAAATAATTGTATGTAATGAATTTAACAACATTTAAGTGTAGTTAACTAGTTTGAAAATTATGGCACGTGTATGCCCAATCTCGATTTGTTACTTAAGGTCTGTGAACAAGCTAGGGGCATTATCAATTCGCGGTGGGCAGTAAATGTGTACGGAATACAGACTTTAAATGTGTTTGCTATTTCCAAACCATTTTGGGATGTTTATTTTCACAACAGTCTAGAATTCATGCGAAGCATTATGTTGCCGTTTGGTTTTGAAATAAAATGTTGTATTTGGCTATCATATAGGCTATGGTAGAGGCTATGGTAGCGACAGAGGTTATTTGTTAAGATGTTTGTCAGTTATTATTTATATGTTGAACTGCGTAGGTCAGAAGAATCCAATCTTTTATTAAATTCTGACGGACAATATACATGGACACCAGTTTAACACAAGCCTAACATTTCTCACTGCATGTATACCGTAAAGATTGATATGGAATATTAAGGGTGTTTGGTGTGGAGTTTTAAGTGACACGGATAAAACTTACCACAAAGATTGCAGTGTTTGACGCAGTTGGCTGTGACCCACCCTCTGTATTGTAGATCAGTACACGTTGACTGACTGTATTGGTCACAGTTAGGGATGTTGTCTTTACATGCTCCAGTCGTAGTGATGCCTGTACCAGTGCTTGTTGCAGGGTTGGTACCTGAAACAAACGTATGACTTAATGAGTTTAAGCAGGGTACCAGTGACATAGATACCATTTTTCATTGTAACATAAGTATAACTTATGTCGATACGTTTTTCCATTACTGATAACTGAGACAAACTGGACACACATCACATTGCATTTAAATAGAAACCAGTGGCTTAAAGTACGTGTGTACTATTAATCAGCATATACCTTTATGTTATAAATCATTTTCACAGGTATTCTGTTCACTAAAACGGGTCTCTGTTATCCACATTACTTATTATTTCAGATCTCGAGTTAAATCAAAATGAAAGCAAGTTATTCATTAGCCAACAGTTGGCCAGATGATGACACCATGTATCTCTGTGGATGGTCAGGGGATGTTCTATGCCTCAGTAGCCCAAAGCCTTTGGTACAGAAGTGTCAGACTGATAAGTAAACGTTTGCGATAAGAACAGTCAATGAAAGTAAAAAAAAAAGCGTGTGCACGTACCACCTCCGCAATAGGCGCAATATTTGGCACAATTCTCTTGAGCCCAAGTCTTATAGTTTAGACCACAAATGTACGATCCGTAACCGGCACAGTTGCTAAGTTTGTCTTGACATGTTCCAAGGGATGATGTTGGGTCACATTTTAGTACCTGACAGCATGCATCATTAGGATCTTGTGAGAAATGACATCCAACAGGTACGGAAGCAATTCTTTGGCATCTAGTTGGTAAAGTCAATCAAGAGTTATTTATTTGTGTTTCTGGGTTTCCAACCAGTACATAGACGAAACCAATTTACAAGTGTTTTTAAACTTATAACATTACTACAATATACAGAAACAAAATACAGTAAAACCTCAATAATAAGACCACCATTGGGACTCGTGAAAAGTGATCTTCTTATTGATGTGGTCTTAATATTGAGGTTGAATAAAGAGCCAAACAGTGAAAATGGACTTAAAAATTGTAGTCTTATCATTCAGGTGGTCTTTAAGTGAGGTTTTACTGTATATGCCATTAGCAATCATTGCTCTCACATGGAATTTCTTACAACAATGGGTTAAAATCGAATGGTCTCTGCCTAAAATGCTTATTTGTATTTTTCCATATTTGAAATTGCAAAAATGAAGATGTTTAATTATGGTACATGTACATGTACATTTGTATATGTATTTCATGAATCTTTTGGTGCGTGTATTTGCATGACAATGGAACACATTCCTTACCTCTCGGTACACTTGTACATTCCCTTGCTGGCATCTGTGCACTCACATTCGAAGTCACATGCGTCTTGCCAAGTTTGACCTTGTTGGTAAACATTTCCTTTGTACAAACAGGCACCTACAAAACAGTTTACATTGATATTAGCTTTATTCGGTTTATTGTCACAGCGACACGGGACGTATCCAGACTTGACCTGGAGGAAGACCCTAATAGAAGATCTATAGTGTCTCAGACATTAGTGGTCATCAAGGTAGAAACAGTGATCTGATTGATTTCTTCACATGACAGAAATGTATCACACAGATTCGGTGAAGGACAAGGTCAAAGACATTAATCACGTGGTCGCTGACACACTTTCAGATTAAATATGCATAATGATAATAGGATATAACTGGAGTCAATATTGTACATTTTGTTTCAGTTTTAGTCCTAGCTGTTGAAGTATGTCTGTTAGGTATAAAATCATGTTTTGGGGAACACGAAAATTCGGTCAATGGCGCTACCGGGATTCGAACCTGGGTATCCGGACCACTTCAGATCAGAGATACCATGTTTAAAAGCATTACACTTATACTTACTTCCGTAACCAGTCTTAGCCAGTGATACTGGATCTATATTTGTTGGACGTCCATAACCGACGAAGGAGCCTGTGAAGCCCTGTACACCAGATCCTGTGCCCTGACATTGTGGTACTCTGCAGCATACTGGGTCTTTTGGATCAGCTACGAATGTGCAAGTTGAAGGCACATTGTCGTATTTCGGACATCTAAATAAAGACAAAAATGACCAATTGTTAAATGCAGAAATATAGTTTCCGTAAGACAGTTTTATATAGGATCACCATCTTTTTATTACATACTAACAGTACAATTTAATAATACAACGTACTAGTAAATTGAATTGTAAACAATCGTGGAACTAATTTAAAGTTAATTTCGTTAAATAGAAATTTTCATTTTTTTGCCTCAACATAAATACTGGAATATCATATATTTGATATAAACGTTAATTCGCAATATACAGCATTAAATAATTTTAATCTGGCATTCATGAATAGCAGATAATTATATAAAAATATGTCCGCACCTGTCAGTACATTGATAGTAATGGTTGGTAGCATCTTCACATCTGCAAGTTAAGCCACAGCCATCATTCCACTGTTCTCCCTGTCTGCGGTAATACCCCTGGTAACTACAGTATGCTGAAAAATAATTGGTTGCTTGTGTTTTTATTTTTACTTTGTACACACCACCCCGAAACGGATCTATTTGATATCAAATATATAAGTTAAATGAAAGATGGTGAGAGAAAACAAAACATGATTTACAACCAGTAAACGTAAAGAGAAACTAATTCATGACAGTGTGAGAAGTGTCAGTATAAATACTGGAGTACTATAGCCAGTTTGACAACCAATACACGTACACATAAATGAACGCCAGACTGACAACATGTCATAATGCCAAATTGCTTCATTCACACGAACAAAACGCAGTTGGTAGAAACTAGCTTGTAAGAAAACACCAAACCATACACGATGCCACGTAGTGACAACTCTCTTGACCTATGACAATGTGAAACTATCGCATATTGAGCCACGAACATAACGTTTTTGTATATCAATTTGATAATATAGACACCAGGTATGATACTTGTCTGACTAGTCTTACTCTTTCGGCTTCATCATTTTACCATATTTTGTTATATAGTTTTAGGGAACAGCGACCTGTGAAGACCTTACCACCCTGTCCAAATGCTCTATTATTTAGACGTGGGAACAGCGACCAGTCAACACTTTAACACCCTGTCATAATGCCCTATTATTTAAACGAGTGGCGGACTTGAACTCAATAGACAAGTGTGTACAATCCTACCTGCTCCAGCAACAGGTGTAGTCTGTGGTGGAAACAATGAAGGAGGTGTGGTGAGAGCGTTGGTGAAGTCACATTGAGGTTTCTTGCAGCAAGAGTCAGTAGGATCTGTAACAAGTATACACTGTTGGGGTAAGTTGGTGTAAAGTGGACATCTGAAAAGGTAAAGTCAGTACGTCTTTAGCATTGCAATATCAAATTTGGACATAATCTGTTGAAAACAAATCTACTGATATCTAGAGGAAGACTTTAATACAAATAAGATGTATTTTGTTGAATAAATTATACGAAGAAAAATGAATGTCAAGTTGGTACATAGACGTCACATTCACACGACTATGATCCCCCCACATTGGTAAAAGGACGCCACATTCACACGAAGTCCTATACTTCCCCACGTTGGAACAAGGACGCCACATTCACATGACTATGCTTCCCCCAACGTTGGTAAAAAGTCGTCACATTCACACGACTATGCTGCCCAACTTTGATACAAGGACATCACATTCATACGATTATGCTTCCCCCACGTTGATACAAAGACGTCACATTCACAAGACTATGCTTCCCCCCACGTTGGTACAAGGACACCACATTCATACGACTATGCTCCCCCCACGTTGGTACAAAGACGTCACATTCATACGACTATACCCCCCACCACATTGGTACAAAGACGTCATATTCACACAACTAAGCTTCCCCCCACGTTGGTACAAGGACGCCACATTCACACGACCATGCACCCCCACTTTGATACAAAGACGCCACATTCACACGACAATTCTTCTCACCCCCATGTTGGTACAAATACGTCACATTCACACGACTATGCTCCCCCACTATGATACAAAGACGCCACATTCACAAATGCCAGGAAAACATCAGCACAGAAAGCACCAGGAGTTGAGGAGGTCATATGGCAAACAGTAGAGGTCATTGATGTTCTAATGCTGCATTAAAATTTCCTACAGCATACTATGGAGTCATACTTCCCCATATTCTATGCTTGGAAATCTAATATTTATATAAGAATTGGTACCAAGGGTTTAAAAAACTGACGTTTTAATTTACCTTTCTGTACATCTGTATTGACCCGAGGTGGCATCTACACATTCACACTGGAATTCACAACCTTGGTCCCATTTCTGTCCTTGCATGTATACTTTACCTTGGTAAGCACAACCACCTACAATATAATACATATATATTTAATTGTTTGTCAGATTGTAAAATATTTACAATTAGAGTAGATTACAAGTTTATTAAATAAATAGCCTCCACAAGTCGAATTTGACCCAAGGCAAGCGTCTTGCGCATATAACAGTCAATTGTGCTGGTATAATTACATACATAGTATAATTGAGCAAGTGTGTCAACAAAGATTTTTGTGAATTTGATACCTTTATGTAACTCATATAATATTCTGTGATGTGGTAACTAGACATATGTGATGTGTTTACTAAAACATCTATAGACATGTCATTTGTGAAGTCATGTGCAATATATACGGCATTAATCTCCGTCCTATGTACACGAAGACAGTAGATGACTGACTTACGTCCAGTTCCACTTATCATTGTAGGTTGTCCAGGCAAAAGAGTTGGGTTCACACCACTGGTTCCACTTCCAATCGACGGCATCACTGGTCGACCATACCCTGTAAATCCCTTGCCGTATGTTGGGAATGGTACATTGGTAACTGTGCCTGTGCAGACTGGTTGCCTGCAGCATGGATCATTTGGATTGTCCTGCATTGTGCATCCGGTGGGCAAGCTCCCAAATGATGGACATCTATTGAATAAAAACGATACATTATTTCAGTAACTGGCTCAATATTTCTCAATCCTAGAACAATACACAGAAAATGTACGTACAGAAACGTCCGTATGAATGAACGAATCATCCATTTAAATATCAGGAATGGTTGTTAACGTGTATATTACTTATGTAATGTAAAGGCCGACGTCAGAAATTGTTAAAAATTTAAAAATTTAAATATGGATCTGGCCCATCTCAACATAAACTCTTTGAACGGGCATCATCTAGTGTTGTTGCTACATTAGCTAAGACATATTTAAAACGATCAATTGCAATGTAATACAGATTTAAAAATCTTGTGTTATCATGTTTTACATACTGACAAAACTTGTAAACAATCACTAGTTAAAAATATGTTACGCGCTTATTTTGCGGAAATACAGAGAACTATATTATTAGTGTATGTTTAATATCTAGGATGTTAATATTTTTCATGTTTGTTTCGGTAAAAATTAACAAATATGAGCATACTAGTAATACTTTTACTTTAAATACAACGAATTACAACATAAACACAAATAATGCTGGTTACAAAAAGTGTGTTCATTTAAAAGGCACTTACTTAGGTGTACATTTGTATTGGCCAGTTGCGCCATTTTCACACATGCATGTAAAGTCGCATCCATCGTCCCATCGGCGTCCGGCAGCGTAGAAATTACCCTTGTATAAGCATCCAGCTGAACAGAGAAAACACTGTTATAGACCCTATAAGTGTGCTTTAGTCGTTTTATTATTCAATAATGAAGACATTTAAGGCAGCGACCATCACAAATATATGTAATATTCACCAGTTCACCAGTACTATTCAGTGTAACTGAATTCTCCGAACTAGCCAATACACAGATATTGTAAGAGTGAATATGTAGACGTTGCAATAAATAATAAATTATACCTTGTGATTATTTTTAGCTACATACATGTCTCAAAGACAGAGATGCAACTTGGCTATAATGAATGTCTGGGACAGCAGCTTTCAAGTAAATTTTGGAAATTTATTATTATTTATTCGTGGGTTCAAACCCCTTTGGGTCTACTAATAAATTTCCATAATAAATTACAATTCAGTGTTTTATAAGTCTTAGTAAGTAGACGCATGAAAATCAATATTGTACAAAAGTGCACAATGAACTCTCATAGGAACAAGCAGCGGCAAGTATAAAATGTCTTTCTATTAGGAAGTAACCATCAAATGTTTTAAAAGTTTTCAAGTCAAATAGTAACTGCGTAGGCTTAGTGATTGATCTGTATCTCATACACTGGAGATAATGTTAAGACTAGATATTTAAAGTTTAGATCACTATCCTAAGAACACATACTCAGAGATCCTGTGATCATTCCTGGTTGACCTGTTGGGAGAGTTTGTCCTGGCGCTGGTGTCATCATCAATTGTGGTACAGGGTAGCCTCCGATGGTACCTCCTACAGTTTGAGATCCTGTGAATGTACCTCCAGTACCGGCACATTCTATTTTTGGACAGCAGCTTCCTTGTGCTAAAACTTGCTTGCATCCAAGAGGAAGGTTTACAATTGTTGCGCATCTGTAATAAGAAAACAACTTGCAACACACGAACTGTCCCACGGTATATTTACGACAGGAAAAGTTATTGCTTTGACAAGAACATGATTTAGCTACAGAATTGACAATAACACTCATACATGAGAGAAACTTTAACTAATTCAGTTTTAACCAAAGCGATACGAACCGTGTGTTGCTTTTTCTATATTTCTAGTACTGACAACATACTACTCTCTTTAAAACGAGGATGTGTATTCACTGGATTAGTGTCGATGTACTGCGTATTGAATTTAATCATCGACTGAAAAGCAGCCCATAACCCACCGGCTTTGGGTCGTTAAACTAATAATACAGTGTAATGAATGCCAGAGTGACGAAACTTGATTGTATTATACGATTGTTCAACAAATCGATAATTATGGTGGCATATTTCTGCCACCAGTTAACTACTTAATGACCTAGATAAGTGTGTGGTTTTCACGTTGAATAAACTAGATAACTACTTAATTAACTTGATAATTATGTGGTTAACTAGATAAGCATCGTGATACATTTTCATACCAGATACATTTCTTAACACAAAAAATTGTCTGATAGTGCCCTCAACTGCCACCACTTACCCACCAATCTATTTTAGATAAGTGTTAAGTACGTTAAATATCTAGTTACCTACATAATTATCTAGTTAATTAAGTGGTTAACGAGTCAAGTATCTAGTTTTCGACGTAATTATATAGTTGTGGGCACAATCATACACATTTTTATCTAGTTAATTAAGTAGTTATCTAGTTTCTTTAACATGATAACCACATAAGTATCTAGTTAATTGAATAGTTAACTGGTGTCAGAAATGTGCCACCAAAGAATTGAGTACAGGACTAAGAATCGTACTATAAGTTTCTGGTCGGAAGGTATTACTATAACCTAGTTATAAAATGCCATAAAATGTATACATACTTAGCAGAACATCTGTAGAAGCCGTATTGGGCATTTTCACAGACACATTCCAGATCACAGCCATCATCCCATCTTTGTCCTTGGGTGTATTTCACTCCATTGTACACACAAAAATCTGAAGATCACATTATGTTTAAAAAGAAACCTAAATATCATTTTACCCTGGTTTTAAATCTTACATCTTTAAATCTTACAAATTGTGAACATTTATATTGGAGCATACAGTAAGTGATAAGAGGGAATACTTTACATTATGTTCACATATCTATTTGTTTTGGTTGTATGTTCATGAACATTATGCGAAATATAAAGTTTTTTCTTTTAATTTATCTGTTATAACTAAATGCCACTGAGATTTTTAACATTTGTAATGAATCATATTTACCATTGGGTCCAGGTGTTGGTATTGCGTTAGCTGTTAAAAGAGAAAAAAAACAATATAATTCATTATGAATAATGCAACCTCTCCAGAGTGACCTTCTCTTGGGCAACAAGTTCTCATCAATAATAAATCGATTTCCTACTTTCACTTTAATCTCTCAACAGCAAAAAGCTCTCAAAACATCGGTCTGAGGATGTTGCCCTGTAGAGAATGCACTGTAATCATCGGAATTTACCACAAAGATAATGGTTTGCAATAACCATTAAACGGTAAAGTGAGCTTTTCTAAATGCAGACTTCAGTCAGTTAGTCGTACTAACACATACACTTATAAGTCTTCTTAATCCAGATATCATACATCAAATGTTGATCGCAAAGTATAAGCTTGGCGACTGAAAGTGGGTCATCTAATATTGCACCTGCAGCCTATCCGTGTGTATTAGTATGATAGGGTTTGTGCAGAGACAATGTTTTGTGGTACTGATTGTTATCTACAAATAACACGGCGATACCACGCAATACATTCATCTACAATATGATGTTATACTTATAAAGTTGCGTTTTAAACAAATGTAAGACATAAAATACGGTTGACCACGGTCAGCAAAAACATTGTTTGAATACTAGTATATGATTAGACGCCTAAATGCTCGCATCGCGCACAAAAAACATTGTAAATGTACTTACGATCACAATAATTGCAGTATTTAGCACAGTTGCCCTTCGCCCAGTCAACATATTGAGGATCAGTACATGTTCCCTGTGGATATCTGACGCAGTTTTGGTCAACATCGACGCATGGATTGGGAGTGGTCATAACAGTAGCGCCTGGTAAAACATGCGAAATTGTATATTTATTCATGGGAATCGTTGGCTGAGATAATTCGTACTGATATTTAATTATTTTTACCAATATGCGTAATATGTTTCAAAAACCGCTCATGGTCATTGTCATTTTCATTTGAAACAAAAAATTGTTTTGACATGTTGCCGAAACAATGCCATGGAAACTGCGTTAAAACATAATATTGTAGGTTTTTGTTAAAATGAACGAATTTTAATTTGGTTTGTAGGAAATAGTGGTTATGTAATTTGCATACCGGATCCTTTGCCGGATTGGGTTCCTGCACCGGTAAATTGTCCGAACTGCTTGTTGAATGTACATACTGGTTCAGCACAGCATTTGCCGGCAGGTTGTTCGAGTCTGCATTCTGAAGGTAGCTGATCGTAATGAGCACACCTTTAAACATAAATTAGTCCTTTTATTAAATAACTAGAAAAAAACAGACATGTAGCCAAGTGTATTTAGACATTCATGCAAATATCAAACAAAATGACTTAACATACAGTTTTTTTCTGTATGACAACGCGCATTGGATGCCTAGATACTTTGGTCACATTATTGGGAATTTAGGTATTCATATGTACATTATAAAGCCTTCCATATGTATGAACAGGTTATTTCGTTTTTGGTCAACAATTTTAGCTATGGAATCCTTCGTATTGATAACGTTGAGAAGTGCTTAATCTTACGAATTAACCTTAATGGCGTTCTATTGATAGTTTACATGTTATTCTTGGATACATCATGTTTTGTATGATATTACAGATAAACGTACAATGATTGACATGTGTAGAGACCGACTTTGCCATCTTGACAGAAGCATGATTTGTCACAACCATCTTGCCAAGTCTGTCCTTGATAGAATGGAGATCCTTTGTACATACATACATCTGGAGAAAAGAAATACTTTGTTATACAAAATACAAAGAGACGCTATATTTTTTGCTAGTGATCCTTCGTAAATATTTATCTAATATTGAATGTACTAAGTACATATTATTCATGGTGATCATTACTCAGACAGCAGCATGAAGTACAGGTATAGTACGAACAGATGTACGTTATTGTTATTTGATAAGAACAGAACAGAACAAAAATAGAACAAGTTAGACAAGGAAATATCAGAAGGAGTAGAGCAGACAAAAGCAAGAAGAGAAGACAAGCAGAGAAAAACCGAACATTTGGCGGGGATAAACACCTCCGAAGAGCGATCCTGTTTTGAGCTACAAACTCTCTGCAACAACACCATCAGTTTTCCTGTGGTACAAATTTACTACCAATCTAACATCTCTAGAGCAAACATCTACCAACAACAGCCGAAAGTTGCATCTTCCGAAGGTTGTCGCTCTTGAGAGGTCGTACTTTACACACATAAAATATTCAAAATGTATGTCAATTGTGTCAATACTTACCGACTCCGTTGTATTTTCCAGCACTTTGTCCGTTTGTGGATAGATGTGTTCCTTTGAAGTCACAGACAGGTTCCAGACAACAGCCGCCATTCTTCTTCACTAAGGTACACTGGGGTGGAAGGTTGTAGTAAAGAGGACATCTGCAACAATGAAATGTCTGAATTGGGGCCCAATGTGAAGGTATTTGTCAAATTAACAATTATGCAGATTGAGTAGTTGATAGTACAGATAGAATAAACCCGTAACCGTAACACTGGAATATTTGTGAATAACGGTTGGATTTCTAATACTTTGTTCTGATCATATAATTGAAAAGTATGGACACTTCAAAGAAAGTGTAAAAAGCAAATAAGTGTTAGCAGCTACAACAGATATAAACAAATTAAATATATCAATTTCTTAGAAATATCAGAATTCTTAATTCTGCCAATGCAAATCCGTCCGAAATATATACCATTTGCACCAGATTTATGGCAATGTACGAGATGTACATATCTGATTGGTCTTACTTGTTGTAGCAACTGTATCTGCCTTGGCTAGCATCGTCACAAGTACATTCATACGAGCAACCATCATCCCAAGTTTGTCCTTGTGTGTATGTCTTGCCATTGTAAAAACATGTTCCGACTGTAATTATAAAACAGATAAAGAAATAGGTTAAAGCGAGCATTGTAGGTGTTTCTTCCTTTACACAAATTATTGTTGTTTAAATTGCTAAGTCGAAATGCGCGTGTGTAAGAATGGTTTTCTCTTACTTGCTATACGAACGCATCACGTTTATATGTTTCCCTGGAATCACCTGATGCTATACAATTTAGAGAACTCAAAATGTATTATAAATCATAATTTTAATTACTATTATGAAACTGAAAAATACAGTGTCACATTTGAAATATAATTTGGAAGTGACTAACTACGCGATCATTCCCAATTTACGGGCCGGTGCAAAGCATGTCAATGAAATATATTGTCCTCGATGGAGGCGAATTCCATACGACTTATTTCTTTCTTATCTTTCCCTATACTGTGATGTTAAACTCTGATTTACTATCACAGTACATAGAACATTTACGGGAATTATAGGTGTAAACAAAACTATAGGTCTAATCTGGTGACTTTCGACAATGCCATCTGCTGGACCTCTAATGAGTGAGAAAACCGTGCCACGAATAATTATACAATCAGATTAATACTTATTACTTACAAAATCCAGTCAACGTGGTTTGTGTATTTCCAAGCTCTGAAAATAATAAATAATAAAACATTCAAATAAAACAATTGATTCCAAGGAAATAACACAGTCGAAAACAAAGCAGACCTATGTCACTGCCATCAATTGATAATGATAATTGTGCAGCTTTAATCGAAACCGTAAACGTTATCTCATTTTGCCAGTACAGAAAATTCTCACTTGAATACCACTTCGGAATTAGGACTACCTCATAAATAAGATCGTTTTTTGTAGACAGGTTTAGCTTTTACCAGACCATATTACAACTAAGACCGGTGTTAATCAGAACGCATGGTGGCATTACTATTGAGGTTTCTGTATATTTGTAGAAATATGTGAAATGATCGTAACAAGTTCAGCAAAAGTATGTTATACTGACGACAGAATCCACAGAACTGTCTGCAGTTATCCGTGGCCCATGGTTTGAAGTCGGTGCAAGAACTTGGTGCGTATTCAGAGCAGTTTGGAAGAGCATCTCTGCACGCTGGCGGTTTAGGGGGTATAGCATCTGAAAGCAAAATCACAAAACTAGAATCTTGTAAACACGTTATTTTGTTCTACGCTCTTCCTTTTATATTCCTCCCTTTTCTACCATATATATGTGTAACCTAACTCTAAACACTGATGATTATAGAGTAGTATAATACAGAATATATATAGAGATCTAGATCCAAAAGTTTACGTAATTTGTTCATTTTTTACCGAAACAAACATGAAAAACGTATTTCGTATATCTAAAGCATCAATAAATATGCATTATCAAAGAATAAAATTTGTCTGTATTTGTCGAAAACAATACTACCAGTTTTTAACAAGCGTTTTGTTAAAGATTTGTTCATGCCTAACATGATAAAACAAGATATTTTGAATCGGTAGTATATTGCCATTGTTCTTTTTATAGATGTTTTAGTCAATGTAGCAACTACACTGAATAAAGCCCCCTCAAACATTTTATATTTAGATGGATCAAATATGTGCTTACAAACATAATTATACCACTAGACACATAGGTACAATTGTATTATTGTATAGCTCATTATTCTTGTAAAGTAAAGTGTGGGATGCCTAACAACGTTAGTTTCATGAGTCACATTGAAGATATAAAATATGCAAGTATTTGTCCTACTTTATTAGTTGATCGCATAACTCAGAGTTTCTTCCCCCCTCCCCCCAGTTTATTATTTGTGATGAAACGTTACAAATGCATGAAGTAATTTGTTTGAGAATATGAAAGTTGACATCAGGGTTGTCTGCGAATGGAAATATTGTTATTCAAATATTCTGCCAGCCTTCTATAATCTTATTGTTTATATTTTCATATTTACAACGGCGACGATGATCTTCAGTCGGATCAAGATTTTCCTTCAGCAGCATAAGTGTTCTTAGAAAACATACACTTACTCTGACAAGAACCGCAACTTCTCTGACAATTGTCCTTGGCCCATCCTGCATAGTCTTTGCAAACACCAGGAATGTCGTATGAAGCACAGTTGGGGTTCTGATCCTGGCATGGGTCAGGAGCAATGGTGGAACCTGGCATCGGTGTCAGTGATTGTCCGGTTGGTGGAATAGCTGTAAGGAAATGTAAAACATGAAGCATCTGTAGTTGGGATCTGCTCTGGAAATCTCACAAATCATGTATAGAAGTGTCAGATGTTCATTTTCAAACGATGCTTTCTATCTACCATCAAAACGTGTAAATGCAATATACAATTAAACATTTTCTTTGTGATGTATCGTTACATTATACATCTTTTGAAATCTCCAATTAACTTAAACTTAAATGTTTTATAAACGAATATTATGTGCAATTTTATTTTGATTTGGAAGCACTAACCTGCACAAGCCTTGCTGTTAAGGGAAGCTGTGATTTGTTGCAGTTGGTTGAAATCCTTTACTGTGAGTACGTGGTTGGAATCAGGATCAGAAGCGATGGCATTCAACTCAGAAGTGTCTACTCCACTACCAATTCCAACGGCGAATACCTTAAATAGTGTGTGCATTTATGCTAATCATAAAACCTTGACCTTACTCGACAGCAGCGTGAGCAACGCCTGTTGTGATGGTGAAAAAGTCAACATCAGTGTGACAAGCTTGTGCTCAAAGATTAAGACGGGTATTACACAGTTTGGCGAAATGTTGTAGTGTACTTGTACATGATTGCTGCTGGTTTGATTTTAATCACTTTTATCATTTTGATCATGGGCATCACAGTAACACAATGGACGGCAACAATTTTTGTCCATGCAACAACAAATTCATCATGAACCACAAAATACATATTTTTATGTCTGCTGATTGTTATGTGTTGAGAATTGTTTTATTTTCAGACATGTTCTATTTCCTAATGTAAGGATTTTCGTAATATTTAATAAAAGTGCGTTGGCAATCGTGGACTTTCGACCATTGGACGGCTGGCTGAAACTGTCCGTTTCAAAACATGGAATAACATCAACACAATAAAATTGAAAACTCAAAAACTTGTTAATCGTCTGTCGTTTTTTATTGTTTTTAACCTACCTGAGCACCAGTATCTCTGAGTTTCTTTGCTTCAGCAAGTGTAGTAGGTCGATTTGTGGATTGACCGTCAGTGAGAACAATGGCAATATTTGGTACACCTGGACGATCTCCGTTCTTTGCAGTAAATATATTTGAATACGCATCCTGCAATAGAAATGTTTGTGTGCATTATCTTTCTCTTTTTAATAATTTATAAAGAGGAAACTTTTAAAGAGCACTTGTGGTTTAAAAATATATTGTTTTCCGTCTTATATAAATAACTGACACCTTTCAAAATATGGTGGACGACTGGTTTTAGACATATCACCGGTTAAATCAATCCTTAGGGACGCAGTCTGTATTTAGAAAAGCGGTTTTGCTGCGGAGAGAACCCAGAGAACACATAATTCGCTTCTGAATTACGTTTTTTTATGAGAGTTCCGCTCTATTCAGTTAAAATTTACGTCTTAAAAAGGACCTTATCCATATAAGTTTAGACCAAATACATTATGACTTCTAAGAAATTTCGAAAAGACCTTTAAGTACCTTAAGGGCCTGTCCGGTGTTAGTTGTTCCCCTCTTGTATGGGATGTTGCTGATGGCTGTGTCCAATGACTGGCGGTCACCATATGTGTTCAGATTCCACTGGTTGTAAGTGCGGTCACTGAAGATTTCGGTAGCAACACGAATTTTATCTTGTCCAATGTCGAATTTCGATGAAACATCTCTTACGAACTCAAGCATCTTGTTGTAGTTTGTTTGACCGATACTTCCAGAAGAATCCAAAATGAAGGCAATATCGGCCTTTGCTGAGCAGTCTGGAGCAGTTGTTTCGTTGACGACTGGCTTAGACACTAGAATTGACAATTTTTAATAGCGGCGTCAAGTAAGCAGTAGATACAGAGACAATGGTACTACAAATAGCGTAACTAGCAGTAATATTGCCAACACTAAGAGTTGTAATACTAATACCCCTATCAAATGTAAGCAAATACAAAATAGAACATATATTCTCAAATGTCCTATATAGGCAGACATTTAAGTTACGTTACCGACACTATTTAAGTAAAAAGTGGTTGTTAATTTCTAAATAAAATGTGGAAAAAAAATTATTCGCATTAAAACCAAAAATGGCCATTATTGCATGCAAGTACAAAATGTTTATAAACTTTACCGGAAGTTAGATGTAGAGCAGTCACAGAGATGTAACTTTGCGAGCAGTGAGAGAAGTAGCGGTGTATCTACGGCTGTAATACCCATTACTGCCAACTTACCACCGATCAATGTAAGATACTTCTCACAGTTTTTAATCTCACTAAACAAATCACCAATTCAATATTATATCTAAGTTATCACTAAAAGATGTGTGGTAATGATATCGTGCCATTAACAAAGTGCTTTAACGATAACGTGTTATTTACAATGATTATTAATAGAATTTGGACACATATATTAACTTAAATGGAATCTTTACTTTTATTTCAAGCAGGAATTGTGTAATGTTGAGCTATGACGCCTCTTAAGCTATCCCTTTTCAACATGTTTACTGGTCAAATGAAACATGTGTACAGTACTGTTTTGTTGCTTTACATTAAACGGACGCGTACCATTGTTTGCGAGGGAATCAAGTTATCATATGGGAACTATAAACGCGTACATCACACCATTGACTTTTCTTTACCTTCACATGCCTTTGTTGACAGAAGAGCTTTCAACGATTTGAGAGCATCAAAGTTATCAGCGGCAAACACGTGGCTGCTATCTGGATCGGTGGCGATGGAGTTCAACTCAGGTATAGAAATTCCACTACCTACACCAATGGCAAGCACGGTGACTCCGGCATCTCTCAGTTTCTTTGCTTCTGCTGCTGTAGCTGAACTGCTTGATGATTTACCGTCTGTTACCACAATAGCAATGTCTGGAACATTTGGTCTATTACCTGTAACACAAATTCAGCTATTGCAATCAGTATATCAATAAATTTAGTATGGTGGCAGAAATATGCCACCATACTAAATTTATTAACTACTTAATTAACTAGATTATTATGTGGTTATCACGTTAATATCATAACACTAAAAATTGTCTGATAGCGCCCACAACTAGTTAACTGATGGCAGAAATATGCCACCATAATTAATATATTATAAGGGATTTATCTAGTAACACATTCTAATCTCTCCGTTTATACAACACTTCATTTACAAATCGACACTTAATATGGTAAACATAGTAAATGCATAAAAGCTAGTAATCTCTATTGAGTGAGATACAACAATATATATATATAATAATTTATATGTTAATTTATTAGAAGCATACTACTATTAGTTACTTTTGTAACATCATATCATAGGGATGAAATGAACAAACCATTAAGCATTTCTGTTATTAAACATGATGCTGTTATAGAGGTCAAAGTTTAAGTAACATCATTCAAAGGTCGAGTTTGAAAGGATGTCCCATCCGACTCACTAATCTCTCAATCAGTCATAGTAACGTTATATAAATGTACATATCAACGTAAAATAACGTCGAGTTGTATTCTATATAGTGTATTTATGTTTTATTGTACTTTTTAATGGGGAAACGGTGCTTATTACCCTGACAGTCCAAATTTTTAAAGGATAGACTTATTTTGAGACATACATTTGATTTGTTTTAATCATACGTACCATGAGTTGCCGAGAAACTGTCAGCTCTTACATGAGTGATAGCCTGAGCTGTGTTTGTACCACCAGAATGATAAGGTATGGCGTTGATTGCGGTCTGAATAGAGTTGAGATCGTGATATTTATTCATGTAGAATTCTGTCTTTACTGTAGACTGGAATGTGTCGACGCCAATCTGAACCTCTCCGATACTGAAGCTGGTCATCATATCGTGAACAAAATTTTTCACTTTCTGGAAGTTGGCACTACCAACAGAGCCGGAGGAGTCAAGAAGGAAAACAATATCGGCTCGGGCGGCACAATCTGGTTTGGGGGCCGGAGTTGTTGGTGGGAGTGTTGTTGCTTGAACTGAAAATATATAATTTTTTTGAATCTACATTTGCTTGAACTTGACTTTAAAAATGTAAATATGTTGAACAATGACAATTACATGTGTAATACGTCCATAGACATGTTTTTAAATAAATAGACCAACAGATAAAATATGCAATGTATTTGTCAAGGCACAACTTTTATAGGGCACTTAAGTAGGCGCTGCTTCTAATTTAGAAATAAATATATTTAGCAGAAATATTTCGTCTAAAAGCTCTGCAAGGACACATGAACTAACGAACACATATTTGTAAGAGATCAAAGTTTGTTCTCTAGATTCATATTTGCGATAAAATCAAACATTCAGTGATAGCATACTGCACAGGTGGTGTCACAGTGTAAAACAATGTATGAAGTTCGAAAGTAAAGTCAAGAACACTCTCAACGAACCTTCACATGTTTTCTGTGCCAGAGATCCCTTGATGTTATCCAAGGAAGCGAAATTCGTTACTTGGAACACGTGGGTGGCGTCAGGATTGGTTGCCATAGCATTTAATTCGCTGAGTTTCGCTCCGGAACCTACACCGATGGAGAAGACGGTTATTCCAGCTTTGCGCAACAAAGCGGCTTCGGATGCTGTGGCAGCAGCATTATTGGACTGACCTGTAAAAAGCATGGATAACATTAACACATTTGATTGCTGCGTCAATTGCCGGTAGCGAACACCACATACATATCCCACATTTGAATTAGTGGGAAATATTGAAAGATTGTCCTAATGATTATCATACACAGACAAACGCAAAATAAATTTGGTATATATTAACATCTGTATAAACTAATGAGCAAGTATTGTTTTACTTTGAAGACAATTATTGTCCTGAAAAACGAAGCTGAGTGAACGGAATAATTGGACGGTCGCCTTAGGGAGCCGGGTTCAATAACCAGATACGATACATACCATCAGTGACAATGATAGCGATTTTAGCAGCATTTGGTCTCATTCCGTTTTGAGTAGAAAACGCTGTTTCACGGGCATACTTGATAGCATCAGACGTGTGGGTTGTTCCAGATGTATATCTACGAAACAAAACAAATTGATTGTTTATATATGCAAATAAGCGTGTCCTAAGACAATCTCATTTTCTTGGATCAGTTTTTAATCTTTCGTCTATATATTAACCCGATAAACAGACCACCTTGCAAATAAGAACGACCTTCAATAGAACCAACGGTGGTCTTATTGTTTGGTTGAAATCTCAATCTTTCAATATCAACAACCTCTCACCAGTAACAGTATCAGTGTTCCGTAGCATGATTGTACTATCAATCCAACATCTTTAGAATAACAACCTCTCGACAAAATCCAATATTTGCGTCTCCCAAGGGGTGTTGTACTAGAGAGGTCGCACTGTATACACATGACATATTTATGGGATCTGGCATGCATTCTTATATCATATGACAATAGTGTACCACTGGGATTGATAGTTTTTTAATTTGAAATATGACATGACAACCAACGTTGGGTTCAATTTA